>CM019064.1:17264072-17541572 GCA_009667805.1 Leptobrachium leishanense
CCCTTTGTACTGCGCTATGGACTGCTACCAGTATCAGCCAGCCTATCCTAAAGGTACAACCTGAATATTCCTGCCTAAAGGGCTCCTCCGACCCCTCGAACTTGAGTCCCACCACGGCGTATGCCAGGTGCCACCCTGACAGTCACAAACCACACGAGCGCATCATACAACCAACCTCTATCCCTCCAGGACAGTATTGTGGGGTCTCTGTCATTTAAAGGTAATTCTATTGCCGAAATTACTTTGCCCGTTCCAGTCGGTCGTATAATTTTGACTCTGGCGTCGCCTGGACGGGTGCGCTTTATTTTTTGTGTAAAATCTTTGTTACTGAACACATTGAATGGTGCACAACATAAAGGAGAGGACCCAATTGTCACGGAACAATAAGTATAGTCGTCTGGGTCGTAGGGGTGTGTTTTTTAATGCCCGCAAATGCCTTAAAAGGACACTTGAACGTCCTCTCTTAACAGCAGGCGCCCAATCAGCAATCATGTCCTGTGCCGGCATACAGCTGACTTCAGCACTGATTGGCTGAGCACTGATTAAAGCCAGACCTTAATGGTTTGCCTTTATCCAATACACTGTAGGATTCCAGACACAGCAGCTATTGCAGTAAGCTTTGGATCAGGAAGTGGAGCAGCCAATCAGGAGGCTCCTAAGGTTTCCTTTTAATGAGCACAACCCAGAAACCAACAGTGATTTCAGAACGCTCTGCTTTGCATCCCCGTAAAACGCGGGCAGCTGGACTGCAAACCCCAGAGGTTCCTGGGATGATACACCTACCATAATTAAAGGATACAGGATGTAAATAATGAACCCCCCCCCCCCGATACATTACAAGAAGCAATGCTTCTCCCGCCCCCAAGACTTTAAAGGGTTATTCAGAGAGCAACGCAATTTCAACGCGCTTCGGCACCCCTAATTCGCAGACCCTGTAGTCAATTCAGCATTCACCGCAGGGTCCCCGAAGTGCGGCGAATCAATGCAGCGAACGCAGCCGTTAAACCCGCCGTACACATCCAAAAACTGCCGAAAAACCATCGAACTAATCAAAAAATCCCCCCCCCCCCCCCCAAAAAAAAAATAAAAAAAAAAAAAAAAATCACTGAATCGATCTGATAACCCACCGAAAAACAGCTGAACACATCCGGAAAAAAAACCAGCCGCCAAGCAGGGGTAAAGAAAGAAGAAGGAAAAAAAAAAAAATCACTTTTAAGTTGCGGTTCACAAAAACTACTGCATGAAATGCCTGGAAATAAAAAAGAAGAAAAAAAAAAAAAAAGGACAAAAATTAAAATAAAAAAGGACTCACTTTCTCATTGAAAATATCCCAACAAATTACTAAAAAAAAAATCCTAAAAAAGAGACTTTTTGCTGCAAATGGAAAGAATAAACAGTTGAATAAATATTTAAGAAAAAAGAGGGAATATTTTTAACATTGAAACCTATGGGATTCGCCTGATTAAACCTGCCTAATGAACCACCAAAGAGCAGGGCATTTCAGCAACTTTTCACTGCTGTTCGGTGTCTGTGAATAGATTAACCATTGCTTCTCTATGGGGGATTTCACTGCCGCTGAACAGGCACCGTATTTTGCTGGAAATCTGCCAATATTTGGCAAACTGCCTGCTCCCTGAATAGCCGAATGGCCACGAAAATGCGCCAAACAGAAATTCACTGTTCGGTGCAATTCGACTCTTTGAATAACCCCTTTTATAAAAGCCATTAATTGTGCAAAAAGAGACACGCAGTTTGCGTTTCAACAAATGTCAATGCTTGTGTGCGCGCCGGCTCATTCGTCGTAGAGCAATGTATACTGTATATAAAGATCAGGACCCAAAATTTTAATTCCTAAAATACTAGCCAAGATAAAACGTTACTCGGTGCGTCCGAGCGCAAGTGATCAAGCACAAATACCAAATGTTGCAAAGGGTAAAACTTCCTCTAAGCGCCGCTTCAATTATCAATCCCTAGGCGAGAAGGTGTGTGGAAATTTTGAGCCCTGTAAATACACACGCGTTTAAGTGACAACAAACGCCAAGAGTTTAACGCTGAACGACACAAGTTCCAAAATATATATTTCTGTTGTACATCTTTGATTCTGGATGCAGGATCCCTGAAATGTTGCATTAACACAACTCCCCACAATGCTTTGCAGAAAGCGCAAACACCTGCATAACAGTGAATTCAGATTTTAGACATGCCCCTAGTCGGGTCTGGGTATCCCCTCCCCCTCATAGCACATGTAGCGCTGTGTTTAATTCTTTATTGTGGCAGTACCTATTTTTGGCCACCGGAGGGAGACAAGCGCAATGTGAGACACTGAATATTACATTGGGACTACATTTCCCGGCATGCTTTGGGAACGGACACAGGAAGTGGGTGGGGCAGAGAGACTTACATCCTGAGTCTCGTGGAGAGAGCTGGCAGAGCGCGCCAGGGAGTGAGAGAGACAAGACACAGTGCTGCAGAACGTAACAGCGTCCAGGCCGGAGCGCAGGTGCGGCCTAACAGAGTTGCAGATCGGGTTACACAGCCTTACCAAAGGGAGACCCAATGATCCACAAGATTACCCAAGCTGCTATTGAGGAAGCCAGAGGACCCCCGAGTAAGGAGTACCGCAGGTCGATCGGACTGGGAGAGCAGGCGGTAAGCTGGACAAGTCGCGGCAAGAGCAGAAAGCCAGACAGCGGATCCAGAAGCCAAGAGAGCCCAGTCAACATCGAGCGGAGAGACGTCCTGGGTCCAGCGGAGCCTCAAGTATCTGGCGGATGGGTGAAAAGCCTTCTAGGCCGTTGCAAAACCAAGAAAGCACTCTGCTGTTTGTTTCCAAAACCCACAGGGCCCCAACTTGACTAGTCGAAGATACCTCTTAAGCAATTTACTGGCCAGTTGAATAGTGTACCCGGGTACCGTAACACACACACACACTTACATTCCGGGACACAACCTGTGCGGGACTCACTCCCCAATCAAGAAAGGGGTTAAAGATAATTTTCCGTTTATTTTCCGCTGCGCGTTTCTCGAATTACGAAACTTTGTATTTCTTTTCCGCTGCGCGTTTCCTCGAAATACGAAGCATCGTATTTCTTTTCCGCTGCGCGTTTCCCGCATTACGAAGTACTGTAAATATATCTACGAACACTGTGTTATTCATTATATGCCATTTATTCTAGAAAACTATATAATTTATAAAATCCACAACGGTGCTGGAGTATATTTATTCCCTAGTGCGGGGAGACTGACCCGAGGTTCAATTTCAGCGGCTCCTCCGGGAGTGAGCGCTACATACATATTAAGCAGCCCTCAACCTGTGAGGTGTAAATCCTTTGCTTTACAAGCTTGTTATTTGTATTTTATGATCACACACTCAGCAGTAGCAGACTCGGCAGCCCGAGATCGTGTTAACACCACCTGGGTCTGAGTTGTGTGATTGCAATTGAAATTCCTTTGCTGCAAAGGAATTCCTTTTACTTTTTGGCTCCAGAAAGTGCATAATGCCCAAGGTGCTGAAACAGGTTAAAAATCAGCTGGGGAATGTCATGACATATCAGGCTTTCCCCAGCCGACACTGAACCATGAGCTGCAGCTCTACCTGCAGTAACTCCTTTTGACCAGCAGATGGAGACATCCGCCTGTCAAATCGCTTATTATAATTAAGGAACACACTGGGAATATTCACAAATATTTCTTACTGTAAAATTGATTTCCAAAAACCACTGGTTCTGGCAGTGGATTTTTGGAAAATTACTTGGTAGTGAAGGGGTTAAACATTGACATTTTTTTGATGCTCTTGACATCGGATGTCAATCAAGCAGAAGAGGATGAGGCAGAAACCTGTCTATACGAAGTCAAACTATTTTATTTAATAAAAGGCCTATAAAGAAACCCCGGTCATTATAACCATCTGTACCCAAACCTACCGAACATTGCGATTTACTAATAAAAGGGATGCACCGAAATGTTGGTCACCAAAATTATCGGCTGAAAATTATGCTTTCTGCCAAAAAGTGGCTGGGGGAAAAAAAAAAAAACACAACAAAGAAACCACCATGAAAATTAGTCATCTGAACCAGGGCCTGGAGGATGAAAGACTTTTTGGGAGGGGGGAGGGTGCGATTACGTTGCCTACACATACTCCTACATCCACGTACTTCGGCCCTGAGCTCCTCCAGTGGTGGCAGTCCTCCGACATCCAGTTCCCTCTCTCCGTCAGCCGCCGGTCACAGGGATGACTTCACAGAGGCGGAAACCTTTGACCAGGCTGTCTGCACGGTCAAAGGCTTCCACCTCCGTGACGTCATCCCTGCAACAGCGTCTGACGGAGAGCGGGAACTGGATGCCGAAGGACTGCCACCGCTGGAGGAGCTCAGGGCCGAAGTATGTGGATGTAGGGGAGTATGTGTAGGCAACACGATCTCACCCCCCCCCCCCCAATCAGTCATCTGAACTTGGGCCTGGAGGCCCGGCCAAGCCCCCTGCTCGGCTAGTCCTCCAGGCCCAGGTTTGGATGACTGATTTTAGGTGGAGCTGATCCATAATTTTCCGTTTTGGCTGGAAATTTTAATTTCGGTGCATCACTAGTTATTTTTTAAATCTGGCAATGCATCACGCAGTGCCTCACTGCCAATTTGTGCTTTAGGGGAGAAAAAGATAACAAATAACCAAGATCCGAGGCTTAACTTACAGAAAATACAGAGAAAGCTTTATTAAAAGGAGGGGATCTGGACAAGCCAAAATATTTCCTAATTTTTTATCTTTTTAGTTCTTCCTACAGTAATTTTTGAGCCATGACAATAGGGACATTCTCTCCCTCGCTGGGATTTACGATCAGGTTTCAGAGTTATCCGCTGAGTATCTTCAATTACTGCGCGAACGTCCCCGGTAACCATCCCAGTATACGGACAGGAGACAATGGGCCCCAGTCTGTTAATCGTACATCTCGGCTTATTCCGGATGGCCGGTATTATGAGCTTCTACTTGTCCTGCTAATTCTCCCCACTCTGAATCATCCTGGGGTTTACGAGACGATCGCTTTTCACCTGCTCGCCAGGGGATTTTTATCAGGGATCTCGTTCCCATAACGACAGAGCCCCCCCCGGATAGATCGATCACTATCGGTCTGTAATAGATGCCGACCAATGTACAAGGCTTGGATTCAGAGGCCTGCCGGCAAATCCACACTGCGCCGAGACTACATCACATTACTGACACATATGGAAAAAAGTAAATTAAAACTACCCCCCCCCCCCAACAGGTTTTGGTCGAAATTCCGACAACCAAATTCCTGAATGCAAACATCCCAACAGAACAAGTGCTCGACATACCAAGTTCCCGACACAGACAACTCCCCGACGGCCAATATCCTAACAGACCAAGTTCCCGACACAGACAACTCCACAACGGCCAACGTCCCAGCATCCAATATCCCAACGGACCAAGTTCCGACACAGACAACTCCCCGACGGCCAATATCCTAACAGACCAAGTTCCCGACACAGACAACTCCACAACGGCCAACGTCCCAGCATCCAATATCCCAACGGACCAAGTTCCCGACACAGATAACTCCCGACGGCCAACTTCCTGACATCCAAAATCCTGAGTGTTAACCCCAACCCCCTATTGGCCGTCGGGAAGAAGTTGGCCGTCGGGATATTAGATGTCGGGAGTTGGCCGTCAGGCACTTGGTCCATTGGGATATTAGAGGTCGGCCATCGGGACATAGGATGTCGGGAAGTTGGCTGTCGGGATATTGGAAAGTTGGCCGTCAGAATATTGGATGTTGGGAAGTTGGCCGTCGGGATATTGGATGTCGGCCGTCGGGATATTGGATGTCGGCCGTCGGGATATTGGATGTCGGGATGTTAGCCATCGAGGAGTTGTGTCGGAATCTTGTTCTGTTGTGAAGTTGGCATTCGGGAACCTGGTTGTTGGGATTTTGTCCAGAATCCCCCCTCCCCCAAAACTACCACAACCTCACTTCACCAGATTTAAAAAAAAAAAAAAAAAACTACCACTAACCCTCACTCCTCCTTACTAGGGCTGTGCAATTAATCGTAATCGCAAAAAAAAAAAAAAAAATATTGCGATTTAAGCACATGCAATTTCTAAATCGCATAAGGCTGCAATTTTATCTATTCATTTTAGGGCTGCGGAAAGTAATGTGTTCGGCTCCCTGTAAGCTTCCGGCGGCATGGAGCTTTGGGCTCTCGCAGGGGGAACCACGTGTACAGCCGCGTTCTCACCGCTCGTCACGTGGTTCCCCCAGGCGAGCGCCCAAGCTCCATGCCGCCGGAAGCTCACAGGGAGCCGAACACGCAGCGCAAAGAGGTGAGCTGGGGCAGTATCCATGAGCTGGGGCAGTATATCCATGTGCTGGGGCAGTATATCCATGTGCTGGGGCAGTATATCCATGTGCTGGGGCAGTATATCCATGAGCTGGGGGCAATATATCCATGAGCTGGGGCAGTATATCCATGTGCTGGGGCAGTATCCATGAGCTGGGGCAGTATATCCATGAGCTGGGGCAGTATATCCATGTGCTGGGGCAGTATATCCATGAGCTGGGGCAGTATATCCATGTGCTGGGGCAGTATCCATGTGCTGGGGCAGTATATACATGTGCTGGGGCAGTATATCCATGAGCTGGGGCAGTATATCCATGTGCTGGGGCAGTATATCCATGTGCTGGGGCAGTATATACATGTGCGGGGGCAGTATATCCATGAGCTGGGGCAGTATATCCATGAGCTGGGGCAGTATATCCATGTGCTGGGGCAGTATATCCATGTGCTGGGGCAGTATATCCATGTGCTGGGGCAGTATATCCATGTGCTGGGGCAGTATATCCATGTGCTGGGGCAGTATATCCATGTGCTGGGGCAGTATATCCATGTGCTGGGGCAGTATCCATGTGCTGGGGCAGTATATCCATGTGCTGGGGCAGTATATCCATGTGCTGGGGCAGTATCCATGTGCTGGGGCAGTATATCCATGTGCTGGGGCAGTATCCATGTGCTGAGGCAGTATATACATGTGCTGGGGCAGTATATCCATGAGCTGGGGTAGTATATCCATGAGCTGGGGCAGTATATCCATGTGCTGGGGCAGTATATCCATGTGCTGGGGGCAGTATCCATGTGCTGGGGCAGTATATCCATGTGCTGGGGGCAGTATCCATGTGCTGGGGCAGTATATCCATGTGCTGGGGCAGTATATCCATGTGCTGGGGCAGTATATCCATGTGCTGGGGCAGTATATCCATGTGCTGGGGCAGTATATCCATGTGCTGGGGGCAGTATCCATGTGCTAATCGCAATATTCATTATGAAAAATAAATAAATAAATAAAAAAATCGCAATATGATTATTTTGTCCATATTGCACAGCCCTACTCCTTACCCTAATCCTATTAAACACCCAAAACTACTACTAGCCCCCACTCCTCTCTACCCTAATTCTATTAAGCCCCAAAATGTACCACTAACCCTAGCTCCACCCTAACCCAGGGAGTGAGTTTCCTCTACTCCTCACAGCGTCACCAGCAGCTGGGATTTTGAATTTCCCGGCTGTCGGTCACCAGTGAGGTCACACAGACCAGCTGATGTCACCGACTGAGACCAATCACTGTAGTGAGCATTCTCAGAGAGGCAGCGATGGATCAGATCTGTGCATGCACATGCGGCTCTGATCCAAAAAGCTGTCTGTGCAGGCGCTATGGAACTTCTGTGCATAAAGAGAACGAGTCCTCAGCGCTGCGCAGTTTGCGGTTCCTACGCTACGCAAGTTGTATAGGGATACAAACTGTGCAGGAAAGCTTCAGGGACTTCCGGGTTCAGGAGACTCGGAGCTGAAGAGGAGGAGCAGCGCGCAGCGAGGGAGAAAAGGGGAGTAAAATCACCGAAAAGAGGAGGAAAAGATAATAATACTAATAATTGGGCAGAGTCTGTCAGCAGGATCTCTTCTAGAAAATGGAACGATATGTAGCTCTGAGGCTAGGCTAAAGATGCATGGAATGAAAGAAATTTAATTTTCGGGGACTGTAACAGATCTCTGTGCCCAGACAGGGTCACATCTGCCAAATGCTGCTTCCTCGCTGGACACCCAGTTTCTCCTCGTGACTCTCACACCCTTCTCTAGTACCTTAGCCACAGCTTAAGGCCCGGTGCATGTATTTATTTATAAAGGATTTTACCAGGAAGGATACATTGAGATTTCTCTCGTTTTCAAGTATGTCCTGGGTTCAAGAGCATTGAAATGTTACAGTTGTTACAGAAATACAAAGTAATAAATGCAAGATATTAAAAACAAAGCACAAATATACAGATTAACCCAGAAAATAAATATGTAAGTAATATAGTTATTATGTAACATGTTTACAGGTGCATTCTGTATTGAGGTATGCTAGTAAGGAGCTCGAGTGACTTAAGACTGGGGGAAGATTTGATGACGTCTGGGAGGTTATTCCATATTTGAGGTGCTCTGTAGGAAAATGTGGATGGAGCCACTTTCTTTTTGTATTGTGGTATTGCAAGTAAGGTGCTGGTCCTCCTGGATCGGAGGTTATAGAATGAGGGAACTGCTGGGGGAAGCCGACTATTCAGGTAGGGTGGCAGCTTCCCAGAAAAGCCCTTAAACACCAGGTTGGAAAGGTGAAGGGTGCGTTTAGACTCCAGCGATGGCCAGTTTAGTTCTTTTAACATGTCACAATGGTGGGTCATGTAGTTACATTGTAGCACAAAGCGGCAGAATGAGTTATACAATGTAGTAAGTTTCTGAAGGTGTGTTTGCGGGGCGGCTGCGTACACTACATCTCCGTAATCAATAGCCGGCATAAGCATTTGTTGTACAATCTGCTTTCTTACCGCGGGGCTCAGGCAAGATCTGTTTCTGTACAGGGCACCTAGTTTGGGGTAAAGTTTGGATGAGAGTTTTTCGATGTGGGGCCAAAGGATGGATTTGGGTCTAACCACATACCTAGATATTTGAGAGAAGTGACTGTGGTCAGCGTGCCATTTGATTTTGTCCTGACATGTAGATGGGAATTTTGCAGTTTATGTAGTTTAGGTTTTGTTCCAAAGAGCATCGTTACAGTTTTGTCAGTATTTAGAAAAAGTTTGTTGTGTTTGATCCACTTTTCTACTCCTGTGAATTGTTCTTGCAGCACGGCCTCCAGCTGTGGGAGATCTGGTTTGCTGGTATAGATTACAGTGTCCTCTGCATACATATGTACAGTTGAGGCTTTGCAGATGTTGGGCAGATCGTTTATGAATAATGTGAATAGCAGGGGGCCCGAGTATTGAGCCTTGGGGTACACCGCAAGTGACTGGGAGCGGGAGGGAGGAGCTGCCAGAGATGGACACATGTTGCGATCGGTTGGATACATAGGATTCAAACCAGGTTAACGTGCGATCACAAATACCAGAGTTAAGTTTTTCTAACAAGATGTGTCAAAGGCCTTGGCAAAATCAAGGAAGATGCTCCAGTTAGGTTTCCTTGTTCCATCCCAGCTTGGATATCATTGCAGACTTTTAAAAGGGCGGTTGTAGTTGAGTGATTTGGACGAAAGCCGGATTGATCTGGGGTTAAGTAGTTCCAATATTGATAATAATCACGTAATTGTGTGGAGACGCATTTTTCCAAAATTTTTGACATTACAGGGAGCAACGATATCGGACAGTAGTTGGATACCAAAGTACTGTCACCACTTTTATGGATAGGTACCACTCTTGCCATCTTCCAGAGTTTGGGTATGTATCCAGTCGCCAGTGATTCATTGATTAGGGTTGCGACAGGTTTTCCAATTGCCGACGCACTGATTTTCAGCAGCATTGCTGGTATTTGATCAGGTCCAGATTGGTATTTCATTTTTTGATTACGGAGCAGCAGTGGCGTAGCGTGGGTTGTCAGCGCCCGGGGCAGCCAAGAATTGTGCGCCCCCCCCCCCAACCTGTGGACACGTTAGCATGCCCTGATTCCCTTCCACCATTAACCCTTAACTGCGATACAACAACCACTCGGGATACTTGGTTCCAGCCAAACAACACAGTATTCTAGGGTATAAACAGCCGCAGACCTGAAGTTGTGAAAATGAAAGGTCTTTTTATTCCAGCATAAACAAACACCACACTTGCCTTTGAATCACTATTGCAGGTGATTAAACAAAAAACTACAAATGAAAACCTAACATACAGGGTTATTCAGAGAACGGTGAAAACCAGGAGAATTGCCAGGAGAATAAACAATCCAGACCAAATAGCCGATTTGAAAAGTGAGATAATTGGGAGAATTTTTCTGGTTTGGCTATTTTGACCTAGAATTTTCACTTCTCCAGCCATTCTCCTGGTATTCACTTCTCTCTGAATAACCCTGTTAGAGTACTTACTGCACATCCAGTGATCCTTACTATACAGGTAACAGAATATAATAAACAAAAGAAAATCACAATCTTTTAGAAGTGTTAATGCTCCCTGCCCTGCCCTGATCTGAGCAGTCTAATAAACACTTCTTTTCAGGAGTCAGCAGCCGGAGAATTTACCTGTTGCTTAATTGACAAGTGTGCAAAAGGATAGATGCCATGCAAGGTTATGGCAGGGTCTATTCAGAAAGTGGTGAAAAGCAGAATGACTGGAGAAGTGAAATTCTAGGTCAAAATAGTCAAACCAGAAAAATCCTCTCATTCATCTCACTTTCCAAATCGGCTATTTTGACCTAGAATTTTTCATTCTCCGGTCATTCTCCGGCTTTTCACCGCTCTCTGAATAACCCTGTAAATCCTAAATATCTTCCTACCAGACATCCTGTTACCCAAGCCATGCACTCTGTCACATAACAAAATACTGATATGATAAACAAAACCAGAATTTACTGCTAGTATACTCAAATGTATTTAAAAATCGCCTGCTTTTAGGCTAGGGTCAGACGAACGCATTTTCGCGTTGTCTGTGAAAAAGTGCGTTCGAACGAATGGACGCATTTTTTCACGGAATACGCGATAGCGGTCATACGATGCGCATTTGCATCCGTGATTTTGTACGGATCATCAATAAAACACTTTGTGCATCTGGACGTTATGTTGGCCGGACATTAGCAGTGTCTGACGTCTCCTAATCACGCACACACGCCTCTAGCGGACGCAGCGCACTCTGTACGACCGTACTAGAGGTTTTACGTTCTCGACAAAATGCGTTAGTTTTCCACTTGCGTTGCGCAGCCGGACTTTTGTGCGCCCGTACTTCGTATATTGGCTGTCATTGCCTGGCACTTGCTGCTACTACGGCCGTGATTAAGTGCGCCTGCACGCGCGTTCGCACTGCGCTCGTCTGACCCTAGCCTTAACTTGTGCAAATTTTTCAACAACAGAATTGAAATCTACATTGAAATCCCTCTCAATTGACAGTATTGCTAGATTACTCAGTCTTTCTTGGCTCATTGTAGATCTCTGATATGTTTTGATTAATTTAAGTTTTGAGAAACTTCTTTCACAACTGGCAGTTGAAACGGTGATGGTTAAAAATATTCTTAATGTCACAACAAGATTGGTTAAACTCTCTTGCAGCTTCTACTTGTACACCCACTGAAGTAAATCCAAAGAAGTCCAGCTAGCAATCTGCTCTTCAGGCTTGACTTCCTTATACAAGAGCACGTGGTGTCGAAGGCGATTTATTTCAGTGACCATAGCTGCGGCATTCAACTCTGTGTACTTAGCACATGTGTGCTGAATTTGTTCACTGATAAAATCATCTTTTTCAGTATCCAACAATGTCTGGATTTGAAGAAAAGCAAATCGCTGGTGAAGCGTATTCATTTGTATTGTACGTTTAGTAATTTCTGCCTTAAGACGATCAATTGCTTCCAGTTGTTCTCTGCGTATTTCTTGTATTAAGGTCAAGCCAGCATCACAACTCTGCTCACCAGGCATCATCTTACGTCTTCCAACTCTTCTCTCTGTACAAATGTCGTAGGTTTTGCACTCCTCCACAGCTTTCTTAGTTGCCTCAGACACTAGACAGTCTCGTTTTTCCTGGCAAAATAAAACCAGGCAGACCTGGCAGACTACTTCCTCAGTAAAACTCTAACTATCAGAAGCAACATCCCAACACAAGATAGTTATCTGCCACCTCCACTCCCACAGGTCCCCTCTGCCACCCTCTGCCGCTTCCTCCCAACCACTGAGGAGGAAGTCAATTCCTTATTGTCCTCCTCACATCTCACCACGTGCCCGCTCGACCCCATTCCCTCACATCTAATTCCTCCTCCCTCACCCCTGCTCTCACACACATCTTCACCTATCTCTCTCACTGGCTCCTTTCCATCCGCCTTCAAACACGCGCTAGTTACCCTTTACTAAAGAAACCATCCCTAGATCCCAACTCTCCATCCAACTACCGCCCTGTATCCCTGCTTCCCTTCACATCAAAGCTCTTAGAAAAAACTAGTCTTCAACCGCCTCTCCCTCTTCCTGTCCTCCAATTCCCTACTTGACCCCTGCAATCTGGCTTCCGTCCCCTACACTCAACTGAAACTGCCCTCACCAAAGTCACAACGACCTCCTAACTGCTAAAAAAACATGGCCACTATTCTATTCTCATCCTGCTTGACCTCTCGGCTGCTTTTGACACTGTTGACCACCCCCTCCTTCTACAGACCCTCAACTCTCTGGGTCTCGGTGACACTGCACTTGTTTGGGTTGACTCCTATTTATCCAACAGGTCCTTCTGTGTGTCCTTTGCTGGTAACTCCTCCTCTTCATTGCCTCTATCTGTTGGTGTACCTCAAGGCTCTGTCCTTGGTCCTCTGCTCTTTTCCATCTACACCTCCTCCTGGGCAAAATCATCAACAGCTTTGGCTTTAATTACCACCTCTACGCTGATGACACTCAGATCTACCTCTCTACCCCTGATCTCTCTCCCCTGTCCTTTCAAAAGTCAGTGACTGTTTATCTGGCATCTCCTCCTGGATGGCCTCCCACCACCTAAAGATCAACATGTCAAAGACTGAGCTCCTACTTATTCCTCCCTCCAATGCTCCCCACCTCCTGACTTCTCTATCACGGTGGAGGGTATCACCATCTCCCCATCAAACCAAGTTCGCTGTCTTGGAGTTACACTGGACTCTGCTCTTTCCTTCATCCCCCACATCAAGTCTCTTTCCTCTCCTCCTGCGATACCAACTGCGTAATATTTCCAGAATTCGGCCATTTCTTACCGCTGTCACCACAAAACAACTCATACACGCCCTGGTAATCTCCCGACTCGACTATTGCAATAATCTCTTATCTGGCCTCCCTCTGTCCCGCCTCTCCCCCCTACAATCCATCCTGAACGCCTCCGCCAGGCTAATTCACCTCACCCGCCGCTCTGTCTCTGCCGCTCCCCTCTGCGAGTCCCTTCACTGGCTCCCATCCACTGCAGAATTAAGTTCAAAATCCTTATCCTTACCTACAAAAGCCTCACTAACTCAGCGCCCCACTACCTGTCCTCACTAATCACCAAATACACCCCAGCCCGCTCCCTAAGGTCAAACAGTGACCTGCGCCTAGCTTCTCCCCGCATCACCTCTTCCCATGATAGACTGCAGGATTTCTCACGCGCAGCCCCCACTCTCTGGAACGCTCTCCCTCGTGCTGTCAGACTTTCCCCTAACTTCTCTTCCTTCAAACGCTCCCTGAAAACATTCCTATTTAGGGAAGCCTACCACCCAACTCACTGACGCAACCATCAATCACTCTCACCTTACAGTCCTCTCCTCCTGTTTCCAACCCCAACCCTCCTAGATTGTGAGTTCCTATGGGAATAGGGCCCTCATCTCCTCCTGTACTGTTTGTCAAATGTTGTTCAATGTATTGTAACCCTGTCTGTACTGTGCTTATTGTACAGCGCTGCGGAATATTGCTGGCGCTTTATAAATAAATAATAATAATAACCAATGTTTTTAACTTTTGTACACATTGATCAAGTACAAGCCCTTCTTGCTGCATGTAGATCTGCGCATCATTCACTTCAGATAGTACTGGGCTCCAAAAATGTAAAAATGAGAAAAATGGATATGTCATTATGCAAACCAACACACTTCCTGCATCACCCTTGGTGTCAGAGGTTTCTTCAGGTCCATCTCGCAACTCTTCCAAAGCTTCTATTATTTGCTCAATGTGTTCAGCAAGTACATGTACAGCTTCATGCTTTGAACTCCATCTTGTATCACATGATCGCTTGACGTGAATTGGTACATGTTCCTTAAGAACATCCCACCTATGGGTGGAGCTCGAGAAGAACGTGTACACCTTTTGCACAACGTCAAAGAAAGTTGTAGACTTATTCCCAACACCAACTGCATGCACACCAGCAAGATTGAGCGAATGATTGTTGCATGGCACAAACACTGCTTTGGGATTTATATCCAAAATACGTTTCTGTACACCACTAATGCGTCCAGCCATAGTTGCGGCATGGTCATATCCTTGGCCGTAGCAGTGCTCCAGTTTAAGGCCATCTGCTTGCAACTTATCACAAATCAGTTTCGTAATGGCATCAGCTGTTTTCCCACGTAACTGAATGAAGTCAATAAATGACTCTACCACACTGACTTCTGTATCCTCAATGTGCACGTATCGAATCACTTGGGACATTTGGTCAGTGTGCTGTCAAATAGGATAGCAAAGTACTTTGCCTTCGTGATTTTTTGAAAGATGGCTGCTCTAATGTGATCCCCAAGCAAGCCGACGAACTCATTCTGGCTCTGAGGAGAGAGATAGGACACAACATAATTAGCCACCTGTCTTCTGAACTTTGTGAAGATGCCGTTTGGCGACTGGGTCATACTTGGCAAGAAACTTGAAACTTTCAAGGAAATTTCCACAATTATCACTTGTACTTAGATCTTCTGAGTGACCGCGTAAGGGTAAGGTTTGCCTGGCTAGATACAGCACACAATCAAGTATTCGGAATAATATTGCCTTCCATTTCTCAAAAGACGGCTTTTGTGCAAGCTGGATAGCAGCATCGATAGTCTCTTCTTTCTGTAGCCGCATATCAAATTCTTTCCACATTGTAAATGCATTGAGGTGATATGAACTGCGCTCGTGCTCTAGTAGTCTGGGGTTTAGCTTTCTCCATGCACTAAATCCACTTGATTTTCCAAAAGAACTTTTCCCTTTGGCCTTCTGAAAAATCATGCAAGGAAAGCAATATGCAGCACTTTTTAGAGGAGAAAACGCCAACCATGTCCTTAACATAGTCTCACCATTATCCAAATTGATGTAGAACCAATCCTTGGAGAATGACCTGCCATCACTGTCCTTTGGAAAACATGCATCCTTATTCTGCAGTTCCACTGTCCCTCTCTTGACAAGCTCAGTTTTCAAAGTTTCACCCACAGTTTCAGGCCAATAGCCAATATCAGTGAACACTTTGAGGTCAATACTCTCTGGCAGAATATTTGACTGCGCAGATATAGACGCATCCTCAGGCAAATCCAACTCTGCTTCTAAAGCAAGAACAGGAACGTCCACAGACACTGGATCAGGAACGTCCACAGACACTGGATCAGGAACGTCCACAGACACTGGATCAGGAACGTCCACAGACAATGGATCAGGAACGTCCACAGACAATGGATCAGGAACGTCCACAGACAATGGATCAGGAACGTCCACAGACAATGGATCAGGAACGTCCACAGACACTGGATCAGGAACGTCCACAGACACTGGATCAGGAACGTCCACAGACACTGGATCAGGAACGTCCACAGACACTGGATCAGGAACGTCCACAGACACTGGATCAGGAACGTCCACAGACACTGGATCAGGAACGTCCACAGACACTGGATCAGGAATGTCCACAGACACTGGATCAGGAACATGAGGTCCCTGCGGTGCTGCTGACGAGCCTGGTGTACTTTCAGCAGTGTTCACAAGAAACCTGTTAAGACTTCCAGCTAGTTTAGCTTGTTGCTCCTGCTCTATCTTCCTCCTTTTCCTGCCTTGTGCACCTGATTCTTTTTTATTTGACATCACGCTGACATGGCATGTGTAGCGTATAGTATTCTGTGTTTAAAAAAAAAATTATTCACTTTTATGTTTTGCTCCGTTTTTACCACTCAGCCCTTCATTGAATAACCAATTCTTCCCTTTTGCTAATGTTTAAAGATTTAAATCTTAACCATCAAAAAACATTTTGCCATCAGTTCACTTGTATGTGGCAAATTGACAGTTTGGGGAATAGACGAATTGCACCGTACAGTTAAATTCACAGTTTGGTGCAATTCAGGCGCTTAATGAATAACCCTTAAATGTTTGTAAACTTGTATCTTTTTTAAGACAGTAATTTTAACAGGACATATACTATGGCTAGCAACGCCCCTGATGCTGTCAGTTCCAGCTTCAAGGTATCTTACCTTGAAGCTGCTGAACCATTGATTTTTCACAGATATCGTATTTTGGCAATAGAAACAGGGGTCCAAATGACCCCCACTCTCCTTGAAGCTGCTTGTGTTTTCGATGGACCAATGTGTAATAGGGCTTTGTGCCATTACCTCCACATCAGTCTTACATGGAACATATTTATAGCATATTAATTGTCTACATGTATTTCTTTTTGTTCTGACAGGAGAGAGGAGACTGTGCTGAGATTCCCTATGGACCACTGTATCTCCATCCTTTACACCCCACAAAGTCATTTTAGGTGTCACAGGAAAGATCAGAGTCTGGTCTTAATAATGATACCAAACATGACCATGTAAAACGTCATTTTAAAAAAGCCAACAAATAGAATTTTAGGGCCAAATTACATACTTGGTGCTACTGCTAATGTTAGCACTCACCTGAGTGAGCATTAACGTTAGCCCAAGTATTTTCCGCATATTACAGTCCAAACGCTAACGGGTTAAATAACCCGTTACCATTTGGTATCTTGCGCTTTTCAGCGCAAGGTTACTGTACTTTGCGCTCCCCATGTTAAGTATAGGGAACGCAAAGTGTTAAGATTACAAAGTCCTAACACGGATTACCGTTTGGCTGCGGTTAACAAAAAGTTAACCAGAGCCAGGACTTGGTGTAAACGGATTCCACTTCTAATCTTTTAAGAACTCTCCATTAAAGACCAAATGCTTGTTTGTCAATGTGGACTTATGGAGCAAAAAAAATACTGCAGTTGCTTGAGGTTTAGTGAATAAATCCCTAAAAATGACTTAGGCTAGGGTCAGACTAACGCAGTATCAACGTGCATTTAGCCACACTAAATCACGGCCGTGCTAGCAGCGAATGACGTCCAATGCCGGGCAGCATGCGCAAACGAACGCATTTTTTCGAGAACGTCAAACCGCTAGTACTGACGTACAGAGTGCGCTGCGTCCGCTAGCGGCGTGTGTGCGTGATTAGGAGACGTCAGACGCTGCTAATATCCGGCCAACATAACGTCCAGACGCAAAAAGAGTTTTATTGATGATCCGTACAAAATCACGGACGAAAATGCGCATCATATGACCGCTATCGCGTATTCCGGGGAAAAATGCGTCCATTCGTTCGAACGCACTTTTTCACGGACAACGCGAAAAATGCGTTCGTCTGACCCTAGCCTTATTGTGTGATTATATTTAAAATATCTGGCAGCACACACACTAGAAGACAGAAGAATGGAATTGGAATGACCATGCTTTTGTAAAGATGGTGACACTGAATTAGTTAAACTGCTTTTTATAAATTAACATTGGTCTGCAGAGTGCAGAACAAGATTAGTGATGCCCCAGGGGGTTTGGCTGAACAATTAGGCCACATTTCTATCCTTGTGATTTTATCTTGGCAAAGCAATATACATTTACATACAATAGACAGGCTGAGCTGCCTTTGTCACACTAACAGGGAGCAGCCAGAAATTAACTGCTACATAGCAGATTGATAATGTATGGGGGGAGCCGCAGAATACCACTCCAGAGTCCAGCAGTATAGAAGGTAACACTGAAGATATAATAGGTCGGGTCGGGTCCTATATGGTTAATTGATCATACAGAGTCTGCAGTGGGTGGGCATTTTAAATTGTTAAACTCTCAAATCTTTTCTTAAAGGTGAACGTCCTTAGAGAATCAATGATGGTCGTGGTGGATGTAAGGACTCTCCAAATCCAGTGTATATTATGGTATTCTTTATATGGATTCCATAGCAGGAAAAAAATAAAAATGGCCAGACGGTCAAAAAATAACTAAAATTAAAATTTTGTATATGATTAAAATCGCTATGAAAAGCACATAAGCCCAACCGGTTTTCGTCTGATTGATATATTTCCCCTGAGGAAGTCTGTATTTCTATCAGACGGAACCGGTTGGTTATGTGCTTTTCAGATCGATTTTATTCAGATATATACAAACTAAAATTTTAATTTATTTTTTGTCCTGCTATTTATTATTATTATTATTCTTTATTTATAAAGCGCCACATATCCGCAGCGCTGTACAATAAGCACAGTATAGACAGGGTTACAATACATTGAACAACATTTGACAAACATTACAGGAGGAGATGAGGGCCCTATTCCCGTAGAACTCACAACTGGGAGGGTTGGGGTTGGAAACAGGAGGAGAGGACTGTAAGGTGAGAGTGGATTGATGGTTGCGTCAGTGAGTTGGGTGGTAGGCTTCCCTAAATAGGAATGTTTTAAGGGAGCGTTTGAAGGAAGAGAAGTTAGGGGAAAGTCTGGACAGCACGAGGGAGAGCGTTCCAGAGAGTGGGGGCTGCGTGTGAGAAATCCTGCCAGCTATCATGGAAGAGGTGATGCGGGGAGAAGCTAGGCGCAGGTCACTGTTTGACCTTAGGAGCGGGCTGGGGTGTATTTGGTGATTAGTGAGGACAGGTAGTGGGGAGCTGAGTTAGTGAGGGTTTTGTAGGTAAGGATAAGGATTTTGAACTTAATTCTTGCAGTGGATGGGGAGCCAGTGAAGGGACTCGCAGAGGGGAGCGGCAGAGACAGAGCGGCGGGTGAGGTGAATTAGTCTGGCGGAGGCGTTCAGGATGGATTGTAGGGGGGAGAGGCGGGACAGAGGGAGCCAGATAAGAGATATTGCAATAGTCGAGTCGGGAGATTACCAGGGCGTGTATGAGTTTGTTTTGTGGTGACAGCGGTAAGAAATGGCCGAATTCTGGAAATATTACGCAGTTGGTATCGGCAGGAGGAGGAAAGAGACTTGATGTGGGGGATGAAGAAAGAGCAGAGTCCAGTGTAACTCCAAGACAGCGAACTTGGTTTGATGGGGAGATGGTGATACCCTCCACCGTGATAGAGAAGTCAGGAGGTGGGGAGGCATTAGAGGGAGGAATAAGTAGGAGCTCAGTCTTTGACATGTTGATCTTTAGGTGGTGGGAGGCCATCCAGGAGGAGATGCCAGATAAACAGTCACTGACTTTTGAAAGGACAGGGGGAGAGAGAGATCAGGGGTAGAGAGGTAGATCTGAGTGTCATCAGCGTAGAGGTGGTAATTAAAGCCAAAGCTGTTGATGATTTTGCCCAGGGAGGAGGTGTAGATGGAAAAGAGCAGAGGACCAAGGACAGAGCCTTGAGGTACACCAACAGATAGAGGCAATGAAGAGGAGTTACCAGCACAGGACACACAGAAGGACCTGTTGGATAAATAGGAGTCAACCCAAGCAAGTGCAGTGTCACTGAGACCCAGAGAGTTGAGGGTCTGTAGAAGGAGGGGGTGGTCAAGTGTCAAAAAGCAGCCGAGAGGTCAAGCAGGATGAGAATAGAATAGTGGCCGTGTTTTTTAGCAGTTAGGAGGTTTGTTGGTGACTTTGGTGAGGGCAGTTTCAGTTGAGTGTAGCGGACGGAAGCCAGATTGCAGGGGGTCAAGTAGGGAATTGGAGGACAGGAAGAGGGAGAGGCGGGAAGACTAGTTTTTCTAAGAGCTTTGATGTGAAGGGATGCTATGGAATCCATATAAAAAAGAATACCATAATACGTAACACTGGATTTGGAGAGTCCTTATATCCACACGGCCCCACGGCTACTACGCTGATTCTGAGACTCATAATTTAAAATCATTCCCCACTGCATTCAGACTCTCACTCTGTGTATGATCATCAATTAACCATATACATAAATTAGGATATATTCGTTCCAGCTCCAGCATTAGCACATTTACAATCAATACATTAAACACACACACTCTCACACAGGCTGAGCCTGTGCCTGCCTGTGTGCCTGTCACTCACACTTGACGTTGGGAGCAGCTAGGCCCAGGCCAGCAGCAGGCCAGGTACCCCCGGCTGACTGGGTACCTTGGCTCAGGCTGGGCTCGGCTGTTGGGCCTGGGGAATGGTGGACCCGGACTGGGTCTGGATCTGGAAGCAAGCAGCCAAGCATAATGCATTAACAAGTAATTTACAAATACACAGTAAGGCAGCCGCAGGCGGCACCACGGTCGGAATCCGGATGATTTAAATTTCAGAAAATTTTCAGTAAAGACAGAGTAGAGTAGTCCTCCTCACTCACCGACCACCAGGCAGCTCGTGACACGTCCGCACAGTCCCAGGCTCGGCTCCTCGTCCTCTCGTCTCCCTGCGGCTGTGCCTGTGCTGTGTGTGCCCACTCCTCCGAACTCGCCAACTGGTACTGAGGTACTGTCTGCTCAGCCTCCGCGCGCCTCTCAGCAAAGCGCGCCCGCCCTCATCGTCAGTGACAGCAGGCCGGCCGCCTCAGCTCGTTGCCGCCAGTCCCTGTCCATCCATCTGCGCACTCGTAGATGCGCACGCGCATGGCACTGCCCCTCGCTCCGGCTGCGCCGACGGCGTCACGTGACACAGTGCTTTCACTTCCGCGCTTCCAGATTTTCCTCCCTTCATTCGGCGCGCCGCGGCCGATCGGCTGAAAAAATATTAGGGGCGCAAATTTTGAAATTTGCGCCCCTAAAAGCTTGTAAAAAATCGCGCCCGGGGCCACCGCCCCGTTGGCCCCCCCCACGCTACGCCACTGCGGAGCAGTTCAGTAACTACACTGACAGGCACTGGTCTAAAGTTGAGAGCCTGACTAGCACCCCCAGAAATAAGCCGAAGCTATAGACCTGGGGCCTTTTCTTGGCACAGCGGGCAGAAGATTCCTGGTACCCCAAATCATGAGTCGTGAGCTTCAAGCTTGGTCGGAATAGAACTGCCTGTTTATTACACAGCACAGAGATACACTCAACCACGACGCCATTTGCATACAATCAAGCAGATAGCTGCGCAGATCAGATAACTACACAGGACTATCAAACAATGGAGAATGGGGGGGGGAGGAGAAAACGGGGTAAACAAAAGGAATTTCTTACAGAGAGAACTTACACAATAGCAGGTACTAATACAGAGATCTACACACAGAGAAGGGTTAGATAATTGAGGGAATGTATGCAAAATACACAACAAGAGACTATACAATAAATACACAAGGGATTAACACACAGACATCAGTAATCTTTAGTTACTGGTAGATATATTTGTTTCTCACAGTTTTATATATATTTAAACGGACCACCAGTTGCCCAATAGTCTCTTTCACGGGCCATAGTCTCTGGGCAGGAGGCTAGCGCACAGCCCCCCTCCAAGTCGCACGGTGACACCGTGTTCTGTCACAGGGACTATTTACCCAGCTGTTTTACGATGGGGAATATACCTGACACCCAAAAGGGCAAAGTATGACAACACAGCAGCCCAATTATTTATTGGCAATAGAATAAAAAAAAAAAAAAGTGACTCTTATTTTTCAACAGAATATCCCTTTATATCAGAGTCCGGTTAAGTTCCTCAGCAGCTGCTGAATTGCTCCATTGCAGCCGTCTCACTGAACACTTTGGCTGTGAATATGGAAGCGAAAGGGAGGAGGATTGCTTAATGAAAGGTGCCGTTTCTGCAAAATACACTTTTGTCCATTTTATTACATCTTTTGTGTTAATGTTTACCATGTTCCAATAAATATTTGCTGTTTTGCTCCACCAAACCTTCAAAATGAACATTTGATTATTGGCTCATTGGAGGCGGCCATCTTTCCCACCTCACACTCAGCTACTCTGCAGCACCTCACGACTGAACTGCAAGTGCCAAGTCGTGCTAAGCAGTGCTGAACGATGACCTGCAGCACAGTGTTCACTGCCAAGATGCTAACTTAGCACTTGCGGCAGCTGAGGAACTGAACGCGCCTGCAATGGTGACAACCTTAGTCATTATGTTGACAGGGCCTTGTGGGAGTTGTAGTTCCAAAACATGGGGGGGGGGTGTGAAGTTTTAATATCTACCGATGACCCGAGCGATCATTTATTTTACACATCCTGGGAGCGTGTGTATCCGTTACTCCAAGTGATACGGCAGCTGAATGAACGGTATGGTAGCTACGCAGGAACTGCAAACTAACCCTGCTCTACCCCAGGATGCGCCATTGTGGTTGCATTGCAATTTACCCAGTTGGTGCGTGTTTTACGGAGGCCCCCCCCCTCACCTCCGTCTCAGATCGTCGTCTTCTCCTCCCCAGCCCCAGTAGTTGTTGGAATACCCGTTCACCTTGGCAAACTGGCCTCGGGTCATGGCGCTCACACCGCCGAAATACCCCTTGTACCGAAGCCTAAAAAAAAAAAAAATTATAAATATACATATACATATATTTTTTTTAAAAAAAGCGAGAAAATGGATCAGAGTGTAGAAAAAGCGACAGAAATTTTAAACAGTAACTTAGAGTTTCCCCGGTGGCACAGAGGCATAATATGGGTATATATTGCACAGACCCCCCCCTCCCCAAATGTTAACAATATGGGTAACAGTGCTTTGTCTTTCACTTATTACCCAAGCTCCATAAAAAGAGGTTTTTTTTTTAACGAAAAGAGACCACATTGAACAAATAGCAATGCTACTGTATAGTAATGCGTTGTATGTAAGGAAGGGTGTATAAATAATTATATATATATGCACATGTTTACACTTGTAGTGAGACCAAAAATGAAGAATTTTTAATTCTTCTCAAAATATATTGCTGCTCTATATTAGATAGTAACGCATATACTATAAAAAAATAAAGCTTGGGAACATCCTCCCTGAGACGCTGCATTGCCACAACAATCCCACAATGCCTTGCAACATACACTTCCTGGACCAAAAGAAAAAATGAAAAAGGTTAAAAGCCTCTCTCCTTCCATTGGATAATTACTGCAGTGATTAATCAGCATAAAATGAGGTCATGTGACTCCGTGAATATACTGAATGAGCAGAGCCCCGTTCAATACCTCAGCAGCTGCTGAATTGCTGCAGCGCAGCAATTCAGTTTGCTGCAGCAGTGTCGCTGAACGCTTTGGATGCGAACTTCGAATCCAAAATGGCCGACGATTTCTTAATAAAAGATTCAGGTGGTTTTTCTTATGACTCGGACAACAGTTGAGGTATATATGATAAAGGAAAGCAGTCAGCACAATCCGCTTTGTACGCACACACCACAAACTATAGTTTTTATTGAATAAACGTAAGGTTTACTTCTGAAACAAAATATAATTGAGCTGTAATATAGGTCTATGTGCAGGGGGAAATAATAAATAACATTTTGTGCTTTGGTGAACAGAAACCGCAAAATTAACATTGCTGTACGGAATTGTTACTTGCTTCATGGCGGCGGCCATCTTTAATACGTCACACTCAGCTACTCGCAGCATCTCCTCGGGTCGCTGCAAGTGCTAAGTTAGCAGTGCTGAGCGCTGAGCGGCAGAACGGCGTTCAGTGGCAAGTTGCTAACTTAGCACTTGCAGCGGCTGAGGTATTGAACGCGCCTCAGGTTTTTCCATCAATGGGTTTTTTCTCCCCTGATGGCACAGCGGGCATATTCCAAGATGGCAGTGCCAGGACTCATCGGGCTCAAATTGTGCAAGAGTGGTTGAGGGAGCATGAGACGTCATTTCCACACATGGATTGGCCACCGCACAGTCCAGACCTTAACCCCATTGAGGTTAATCTTTGGGATAATGTGCTGGAGAAGACTTTACGCAGCGACGCGACTCTCCCATCAACAATACAAGATCTTGGCCACAAATTAATGCCACTCTGGACGCCAATAAATGCTTTGACATTACGTGAGCTTATCGACACGATGCCAATGCATACTGCAATCACAAACAAAAGGCGACAACCACATATTACAGGGTGTGTGTATTTAAGTTGTGGAGGAGGGCAAAAAAGTGATATTAAAAGCCTCCACACAGCAAATTATAAACAGGGTTATTCAAAGAGAGTCGATCTGGCACGAATTGTAACCGAACGCTGAATTTCAGCGACCGGTGCCATTTCGGGGCCATTCGACTATTCAGAGAGCAGGCAAATCTCCCGCAGCTGGAGGCCGTGCTGCAAGAACAATTCACAGAGGTAGAAAAGTGGATCAAACACAACAAACTTTTTTTAAATAATGACAAAACTGTTACGATGCTCTTTGGAACAAAACCTAAACTACACAAATTGCAAAATCCCCATCTATGTGTTGGGACAAAATCAAATGACACGCTGACCACAGTCACTTCTCTCAAATATCTAGGTATGTGGTTAGACCCTAATCTATCCTTTGGCCCCACATAGAAAAACTCTCATCTAAACTTTACCCCAAACTAGGTGCCCTGTACAGAAACAAATCCTGTCTGAGCCCCGCGGTAAGAAAGCAGATTGTACAACAAATGCTTATGCCGGCTATTGATTACGGAGATGTAGTGTATGCAGCCGCCCCGCAAACACACCTTCATAAACTTACTACATTGTAGAACTCATTCTGCCGCTTTGTGCTACAATGTAACTACATGACCCACCATTGTGACATGTTAAAAGAACTAAACTGGCCATCGCTGGAGTCTAAACGCACCCTTCACCTTTCCAGCCTGGTGTCTATCTGAATAGACTGCTTCCCCCAGCAGTTCCCTCATCCTATAACCTCCGACCCAGGACCTGCACCTTACTTGCAATACCACAATACAAAAAGACAGGGTCTCGATCCTCATTTTCCTACAGAGCACCGCAATTATGGAATAACCTCCCAGACACCATCAAATCTTCCCCCAGTCTAAAGTCCCTTAAAAGCTCACTATTAACATACCTCAATACAGAATGCACCTGTAAACATGTAACACAGTGACTATATACAGAATGCACCTGTAAACATGTAACACAGTGACTATATACAGAATGCACCTGTAAACATGTAACAGTGACTATACACAGAATGCACCTGTAAACATGTAACACAGTGACTATATTCAGAATGCACCTGTAAACATGTAACATAGTGACTATACACAGAATGCACCTGTAAACATGTAACACAGTGACTATATACAGAATGCACCTGTAAACATGTAACATAGTGACTATATACAGAATGAACCTGTAAACATGTAACATAGTGACTATACACAGAATGCACCTGTAAACATGTAACACAGTGACTATATACAGAATGCACCTGTAAACATGTAACACAGTGACTATATACAGAATGCACCTGTAAACATGTAACATAGTGACTATATACAGAATGCACCTGTAAACATGTAACATAGTGACTATTTCCTACATATTTATTTTCTGTTAATCTGTATATTTGTTTTTTTTAATATTTTGCATTGTATTACTTTGTATTTCTGTAACAACTGTAACACTTCAATGTTCTTGAACCCAGGACATACTTGAAAACGAGAGAAATCTCAATGTATCCTTCCTGGTAAAATCCTTTATAAATAAATAAATTCGTCAAATTGTGGCGAATTGCCTGCACATATGGTGCCTGTTCGACGGCAGTGAAATCCCCCATAGAGAAGCAGTGGTTATTCTATACACAGACACCGAACAGCAGAGAAAAGTTGCCGAAATGCCCTGATGTTCGGGGGTTTCATTCAACATGTTTATTCAGGCGAATCCCATAGGAATATTTTTAACATTGAAGCCTGTTTTAATTCAATATCTAATAAACCGTTTATTATTTTATTCTGCAGCAAAAAGTCTCTATATTTTTTAGATTTTTAAGGATCTTTTTAGGCATTTTTCGGGACTTTTTGTCAACATTTTATGTAACAGCCCTTTTTATTATCATTAATTGGTTCTTATATGTAAATTTCAGACATCTTCGTTCTGTAGTTTCTTTGCAAACAGCGTTTCACTTTTCAAACACTCGAGCGTACAGTTTTTGGGGTTTTTTTTCACTCCATTCGTCTGTGGTGTCAGGTTTTTCCGGCGGCTGCTCTGTGATCGGCTCCTGCTGGGGTTTCTCCCGCGTGTTCGGTGGGGTCAGGGCTGGCCCAAGACATTGTGCTGCCTGGACCGAAGGCTGAAATGCTGCCCCCCATAAAATGACACCCGCACACCCTGAATATATGGCTATATTTACCCCCAGCTCACATGGGTATATATTGCCCCCCCCCAGCTCACATGGGTATATATTGCCCCCCCCAGCTCACATGGGTATACATTGCCCCAGCTCACATGGGTATATATTGCCCCCAGCTCACATGGGTATATATTGCCCCCAGCTCACATGGGAATATATTGCCCCCAGCTCACATGGGAATATATTGCCCCCAGCTCACATGGGAATATACTGCCCCCAGCTCACATGGGAATATACTGCCCCCAGCTCACATGGGAATATACTGCCCCCAGCTCACATGGGAATATACTGCCCCCAGCTCACATGGGAATATACTGCCCCCAGCTCACATGGGAATATACTGCCCCCAGCTCACATGGGAATATACTGCCCCCAGCTCACATGGGAATATATTGCCCCCAGCTCACATGGGAATATATTGCCCCCAGCTCACATGGGAATATACTGCCCCCAGCTCACATGGGAATATATTGCCCCCAGCTCACATGGGTATATATTGCCCCCAGCTCACATGGGTATATATTGCCCCCCAGCTCACATGGGTTTATATTGCCCCCAGCTCACATGGGTTTGTATTGCCCCAAGCTCATATGGGTATATTTGCCCCCAGCTCATATGGATATATTGATATATTTGCCCCCGCTCACATGGGTATATATTGCCCCCCAGCTCACATGGGTTTGTATTGCCCCCAGCTCATGTGGATATATTTGCCCCCAGCTCGCCTCTCACCTCTGCTGGCCCCGTAGACGTTCTCCATACAAGGAGGCGAGCGGCCGCTGACCAGCAGCTTAGCCGCACGCTGGAAACCACCTGACCAGCTGCGCAGCCGCATTCTCGCGAGATTGGGCACTGGTCAGGTGGTTCCTATCCCAGGCGAGCGGCCAAGCTGCATGTCAGCGGCTGCATGTCAGCGGCCGCTCGCCTCTAGGGAGAGGAACGCCGGCACTGGCGGCGATTTTAAAGCGGCAAATCCACTTGGATTTGGCGCTTTAAAATTCTGCTGCCTGGAGCAAGTGCGCTCCATCATCGGGCCGGCACTGGGTGGGCTTAATCCAGATGCTTTTGCGGGTTTCGGTGTGCGTTCACGGTTTTGCAGTGAATGTTCGTCTGGATTGCGGTGGCTTTTCCCTGCACTATGACGACCCTGTGGTGCTTGCTGAATACACTGCAGGGTCGCTGGAATGGGATCGCCGAATCCCACCAAATTGAGAACGAAAAGTCACCCAACATGCATTGACTTTTCGATTCTCTTTGAATAACCCTGAAAGTTTATAGTTGCAGAGGCCATTTACACATCCCAGCAATTCAGAGAACCGCTTACAGAGCTCCTGTGCTATACTCCTCATATGCAGCAAAGAATTCTGGGTAGGCTATGCAAATGAGGTCCACAACGTCTCAGTTTTTTGTATCTAGGCTCTGTAATAAAGGCAGAACCCTCCGTGTCCAGTGCCATGCCATACTAGATGGCTTTATTATTATTATTTTTTATAGCAAAGGCCAGATTATGCCACCAGTCACTCCTGGACAGCCGTTTCAGGCTCATTTGCCCTCATCAGCAGGAGAAAGACTGTAGAAACATAGAAAAATGTCGGCAGATAAGAACCTTTCGGCCCATCTAGTCTGCCCAATTACATGGATACTTTACCTGGATTTATCTTTTGTTTAGGATAGCCTTATGCCTATCCCATGCCTGCTTAAATTCAATTACTGTTTTGGCCTCTACCACTTCTACTGGAAGACTGTTCCATGTATCCACCACCCTCTCAGTAAAATAATGCTTCCTGATGTTACTTTTAAACCTTTGCCCCTCTAATCTAAGACTATGTCCTCTTGTTTTGCTATTTTGTTTCCTTTTAAATATACTCCCTTCCTCTACCTTGTGGATTCCCTTTACGTATTTAAATGTTTCTATCATATCTCCTCTGTCTCGTCTTTTTTCCAAGCTGTACATGTTAAGATCATTAAGCCTTTCCTGGTAACTTTTCTCCTTCAAGCCGTACACCATTTTAGTAGCCCTTCTCTGAACTCTAAGATGTCTATATCCTTCTGGAGATACGGTCTCCAGTACTGCACATAGTACTCCAAGTGAGGTCTCACCAGTGCTCTGTACAGTGGCATGAGCACTTCCCTTTTCCTACTGCTAATACCTCTCCCTACACAACCAAGCATTCTGCCAGCATTTCCAAGCATTCTGCCAGCATTTCCTGCTGCTCTATTACATTGACTACTTACCCTTAGATCCTCTGCAATAATAACCCCTAAATCCCAACCCTCAGATGTATCAAATATTTTATATTCAGCCCTTGGGTTTTTACGTCCCAGGTGCATTATCTTGCACTTATCCACATTAAAACTCAATTGCCACAGCTCCGACCATTTTTTTAGCTTACCTAAATCATTTGTCATTTGGCTGATCCCTCCAGGAACGTCAACCCTGTTGCAAATCTTTGTGTCATCAGCAAAAAGACATACTTTTCCATTAATACCTTCTGCAATATCACTAATAAAAATATTAAAGAGAATGGGTCCAAGTACTGACCCCTGAGGTACCTCCATTCAACATATGCAGCAAGGAACTCTGGGTAAGACATACAAATGACGTCTGCAATTTCTCATTTTTTTGCATCCTGGGTCTGTTTTCACGCAGAACCCTCCAATCACTGCCGCGCCATACTGGATGGCTTTTAACCCCTTAAGGACGGGAGCAATTTTGCAAGTTCAGCACTCTTCAAGAAGTAGAAATGTGCTGAGCTCATTTTGTCCGTTTTTGCTCATCATGTTTAAACGTGGTTTTAAAATCACGTTTTATTGTACAACCCATACATACAGGGCCGGTGCTAGACTATTTTGCACCCTAGGCAAGACCAGCTACTTGCGCCCCCCCCCCCAGAAAAAATTGTCAACTTTTGAAATGCAGGGGAACACACGCACTGTGCACGGGGGGGGGGGGGGGCGCACTGTGTGCAGGTACACACCCACACTGCAGGGGGGACCCACACTGTGCACGGGGCCACACGGGCATTCAGTGCCCATCTAACCCCTCTACTGGTCGGGCACGGGATCGGTCTGTGCCTCTTTCTTTCCTCTGCCTCTTCTTTTTTTTATTTTCACCTTTTCTTTAATCTGCCTCTTTCTTTCATGCCTTTCTTTCTCTCTCATGTGCCTTTCTTTTCTGTGCCTTTCTTATTTCTGCCTCTGGTGGTGCCTGCTCGTCATCTGGTGGTGCCTGCGTGACACCTTAAGATGCCCACCTTCTGCGCCACTAGTGGGGGTTTGCGAGCCACCACTGCCGGCTACACGAGCCGCACAATGAGGAACAGGTACAATCAGTGGTGTATTTAGGTTTTGTGCTGCCCTAGGCCTGACCAAACTCGTGCACCCCCTAATTTAAATTTGAGGCACCCCTTCCTGTCAAGGGCACACCTCTTCCTGGTTAATCCCCACCCTTCCTCTTAGAGCTCCGCCTTTTCCTCTCTTTATATTAAAAGTGGATACCAAGTGCCTACTTGTATGTTTTGTATACCATTTCAAATGTATCTATTGAGATAAATAAAATTATGAAATGTTTAAATTCAAGCATTTTTACAAAGAACAGCCATGCATGTCAAGTAAATCGGATCACAGCCGCTCTAATTGGTTGAACAATAAAATCCACAGAAACGTGCACTGCATATGAGCGTATCACAGAGCTGCACAGCAATTAAACCCACAGAAATGGGCACTGTGTACGAGCATATCAGAACTGCACAGCAATAAAACTCACAGTAATGTGCAGTGTGTTTGAGCGTATACGGAGACTCAGTACCACCTGACTGGCCGGACCGCGTGACCTGCATGCACACAGTCTCACCAGGAGCCAGGCAGTCCAATGACAAATTTCTATCACTGCGGTGCTGGTTAAGGAAAGGTCCACTTTAAACAGCAGTAAGCAGACAGGGCTCTATTCTATTCTGCGGATACCCCCCCTTACCTGTCGTTTACTGTCATCTTCTCTCTCTGCACACAAATCACATCCCCCCTCCCCTCTCCTAGAGCTGCTGCGGGGCAGGGGAGGAGCTATGGAGGGAGGAGAGGGGGATTTTTAATCTATTCGATTTTATTGCATATGCAAACGCCCTGCTCCGCTGCTCATTGTTTGAGAACACAGCTCAAAGCTGACAGTGACAGTGGCACCTCCTAGTACCCCCTAATGACACCCCAATAATCACTGATACCTGGGGCAGCCCGCCCCGCCACTCCCCTAAGTACACCACTGCTCTGTGATATGCTCACACAAAAGTTTGGCGAACTGCCAGCAAGTACAGTGTGGTTTGAAGGCATTGCAAATCCCCATAGAGAAGTAATGGTTAATTTATTCATTGAACACCAAACAGCAGAGAAATGGCATTGAAATGTCCTGATGTTCGTGGTTTCAATCAGCAGGCTTATTCAGGCGAACCCCATAGGTTTCAATGTTAAAAATATTCCCATTTTTAAGCAATACCTAATAAACCATTTATTATTTTAATCTGCAGTAAAAAGTCTTTGATTTTTTTTTTAGTACCTTTTCGTAATTTTTCAGATATTTTTTTGACAAAATTCCCCCCCCCCCTTTTTTTTTAATAGCGGTTTTTCTTTTTTCTGTAACAGAACTTTTTATTATCAATCATAGGATCTTATATGTAAATTCCAGACATTTTCATTCAGTAGTTCTTTTGAAAACAGCAGGCCACGGATTTGCAGTGGCAGCATTCAGCGGCCGATTCCATGCACTTTGGGGACCATGCGGTGAATGGTTAATTTTTATTCTTTTTTATTATTTTTTTTAGGGGTGGGGCCACCCGGTGCGGGCCGCCGCCCCCTTGAAAATGCCACCCTAGGCCTAGGCCTTGGCCTTGTTGGCCTAGGCCAAAATACACCACTGGGTACAATAATGGAACCTGGATTGGGGCAGCTGCGCCCCTAGGCGTCAGTGCGCCCTAGGCGGTTGCCTACCTTGCCTAGTGGGAGCACCGGCCCTGCATACATATTATATATCGTTCCTTCCGGCAGACTTGGCAGATTAAGAATATATCATTATTATATGTATACGTCATGCCGTGCCAGAATGCTATAACAAAAATGGAAAAAAATAAATAATTTTCACAGTGTGAAAAGTATTTTTTTTTTTCACATTTTATCATCCGAGTCTTTGTGGTTATATATTCTATGGGGTAGGCTTGTTAAAAAAAATTAGAACTGGGAACCCATTACTTTATTTTGGGGAGAAATTAGGTGATTTTAGCTAACCCCTCCCCCCAAAAAAAATCATTAGTGAAGCATCATTGTTCACATTATATTGGAAATATGAACAATGCTGCATTAATAAAAAAAAAATTAATTAAAAAAAGCGCGTTTTTATTTTTTTCAAAAATATTTTTATTTTTTAAAATTTTTATGTTTACTTGAAAAAACAATGCGGTAGACACCAACTACTAAATAGCAACTTTATTTATTGTACATTGAACAAAAAGCATCCCGACCGTTTAAAAAACATTTATAATGGAACATGAAAAAAATTCCTCTCACCCAATCAGGGATAAGTAACCTAGCCGTGGGTAATTGCTAGATACTTTGCGTACGTGGTATAATGACCATATGTCACAAAACTAGCAAGTCCAATGCCCTTTGTGTGATATAGAGCGAGAGAATTCAATGCTCAAGTGGACGCAGCGTATCCATAAAGTGGATTATACTCATGAGGTTAATCAGTAATGATAGTCACAGAATGTCACAGACTGAGAGGAACATGAGAGATCCTGGACTTATAAATCCCCAACTCGGACTCGCCCCCATTCCCTTCACATTATCCCTTACCCCTGATACTGTCCATGGACTTGCCCATTCCCCCCCCCCCCATATATATGTCCCACTACCCCCCCCCCTCCTCCCCATATGCTTTGGCAATGCTAAAATGTATTTGGTCCTGCCAATAAAGCTTATTTTGATTTGATTTGATAGTGTGGCGCCACTAGATGGCTCTATAAACCAGATAAGGAACAGTAGGACACAAAATAAGTGTGTATATGCAATTAACAAAATTAAGTGGGTAAATAGAAGTGCACAATACTTATCAAATAGGGAAACCTATGATAACTAGTTAGAGGAACCACAGTCTATTATTATCTTATTTAAGTGATATGTGCCTAAACGGTGAAGGACTCAAATTTAATTCTAGAGTCTAATTAATAAGGTACTAATACCGTTCAATTAAAACGCAGATTGCATATAAAGTGTTGTAGGTACAAAAGTTAAAAGTTAAAAAATTGCTAGAATATCGCTATTGGAATTGTCAATGTGTATAAATATATACAAGTATTACAGTTAAAGTGCTAAATACAGTGTTAGGCAGCATATGAACTGAAGCAGAAACAATGTAAAAAGGTCCTAAGCATAGAAACACATAGTGGAAATACCACTAAGTATCCCAAAATTGTATAACTATATAACTATATATATATAAAACTATATAAGTATAACTCTATATATCCGAAAGGTGGTAAATAGTTCAAACGAAGTGCAAGAGTGCAAAATAAGCAGCAAACAGTCTTATACTCCAAACACAGAGAGAGTAAACATAAGTACAATAAGGCTGGGGTCAGACCAGCGTACTTTTAACGTGCGTTCTGGCGCACATAATTACGGCCGCACTAGCAGCAGATGACGGGCAATGACGGCCAATATACGATGTACGGCCGCACAAAAGTCCGGCCGTGCAACACAAGTGGAATTTGAACGCATTTTTATGAGAACGCAGAACCGCTAGTACTGACGTACTGAGTGCGCTGCGTCCGCATAGCGGCGTGTGTGCGTGATTAGGAGATGTCAGACGCTGCTAATGTCCGGCCTACATAACGTCCAGACGCAAAAAGAGTTTTATTCACGATCCGTACAAAATCACACACGAAAATGCGCGTCGTCTGATCGTTTTTGCGCATTCCGTGAAAAAATACGTCAATGCGTTCGGACGCACTTTTTCACGTTCGCGGGGAAAAATGCTTTCGTCTGACCCTAGCCTTCATAGATGATGGAAGAAGTCTGATATGATAAATACTGTCCGGAAAGAGGATGCAGCAGCCATACACCCAGAAACAGCGTCTAATCCCCAAGTCCGCTGAAGTAAAAGTTCAGGATATACAAGCTGGTGTCAGGCACTGGCAAAAAATTTTCTCTTTAACTCCAGTCGGGGCTCTCTAGTCCACTTCTCACGTCCTCCACGGATATGAAAAAAGTGTAGGGATAGAAAAATATTTTGTGCAGAATCTAACACACAATTAGGATAAGTACATCAAAAAAGGGGTACTCACATTTTAAAGGTGCCAATTTTATCAAATAGGCACCAAACCGCACACAGATCGGTGAATTCTTAGGTCAGGGGCACCGATTCCCCTATCTGTAATCCGAAGGGCAGCAATCTCAATACCGTAGAGATGTTTTAGTCAGGATACCGGACGGATTTAAATCAGCAGGATACACTCGAGTTGAATAAATCCGTCAAAGGTTTAATACATATATAAACAAAGTAGGTTAAAACACCTCAAACGCGTTTCGCTATAAAAGCTTCTTCAGTGGGTGTGATCACACCCAGCTTGTATATCCTAATCAGTAATGATAACAGTTGTAATGAAATGGAAATGTACAGGGTATCAACCCAAAAATGTATCCAACACAACCATGCTGTACTCCACAAATTCGCTACGCCTTCATTGATAGGGGAAAAACCTCAAATTAGCGGTAGGTAACCATAACATGAACATCAACAATTGTTAAAATGCCTTGCTTCTCAACATGTTTCGCCGCCTAAACAAATGCGGCTTTATCAAGAGATGAGACCCGCTTACCTCTCTTTCCTTAAGTAGGCAAAGCCCGGTTACTGTGTCAGTTTATGAAACCAATAGCACCGCAGATCGCAACTTTTTATTGTCTTCCCAAAGTCCATAAACAAACAACACCTATACCAGGGAGACCCATCGTTTCGGGTACCAATAATCTCACCCAAAACGCAAGTGTGTATGTCGATCGTATCCTCCAACCCCTTGTCCATAAGCTACCCTCGTACATTAAAGACTCAAAAGGAAATGCTGCTTTTTTATCAACATCACAGATATCATCTGAAAGTCTATGTAGTCTCGATGTGAAGGCTTTATATAGCAGCATCCCCCATAACCTAGGAGTCCAACATGTAGAAACTTTCCTGCTGGATAGAGGGGCGGAACACCTAGAACACACGGGTTTTGTGACACAATTGATACAATTCATGTTGACACACACTTACTTTATATTCAATGGCACTTTTTACAAACAATCCACTGGAACTACCATGGGGACAGCAATGGCACCAGCCTATGCAAATTTATTTTTGGGCTGGTGGGAAAAACATTGTATTGGACATTGGTATGGCCGATTTCCTCCCATATATTAAAATATGGAAGAGGCACATTGACGATGTCTTCTTGATTTGGTCAGGAACCAGAGAAAGGTTTGATTTGTTTGTTGAGAAACTGAATACAAATGATCTCAATCTAAAATTTACTAAGGAAGTGCATGATCGTAAAATCTAGAAAATTAATAGATCTATCTATCTCGAAAGAGGATGGCGGCTCCTTGAGCAGCACCTTGTTCCGCAAAACCCACCGCTACAAATAGCTTCCTTAATTGGAAGGGCTTTCACCCTGTACCATTGAAAAGGGGCATCCCAGTCGGTCAATATTTGAGCCTGACGAATATGCTCTAATGATGATGAATTCTATGTGAAGGCCCAGGACTTGCGTAAAATGTTTCGTGAGAAGGGTTACCCCCATAGATGTCTAAAAAGGGCTGATCATCGTGCCCTAGCGACAGAAAGATCAACACTACTGAAAGATAAAGATCTGACCGCCTAGGTGGAACAACAAAAAATAAGACCCATCGGCAATTTCGATGCAGGATGGGAAGTAGTGCAAGAAATTTGCAATCGGTACTGGCCTATTTTGAAACAAGATTGTCATCTTACAAAAGGTACCTATGGATAAGGCCACATTTACGTCGAGACGATGTTCAAACTTGGGAGATCAGATAGTCAGGAGTCATTTTTCAAAGCCCTCCAAACAAACATGGCTGAGCACAACATTAAAAGGGACCTACAAATGTGGCCGCTGTAAGGCTTGCAAATATATCACACATAGTACTGGAGTGTGGTCTAACCCTGACGGGAAAGAATATAAAGCAAAACATTTTTCAACTGCAGCTCCAAGGGTGTAGTATATTTAATGACGTGTACATGCGGGAAAAACTATGTGGGTAAAACTATCCGACCATTGAGGTTACGGATACTTGAACATGCCAGATCTGTTAGGTATATTCGGGATACCCCTGTGGCACGACATATTAGATCTGAACATGGTGGGAATGCTGATGCCCTGAGGTTCCAAGTGATTGAACAAGTGTAAGTGGGACCACGCCGTGGAAACTTTGACTTACGATTACGTTGAAGAGAGGCGTTTTGGATTTCCGAACTACGTACGTTGTATCCTGGAGAATTAAACGAGGGGAATTACCTTTGCTCCTTTTATTTCGGATTATTAGTATTATCCTTGTCTATTTAGATTTTTCGTTTAAGCCTTATTCATGACCCGTTTCCTTTCACTCCCTCTGATTTGTGATCTGTTAATAGTCCGTATACTAGATTTCTACCACCCGTGCTTATACATCATTGTGTATTCAGGACCCTTATAATTGTTCCTCCACTCTGGTTCCCTCCATAAATGGTCATATAAATCATTAGAAACATAGAAAATGTCAGCAGATAAGAACCTTTCGGGCCATCTAGTCTGCCCAATTACATGGATACTTTACCTGGATTTATCTTTTGTTTAGGATAGCCTTATGCCTATCCCATGCCTGCTTAAATTCAATTACTGTTTTGGCCTCTACCACTTCTACTGGAAGGCTGTTCCATGTATCCACCACCCTCTCAGTAAAATAATGCTTCCTGATGTTACTTTTAAACCTTTGCCCCTCTAATCTAAGACTATGTCCTCTTGTTTTGCTACTTTGTTTCCTTTTAAATATACTCCCTTCCTCTACCTTGTGGATTCCCTTTACGTATTTAAATGTTTCTATCATATCTCCTCTGTCTCGTCTTTTTTCCAAGCTGTACATGTTAAGATCATTAAGCCTTTCCTGGTAACTTTTCTCCTTCAAGCCGTACACCATTTTAGTAGCCCTTCTCTGAACTCTCTCTAAGATGTCTATATCCTTCTGGAGATACGGTCTCCAGTACTGCACACAGTACTCCAAGTGAGGTCTCACCAGTGCTCTGTACAGTGGCATGAGCACTTCCCTTTTCCTACTGCTAATACCTCTCCCTACACAACCAAGCATTCTGCCAGCATTTCCAAGCATTCTGCCAGCATTTCCTGCTGCTCTATTACATTGACTACTTACCCTTAGATCCTCTGAAATAATAACCCCTAAATCCCTTTCCTCAGATGTATCAAATATTCTATATTCAGCCCTTGGGTTTTTACGTCCCAGGTGCATTATCTTGCACTTATCCACATTAAAACTCAATTGCCACAGCTCCGACCATTTTTTTAGTTTACTTAAATCATTTGTCATTTGGCTGATCCCTCCAGGAACGTCAACCCTGTTGCAAATCTTTGTGTCATCAGCAAAAAGACATACTTTTCCATTAATACCTTCTGCAATATCACTAATAAAAATATTAAAGAGAATGGGTCCAAGTACTGACCCCTGAGGTACCCCACTGGTAACAAGACCTTGTGCCGAATAAACTCCATTTACCACAACCCTCTGTTGTCTGTCACTCAGCCACTGCCTAATCCATTCAACAATATTGGAATCCAAGCTCAAAGATTGCAATTTATTGATAAGCCTTCTATGCGGAACAGTATCAAAAGCCTTACTGAAATCTAAATAAGCAATGTCTACTGCACCCCTCTTAATGCAATGCAGCTTCACTTACTAATCCTTGCTATACAGAACTTTTAGTGCGACTGACTATAAACATCTGTGACAATTACTAATGTATATATTCTCCATCTGACCATTTAGTACACAAGTGAAGTCACGCGAGATGCAATTAATGTTTGGCTCTTGGATAAAGCTAATGTTTTTCATTATTATCAACCCACATAAGTATTGTGATAAATATAATAACTAGCCTATGCAACCACTATGGAAAAGATACCTTGGGTAATAAATTCAATGAGTGTAGCTGTCCAATGTCAAGTGCGTAACAACTACTTATGTTCACTCTCCAAGTACAGTACGGTGCAGTAGACACTAGTTATTTATGGAGCACTACTGTAAGGATATCCCCTTCATGAAATGTTTATATGAATAAAAGAGATACACGAGCCAATTGAGTCCAATCCGCCTAGATGGACTTTCCCTGTGTACTTCTCAAAAGATCTTGCAGCATGGCCGTCTATAAAAGTGAATGGAAAAAAAGTGCCCGCTGTGGCAAAATATGATGGGCCCGCGGTCATGATTGAACTAAGCGCCTTTATATAATAGTGAATAACCTCTCTGTTCGCAGGGCTATATGCCCATTCGAACGTATGTTTAAATCGTTACTTCGCAACACTTGACACAGCTGGTCATGAATGGGCTGAATGGTGTCGTCATCTTACAGCGACAATCCATTGAACGGATGAGTATAGTGGAGCCCTACGCGACGTGCGGGGGGGGGGATCCCGGAGGAGAGGCGGACCTGATGATGTCACACGCCAAGTGGGTGGGGATACAGAGCTGCCCCTCGACACAGTAACCGGGCTTTGCCTACTTAAGGAAAGAGAGGTAAGCGGGTCTCATCTCTTAATTAAGCCGCATTTGTTTAGGCGGCGAAACATGTTGAGAAGCAAGGCATTTTAACAGTTGTTGATGTTCATGTTATGGTTACCTACCGTTAATTTGAGGTTTTGCCCCTATCAACGAGGGCGTAGCGAATTTGTGGAGTACAGCATGGTTGTGTTGGATATATTTTTGGGTTGATACCCTGTAAATTTCCATTTCATTACAAAGGATATCATTACTGATTAACCTGATGAGTATAATCCACTTTATGGATACGCTGCGTCCATTTGAGCATTGAATTATCTTGCTCTATATCACACAGGAATTTTTTTCATGTTCCATTATATGTTTTTTAAACGGTCGGGATGTTTTTTGTTCAATGTACACTAAATAAAGTTGCTATTTGGTAGCTGGTGTCTACCACATTGTTTTTTCCTGAATTAGTTGGGTGATGCGCATTTTTAGACACTAGTGTAGATGATCCCCAGTGTTTCTATTACCAATTTTTCGCTTTATGTTTACTTGAAACATGGTCATGTTTGGTATCATTGGAAAGGCCATGCTCTGGTTCCCTGGTTAACTGATGTCATCGCGCCACGCCCGATGACGTCAGTGAACGTGGGCAGACCTGGAGGAGGGGCTGCCATCCAAGATGGCGGCCCCCACCGGAAAAAAGGCCACGATCTGGCGCCGATTGGTGCCGGATCGCGGCCGTACTAGCAAACCATACAGTACATCCCTGGAAGGGTGCCGGGAGGATGTGGAGGTGACTTTGTGGAAGTCAGATCAGCAAGGGAGCCGCTGGAGGAGGTTTCTATTACCAATTTTTCGCTTTATGTTTACTTGAAACATGGTCATGTTTGGTATCATTGGAAAGGCCATGCTCTGGTTCCCTGGTTAACTGATGTCATCGCGCCACGCCCGATGATGTCAGTGAACGTGGGCAGACCTGGAGGAGGGGCTGCCATCCAAGATGGCGGCCCCCACCAGAAAAAGGCCACGATCTGGCGCCGATTGGTGCCGGATCGCGGCTGTACTAGCAAGCCATACAGTACATCCCTGGAAGGGTGCCGGGAGGATGTGGAGGTGACTTTGTGGAAGTCAGATCAGCAAGGGAGCCGCCGGAGGAGGGGAGTATCGGGGGGGGGGGGAGGCGGGGGGGAGACATGCAGGATGTACGGTTACGTCCTGCGGTGTTAAAGCCTGCCTAATGCAGGACATAATAGTACATCTGGCATCTTTAAGGGGTTAAGCAGAGATCAGGTTTATGCAACAGGTCACAGTTACTCCTGTGCAGCCGTTTCAGGTTTATTGGACCCTCATCAGCAGGAGCTAGGCATGACCAGTCGCTGATAGATGCTTGGACCAGTAGGGTAAATATTGTAAATACTCATTTAAGTTGTGGTGAAGGGCAAAAAATGAGATTAAAATTCCTCCGCACTGCAAATCGTAAAGTTTATTATTGCAGAGGACATTTACATCTCCCAGCAATTCAGAGAACGGCTTCACAGTGATCCTGTGCATATACACATATAATCAGAAGGAATGGATGGATTCAGTGGTCCCAGTCGGGTCAGTTTTTTTTTTTTTTTTTTCTTCAATACGAAATCGGCGAAGTGTTAATCTTACGCCATTGTTTATGCCTTCCGGGCTACTAATATTTCTTTACTTGAGCAGTGTTGACATTTTTTTGGCCGCACTTTACGCCAGCGAGTGGGAAGGAAAACCAAGAAAACAAAGAAATCCGAGATGAAAGAAACCAGAGGTGCGTCGAGGCCCGCAATCACATGGCGCAGCACCAACGCTGAACAAATACGCCCCGACTTGCAGCTCAAACCGCTCCTTTATTTCATGGGATGTTGTAACCACGGCGGCCTGTGGATGCAATCAATCATTTCTAAAGGGAAAGTCAGCAAATCAAACACGGAACATCCCAGGCCCAGACAGCCAAATCGATGACAGATACAGGACAGCGAAACCAGCTGCCGAAACCCGGGTAATCCAGGAGAGATGGAGCAACCAAAGGCAACACTCGCTCTTAACCCCTTCATTACCGAGCACTTAAAAACACATTACCATAACAGTTAAAGCATGGAATGCGTAGTTAACATTTGAATATAGGGGGAAAAAAAAGAAAAAAAAAAGCAATTTTGGCTAAAAGCTAATTTTTTCCGAGATAATTAAAAAGTTAACAATGTAAAACTTGGTAACTTAATTTACTTTACCCATGTATCGGTTTATCCTTTACTGAAATATCGCTGGGACAAAAGGTTCTAAACTCTAGATGGTATCCGTCAGTTAGGCAGAAAGCCTGTGTGTCAGTAAATGTGCTGCAGACAGATAATAAAATGGTGAGATCTCCTGCATATATGGATTTGTAATGAACAGAATGAGATTATTAGCAATGCAATATCTGTATGTGCTGCATAATGCCTGTGTATTGCAATTACAGCAACACCTTGTATCTGTATGTGCTGCATAATGCCTGTGTATTGCAATTACAGCAACACCGCGTATCTGTATGTGTTGCATAATGCCTGTGTATGGCAATTACAGCAACACCTTGTATCTGTATGTGCTGCATAATGCCTGTGTATGGCAATTACAGCAACACCTTGTATCTGTATGTGCTGCATAATGCCTGTGTATGGTAATTACAGTAACACCTTGTATCTGTATGTGCTGCATACTGCCCGTGTATGGCAATTACAGCAACACCTTGTATCTGTATGTGCTGCATAATGCCTGTGTATGGCAATTACAGCAACACCTTGTATCTGTATGTGCTGCATAATGCCTGTGTGTGGTAATTACAGTAACACCTTGTATCTGTATGTGCTGCATACTGCCCGTGTATGGCAATTACAGCAACACCTTGTAACTGTATGTGCTGCATAATGTCTGTGTATGGCAATTACAGCAACACCTTGTATCTGTATGTGCTGCATAATGCCTGTGGTGTATGGCAATTACAGCAACACCTTGTATCTGTATGTGCCGCATAATGCCTGTGTATGGCAATTACAGCAACACCTTGTATCTGTATGTGCTGCATAATGCCTGTGTATGGTAATTACAGTAACACCTTGTATCTGTATGTGCTGCATACTGCCTGTGTATTGCAATTACAGCAACACCTTGTATCTGTATGTGCTGCATAATGCCTGTGGTGTATGGCAATTACAGCAACACCTTGTATCTGTATGTGCCGCATAATGCCTGTGTATGGCAATTACAGCGACACCTTGTTTCTGTATGTGCTGCATAATGCCTGTGTATTGCAATTACAGCAACACCTTGTATCTGTATGTGCTGCATAATGCCTGTGGTGTATGGCAATTACAGCAACACCTTGTATCTGTATGTGCCGCATAATGCCTGTGTATGGCAATTACAGCGACACCTTGTTTCTGTATGTGCTGCATAATGCCTGTGTATGGGAATTACAGCAACACCTTGTTTCTGTATGTGCTGCATAATGCAAGGTGTCTGACTATTCTGCCTTCCGTTGCCCTAGACTATTTCCTTGTACTACGCTCCTGCACTGATATCGACCCGGCTATTCCATTTGACTATTCTATACTCTGTATTCCTGATTCTGGCTCGTCTGACTACCCCCCGTGATGCTGACCTGGTTTTGTATTACGACATTGTCTTTGATTAACCCTTCTCTGTCTAGCTAGTTTACCTGGCCAATTGTAAGGACCAGACAGTTAGGGATTCTTTTACGGCTACTCTGTTGGTAGCTTTTGGGCTCTGTGGAGTGTTGGGCTTTAAGGACTGCATGGTGGGATCCAGAAACCATGACAATAACCCTCTGAATCTTATCCCTGTACAGCAGCGACTGATCCCACAGCTCTCCCGGTTTTCTGACAAATCCCTGGCTACTGTCATGCAGCAATAAAGTTTGTTGAGCTTTTTGTTACAGTGAGGAAGGGAACTGCTGCTTGCAGCTTCTTTACAGTAATACAGGGTAACATGAGCAAATTCTCAGATCATTTCGTTCCTCCCCAGGTATACCTTAAAAAGGTATGGAAAAGTGTTTTTTATGGGATCATATTTTGCTATCAATGTATTTCAGTGCGAAATTGAGTTGATAGGTTTTTGGTAGTAAAAGGGTTAACGAGTGCACGCTCTCCTTAGGTATGTGGGAATCTGCAGATGCTGAAGAGTTAAAAAAGTTCTATATATAAAATTTCTTGTAATAAAAAGCAGCAGGTCAATTCTTCCCCAGTTTCAAGGAGGAGGCGGCAAGTCACAGATCAAGGAGAAGAATTGCTCTTTCATGGTGTCATGGTGACCGGGCCGCGAGCTTGCAGGGGAGGTGTCACATAATTATTAGCAGCGGCTTTTCTCCGGCTTGCGAACAAACGCCCCAGTAACCCTGGCACTTTCTCTATATAATGTGAGGATTACACTTTTCCCTGGCTTGGCCAGCTGGAATCAGTTTCAAGCCAGGGCGGCACGGGGTGAAATCTCAGGATCTTTACAGGGCCAGTGCCACAAAAAACTGGGTGCATCCATTGTGTGATATTTTCCTCTATAGGTGTCACTGGGCGCATCCATTGTGTGATATTTCCCTCTACATGTGTCACTGGGTGCATCCATTGTGTGATATTTTCCTCTACATGTGTCACTGGGTGCATCCATTGTGTGATATTTTCCTCTACATGTGTCACTGGGTGCATCCATTGTGTGATATTTTCCTCTACATGTGTCACTGAGTGCATCCATTGTGTGATATTTTCCTCTACATGTGTCACTGGGTGCATCCATTGTGTGATATTTTCCTCTACATGTGTCACTGGGTGCATCCATTGTGTGATATTTTCCTCTATAGGTGTCACTGGGTGCATCCATTGTGTGATATTTTGTGTTGTAAACTGCCCTCCCCCCCCCAGTATCTTTCCATCATTTGCTCCTCACTCTGTGGCTTTGTCCATAGAATGGATTGAATGGGTCAGTAACCAACTCACATCATTGTATTGTGTGGGATGTATTCAAAGGACATCACCAGGGGGTAGATTAGAAGTCTTTTCATTCAGCTGCCAGCTCTTATCAGGTAGCCTGGAGAACAATAGACCTCCTGCCACCTTATCTAAACATTCCCTCCTCCACCTCGTTAACTGTTAAATACTGTTGATTAAATAAACAGCTACAAAGTAAAGCTTTCGCACACATTTTGGTAAATGTTGCATCATGGGAAAAATCCAGAAAATTTAAAAAAGATAAATTTTATTTCTCCTTTTTTTGCAATTGCTTCAAAGAGAGAAAAAAAAAAATCACCAGCATGTGTTTCATAATGTGTTTTATAACGTGCTCTATAAGGTTTTTCTTTGTAATGCACAAGTAATGTAGTTACAGTTTATGTCAGTGTCCCTTCAACGCGACACACAGAGCACACCGACAGCAAATGTCTTTATGGTCCTCTATGGCTCAAGTAAAATGGGCCGGTTGAGGGGGAGGGGGGGGAACAAAAAGAATAAATTACATTTTGCTGCAGTTTTTATGGGATTCGTGGCCCGAGGCAGAGCTTTTCTACAAACAGAATGTAGGCGTTAAAGTTCAGAGCGCACGGCGTAACAGGCGAGCCCGCAAAAGCACATTTTATTGACGCACTGTGTCAGTCGAACGAGTGAGGGACGCATAGCTGGAAAATTAACCTATTTACACCCACTATCTAGAAGAAAAGTGTGCAGACCTCGCCCCACGCGCTTTATTACCTGCAAAAGCCCCATGCACCGACTCCTGCCACTGCTCTTCAACTCGCCCGGAGGAGGGAGAAGTCTGCGGACTGCTCTGAACAATGGTCATTCTTAAAGGGATACTATTTTTAAAAGGTTTAAACAAGAGGAGGTAGGAGAAAGAAGGGTTAAACAATAACCCCCTCCTGACACCCTCCAGTTTCCTAAACTCCCTCTGATCTCTGTAGGATATGACATGCTTCCAGCTCAGCGAGTCACGTGACCGCAGGAGGGGCTTCAGCCGATCCAGCGACTCTCAGTGCAAGGAGGCTTCGATACCATTGGATGAGCTTAGTTCCCAAAGGTCTCCAAGCCCTGAAACCTGAGATGACGCTCTACGCAGGACACTCTACACTTCCTGAAGTGCTTTTTAAGTGATGACACCTGGTCCTCGATGCGTCTCCCGGCAAGGCAGCACTATTCATACGAAACCCTCCATTCTTGGATCGAATACTGTATCTGGCAATGCTACAGCCCCCCCCTTCTGTCACTGACCCCCTTCTCTCCATCACCGCCCTAGAGTCCCCATATCTTAACACCTTCTGCTTCTTCATGCTGTTGGACAGTGCATGAAGGATGCTCCCGAGACAAATCTACATTATACGCTGCGAGAAGGAAATGAATGACTTCTTGGGGGGGGGGGGATCTCTCAGGAGGACACACCTTGATTACCTGGTTTCCTTCGTGGGCTGTGCATGAAATGTCCTGTCCTGCTGCACAAACACGGAGGGATGTTATTCTGGCACAACTACCCGACCAGGTTCATCGCTAGTTCCCACCTTCTCCGCACGATGCAGCGCTGGAGTTTCACGCGACACTGGTCGAGGTGGGAACAGAACACTTTGGCCCCTCAACACCGGCCACCGATTGGGTATCACGACATGTAACAATGGCCGCCCCCGGTGGCAGAGGACCAGACGGCATTTCCCGGTGGTTTACTTTCTAGCTTGCTCAAATAAATAAAAAAAAAATAAAAAAAAATCGATAAACGGTAAGTAAATACACATGTTTATTAAAGACACATTTCTCGAGATAAAAGCTGCCGGGTCGATACGCCCGGGGCGAGTCCAAGGAGGAAGATATTCGAAGAGGAATCGCGATACCTAACCCGGGCAAAGGTTGCGTTTGGGAATGTCGGCTTCGACGCGGATACGTCGCTAAAGGGTCGGATTCCTCCCCGCGTTCCGCCAAGCAGTAAAGTAAGGCCAGCAGCACTCTGAAAGTCCGCGGACTTAACTTCGGCCGGACTCGGAACAGCAAACACTGGCTGTGACAGTCGAGTGAGACCCTGCGGCCAACGGAGAGCTTCACGACGATATCCCAATGGCTTGACTCGCAACGGGACCACAGCCACGCGTCATCGAGCGCAGGAGTCAACAACCTGGGCCCTGCGGATGTTTTGGAACTATCGTCTCCCGCTGTCCTCAGTCACTCGTTGCATTGGCTGAGCTTGATGGGTAACGTAGTTCCACAACATCTGGAGGGGGGAAAAGGACTGCCGAGCCCATCCATGAGCGCGCTGTGCAACGACCGCACGCCGAAACCTACAGAATGGTAATGATTCGCTCTCAGCTGCGCCGCCGATCATTAATACAGTTATTTATAAAAGGCTAACAAGTTCCGTAGCGCTGTACAATGGGAGAGACAGAAGGATATACATACACGTTAAACATAGGACGGTATGAGAGGGGACCCGGCTCGACAGCTTATCAATACAGACACAGATCATCAGGAGGTGATTAATACCCGCAGCCCGTTTCGCGGCTCCGCGATCGCCTTGTAAAGAGAGACCTCGTCGCGGCCAGGTTTAACGTATTTGGTGTCGACTTTTAATCTCCGTCAACCCAAGCGTCTGGATTATCCAGTTTTTGATCCTTGCACAGGCTTTTGTTTCCACCTTTGATAAAAAGGCACGAGGCAGTGTTTGACGTTCTCCGCTCCGCGACCTGTACTTCTGCAGAGCGAGCGGAGGAGACAGCGCAGAGCATCACGCGTGTACAGCTCTCCAAGAAGCAGCTGCGCGTGAGATTATGGTCACAGGTATTTGTAGAGCGCCCCCCTCCCATCCCGCCGCCCCATTCTGGTGGAATTGGTGGGTGAAGAGGAGGAGTTTCCCCCACCCTACCCAGCGTCACCAGCAGCCGGGATTTTGAATTTCCTGGTTACCGTTCAGCAGATCGATCACTAGTGACGTCACCACGCAGAGTCAACGCCACCTACTTTTGAGACCACCCACGGCAGAGGACAATAAGGACCAAGAGCAGCTTCATTTGTGATTTTAACCCCTTAAGGACCAAGGGTCTTTAAAGTCAATGCATTTATGACGTAACAGTTACACCTTTGGTCCTTAAGGGGTTAATGCATGAAGTCCCCGGTGAAAGTCGCGCCGCTTTCCAGACCAGCATGATGTGCACAGCGCAGCCGTTTCCTACTTGTATCCGGTGGCGTTCCTCCCGACAACCATGTGCTTGGGTTCGCTGTCGCAGAGGTAAAGGTTGAAGTCGTTCTCGGGCAGGAGGTCCACGTCGTGGAATATAAAGCAGTCCCACTTCTCCTCCTTTAACGCCTCTGCGTAACCGACGTTCAGCAGCTTGGCGCGATTGAATTTTGTGTTCCCAGCCTGCAAAAGCGGAAACAGAAATAAATAAAAAATTAATAAATAAATAACACCGGGAAAAAAAAAAAAAAAATTCCTCGTTGAGAAAAATGTAGAATTTTACCCCAAGAACTTATTTGGAGAAAACAATGAATCTGAAGTTACTAAGTGACATAAGGGGTTATTCAGAAAGAACCCAAATTTCAGTGTTTTTTTGGTACGGCGATTCCATTTCGCCGACTCCTAAAGGCTCCCTGAAGTGCGCCGAACGTGGCGCTGCCGAAGATAGCCGGAGTGCAGGAGGAAAAAAAAAACCAAAACTCAACTATTCTTGTAACAGGTGTCTAACCCAATAAAAATGCATTAGAATGTGTCGGAATAATAAAAAAATAAAAAAGGTCTGTTACAGATTAAAAAAAATTAAATTTTAAAAAAGCCGTTAAAAAAAAAAAAAATTCATCTAAAAAATATTTAAAAATTAAAAAAAATAAAAACCCCCCACAAAAATATATGTTCCAAAAAAATAAAGACATTTTGCTGAAAAGGAAAAAGAATAAATAAAATAAAGACGATATTCTTTTTTCCATTGAAACCTATGGGATTCGCCTGTTTAAACCTGTCGAACTGAATCACTGAACATCAGGGCATTACTCTGACAGTCACTGCTGTTCGGTGTCTGTGAATAGATTAACCATTGCTTCTCTATGGGGGATTTCACTTCTGCCGAAGATCGTCGAACTGCACCGTATTTTGCTGTCAATTCGCAAGTATTTGGTGAATTGCCAGCTTTCTGAATAGACGAACTGCCACAAAATTGCGCCTGCAGGGAAATTCACCATTCGGTGCAATTCGGTGGCGAGTTCGCTCCTTACTGAATAAGCCCTTTCGGCTACAGCGTCCCTTTAGAACAGCTTTCAGAAACCTTGGCCCTGCAGACGTTTTTGAACTACATCTCCCATGATGCTCAGCCATTCACTAAATTAGCCGAGGCCTCAAGGGATATGTAGTTCCAAACCCAACTCTTTTTTTTTTTTTCTTTTGGAACTACATTTCCCATGAGGCTCCTGCAGGAGGCTGTGGCTGGTACAGGCCCTTCACCACCAACAGGTTCACGAACTTGACCCGCTCCAAAATCTGTGAATGGTCAAAGCAGAGGGTCTTGACGCCTCCTGCGGAGCGAGCGATGGAAAAAATGACCTCAGTGATGTGACTGGAACCTAAAACTCGCTTTTTCCACCTAAAATGTGTGTTAAAACACACACCCCCCCCCCCTTCTTCTGCAGCAGCTGTCGCCATGTGTCCCTCGCAGGCGAATTGAAACGGAGAGAATCTTTTTGAAGTGGTCAAGTTTGCTAGAGTCCCCCCCCCCCCTTCAGCTTTACTGACCTGGTGAAAGAGCTGGATGAAGTGGAGGAGTTTCCTCCACCCCACCCAGCCTCACCAGCAGCCGGGATTTTTGAATTTCCCGGCTGCTGGTCACCAGTGATGTCAGCAGGCTCAAATGTCACGGCTGGTCTCAGAGAAGCAGGTGACAGGACGGTTCTGCGCATACGATCCATCGTTCAGATCAGGCGCTTCGGAACTTGTGGACGCGACGTGCCGGACTCCCTACCGATGCACAACTTCCTGAGCTGCGCAGCCAGGGAAATTGACGGTGACGCAAAGCTGCAAGGGGTTTCGGGTTCGCACATTCCTGCGCTGAAGAGGAGGAGCTGCGGATGGTGAGGGAGAAGATGAGGGTTATTCAATAAGTGCCGAACTTGCCATACGGTGCAACTTCGTGGCCATTCGGCTATTCAGAAAGCTGCCAAAACGCTAAATCTGGTCAAATTGACAGTGAAATACGGTGCAGTTCGCCGCAATTCTTCGATCTTCAGCAGCAATGAAATAGTCCCATAGAGAAGTCATGTTTTATCTATTCACAGAACGACGAACTGCACCGCAATGTCAGTGAAATGACCGGATTTTCGGTAATTCAGTTCGACAGGCTTAACCCTTTCGCTGCTGAGCCATTTCACACCTCTGTGCTGAGCTCATTCTTACCGCTTTCGCTCATCATGTTTAAACGTGTTTTGAAGCTTATTTTAGTATATGACCCAGACATATTATATATCGTTCTTTCCGTCAGACTCGGCAGATTCATAATATGTCATTATTATATGTATACGTCATGTCCTGTCTGTATATTATAACAAAAAATGCAATAATATTTGAATTCTCAAATCATCTACAGCGTGTAAAGTGTTTTTTTTTCACATGTTATCACACGAGTTCTGCGGTTATATTTTCTATGGGGTGCGCTTGTTAAAATAAAATAGAAATGGGGACTCGTTACATTTTTTTGGGGGGATTTTTAGCAAACCCCCCATAGTGCAGCATCATCGTTCACATTATAATTGAAATGCGAAAAATATTGCTGCATTAAGAAAAAAAAAAAAACACTTTTAATTTATATATATATATATATATTTTTTTTTCTTTACTTTAACATGGTCATGTTTGGTATCATTGGAAAGGTGATGATCTGGACAAACATTAACCCCTAGCTGCCACGGATGAGCCCCCCTCCCCATCTCTACCATAGGTGGCAGCTAGGGGTTAACTCCCGAACTGACATCATCGCGTCCATGTGAGATGACGCCAGTAGGCAGGGGGAGATCCCGGAATCCAAGATGTCGGCCAGCTCCGGGAGGGGACTGCGATACCGTGCCCGCTGGCACCGAATCGTGATCCAGCCCCCAAGGGGTTAAAGGCAGCCACCGCTTGGAAGGGCAGGCTTCCCCCCCCCCTTACCGATGGGGAGGGAGAGAGGTCCAAAGGACGTCCCCCTCACCTTCAGGTATATGATATATATATCCTTGAGAAAGGCTCGTAAGGAGCTGAAACGCCGTGCACATTTACAGGAACTTTTTTTTAAAGTATGTTTTACTTAAGAAAAACAAAATTCTAAATTTTATTAAGTCCTCAAATGCATCCTGTTTCTTGGATTTTATAAATATATACATATACAGACACTAAAATGTAATTGATGCGGTCTCAGGATCCGCCCAATTATTAAAAGGCAAAGAAAAGGGGGCTCTAGGTTTAATAGATTAACATCAAACCAGTTAAAGGGTTACTCTTCAAATCTGATTGGACGAAAGGAGAAACAGCAGCACCGGCAAAAGAAAAGATGTCCAGACGGCTAAATAGCCGGGATATCAGGGGTTTGGAGATGTGCCGCCTAACGAGAGGAGATACTGGGAGCACCTGACTGGTCACTCCGTCACACATCACAAGATACTGTTGCAGCGCGGCTCACCTAACCATCAACTTTGACGCAAAGATGGCGAGAACCTCATTATGAACCCCATAAACACACATCAGATCGATGCGTCACGCACAAGAACCGAATAACCGATTTTTGGGTAAAATAAACCCGGTAAACACCCAGGTAGGCGGGACGGCCGCCGGGGACCTCACCTGATGGATGACGTATATCCCGTACTCCAGCTGCTGTCGCTGCAGGAAGGGGTGCAGGTTAGTGAGCAGGTAGAGGAGGTGCTTCTCGCGGTTTCGGTGCGGGATCAGTATGGCCACCTTTTGCTGGGCCTGGCAGCTCTCCGGCCGGTAAATGCCATTCTGCACCAGCGGGTTCTCCGACTTGACTTGCTCCAACGTCAGAGAAGGATCAAAGTTAAGGGGCACGACACCTCCTGCAGAGGAAGAGGTGGGAAAAACTGGGATTAAAGCCGTTATCCCTGAGGAATCCGACGTGGAGAAACAATGAAAAAATACTATATAAATATTAATAAAGAGAATAAAGGAATCTGTAAAATCACATTAGAGAGGCCAATAGCTCATTCCACAACCCCCCCATTGTACCTTTCCTGATCCAACTCCCACACAGCCCCCCCCCCGCATCACATGCTCAGCCATTTACCATCACCTAGTGTGTCACCCCTTTATTAGATTGTAAGCTCTTGTGCAGGGCCCTCTTTTACTACTGTTCTCCGTGTATCAAACTTATTTCCTAACGTTAGGGGTTTTCACTAAACTGAATTGGCCCCGAAATTGCGCCGAACAAATTGACAGGGAAATACGCTGCAATTCGGCGGCACCAAAGTTGCCCATCGAAAACGATCTATTCACAGAAAGCCGAATTGCACCGAAATGTCAGTGAAATGCCCTGATTTTCAGTGTCTCAATTCAGCAGCTTTAAAAAAGGCGGATCCCATGGGATTCGATGTAAAAAAAAATTAAAATATATTTTTCTTTAAATAATTACAAAAGTAAATAAAAAATAAATAAATCAGCATTTACAAAATCTTTTTTTTTTATTTTATAAATAAAGACCATTTATTCTTTAAATATTTTTTAACAAAAAGTTTAATTTTTAAAAAGGGATTTTGTCTAATTTTTAACAGTGTTTTATTTATTTTTTCAACAGACATTTATTATTATTATTATTTTTTTTTAAGCCCCTTTCCCATTATTTAGAAACTTTAATACTTTTTTGATTTAAACTCCGACTAGGGTCTCAGCATGGCAGAATACGCCGAGGCAATTTCGGCATGATTCGGCGCTTTTGGCCGACATCACCGCAAAATACATCGAACATTCCGTGAATATTGAATTTACAGTATTTTTGGCAAAATGAAAATCGAAGAAAAAAACACAAATCCAGGCGCACCTTAACAATTCAGACACTGTCAGAGTCTTACTAGCATATATATGTGCAATATATAATGCAATGACAATATAATGTGTATCTCACTGTGAATTATTGACAAATAAACATTGTGACATGTGTTATGATGTAATAAATTTTTTTTTTTTAAAAAAGCAAAAATGAAAAAACGCCAAGGTGAGCCGAAAAGCAATTTCGGTGCTTTTGACCCTTTAAGGTTTGTCCAACCCATTGTACAGCGCGGCGGAATAGGTTGGTTGCTTTCTATTTAATCGGAACAGTTATGACCATGAACATCACCAACTAATATATGGCAATAACTTAATGTCTACAATCATGAGAAGCTTTCAGGGACAACTTCGGCTGAGGTGAAACCTCCAGGGTCCACCAAAACCTTACAGCAAAAACTGGCTATAAAAGCTGGTATTGCAGAGTCAAGAAACGCCAGCGCTTCTCAAAACTGCAAAGGGAGCGCCGTTACCGCACGGATTCTCCTTTTGCCATATACAGAAATATATCTGGGATGAAGTTCTAAACTCTAGATGGCGTCCCTTATCTGGCACAATGTCACACGGGGTCTGCATTATCAGCGTACAGGCAGATCTCACGTTCGCGGGTCTGGTGCAAAGTAAAATTGCCGCGCCGCGTTTTTCCTTTTTTTCATCTTTGCGAAAAATAACGCTTTAATTCCAATTTCAGCAAGTATTAACCCCTTGTGCCTTTGTGGCAGTAAATGTGGTGCAGACAGATAATAAAATGGTGAGATCTCCTGCTTAGGGGGGATTGTAGTGATCAGAATGAGATTATTAGCATTGGATTATCCGATAGGATGGAAATAATTGTATCTTTAGAAAGTCCATTTAACGGCGGGAAAAACGGTGTATAATAATAGGTGTGGGTTCCATAAATGAGTAAGAGGAAAAATTAGAGCTAAACACAAACAGCGCAGAAACGTAAAAACAGCAGCGGGCACTTTCGGACAGATGATTGTAAAACAGTCTGGTCAACAAGGGGTTAATACTTGCTGAAATTGGAATCAAAGCGTTATTTTTCGCGAAGATGAAAAAAAGGAAAAACGCGGCGCGGCAATATTACTTTGCACCATACCCGCGAACGTGAGATCTGGCCCTGACACGGAGCCAACTCGGCCAGGCAGGTATCGTTTACATAAGGAGAGATAACGGGATCGCCGCCGCGGCCAGACGTCATTCATTGGGCTTATTCGGGCAATCCCCAAGGTAAATAGTCATAAACAGGGGTTATTCATAGATTTGTGTGCAGAGTCTTTCGTTCCGTTTTTTTCCCTTGTATCGCGTGATTTTGGGCGATTTTAAAACAGTTTTTGTCGTTTCGGGTCGTTCAATATTTCACCAAGATTCAGAATTTCGGACCGATCCAAAACAGCTGATCGTCCGATATTAGGTTCATTATTATTGAAACACTGCTTGCAAGATAATAATATTATATATAATATATATAATTATTTAGAAAACCTAAAAAAAAAAAAAATTAGGAAACTTAAAATTTCACTTGAAATATGCAAAAAAATCCTAAAAAACAAAACAAACAACAAAGTGGCTTATTGCTGCAAGTGAAAAAAACAGCTCAAGAAACAGGGATTTTATTTTTAACATTAAAACCTATAGGCGAATCCTATAAGTTGAGACGTTAAAAAAATCCCCGTTTTTAATACTTAGAAATAATTTTTTCCCCCGCTTCATTCCATTTTTTTTTGGTTTTGGAACATTTTGTTCCGTTTTGGGTCATTCTCGTAACGTTTGATATCGTTTCGGATCGTTTTCGAATCGTAATTTCGGACGAACGATATTCTGTTTTTCGGAAACAAAAAAAAAAGGAAAAATACAAATCTCGGACGAAAACAAAATTTGGACCACACGAAGTGCACATGTCTAGTTATTAAGAGGTTTTTATAGTTTTTAGGGGTGGTGGGTGGATACTTAGGGGCATGGAGTCTCTTTTTTTAACGTTTGGGTGATAAATGTATGGTGCAGCTTTAACCGTTACGATACGTTACGATTCTGATAGAATTTCTATGTCAGAATCGTTACAATTCTTTTCAGCCCCCTAGAGGTATCAGTGCGGCTCGAGGTTAACTTTCAGTGCTGAAAGCGGTATCCCCGAGCCACACTCGGGGCTGTATACATTACCTGGCCCTGCGCTCCCTCGCTGTCACCTCCGGACGATCACGACGTCACACTTCCTGGTTCTCTGCTCGCGAGAAGGGAACCAGGAAGCAAAACGCTGCGATCGCCGGAGGTCAGCGAGGGAGTGCAGGGACAGGTAATGTATCCAGCCCGAGTGTGGCTCGGAGACACCGCTTTCAGCACTGAAAGTTAACCCCGAGCCACACTCGGGAAAACCTTCAAAGGGGTTAAACTAAGGCAGGGGATGAATACTTTCACAGTATTAACATACAAGGGACTCTGTAGGTTACCGCCAGCCCCTAGGTCACCCCGTTGTTGCAGATGGTCCCCATCTGACCTCAATGAATCCTTATGTCACAATAATATTTAAATGAGATTTCATCGTAGTTTAGGAAATAACGGCGACTTTTCAGTGTGGGGGGGGGGCGCTGCGGTTAAGGCTAGGGTCAAACGAAAGCATTTTTACACGCGAACGTAAAAAAGTGCGTCCGAACGCATTGATGTATTTTTTCACGGAATATGCGAAAACGGTCATACGATGCGCATTTTCGTGCGTGATGTTTTACGAATCCAAACCAGGAAACTTTTTGCGTCTGGACGTTATGTTGGCCGGACACGAGCAGGGTCTGACGTCTCCTAATCACGCACACACGCCGCTAGCGGGCGCAGCGCACTCTGTACGTCCGTACTAGCGGTTCTGCGTTCTCAGAAAAATGCGTTCATTTGCCACTTGCGTTGCGCGACCGGACTTTCGTGCGACCGTACTTCGTATATTGGCCGTCATTGCCCGTCATTTGCTGCTAGTGCGGCCGTGATTAAGTGCGCCAGAACGCACGTTAAAAATGCGCTGGTCTGACCCCAGCCTTAATAGACCCCCCCTGCATTAAAGGCTTAGCAGGCCTTTTCCATGTAGTATCTCCACCAATCCGCGTCAAGGTGACCGGTTCAATATCCACGGTATCCTATTGAAATGACGCGTTAACGAAGTCTTGTTATTACAAAAAAAAATAAAAGAATGAAAATAAAATGATAAAAGTGGAGGAATTGATACATTATTTTTGATAAGAAAGGTTAGAATGTTACAATTTAGGTTTAGGTTACCATTTGTGCTTGTTTTGGGGTCAGGGTGTTACATTTAGGGTCAGGCTGTAGGGATAACCCTAACACCACTGTAATGACAAATGCAGCATTTTTTCTAAATTTTTCTACAAAAGGATAAATACATTTTAAGTTTTTTTTTTTTTGCTCAGGCCATACAAAATATGTAAACTAACCCTAAAAATAGACCGTTTACAAAAATTAAAATTTGGTGTGAAGTTGCATTTTTATGAAATCAATTTTATCTAAATTTTGCTAAAAGAGACAAAAAAAAAAACAAAACACACTGAAAATGACACAAGTGCCGATTTTGTCCGCATGTTTTTTTTTTTTTCTTCACTGGTGTCTCTATACCCACACATCAGGACGCTCATGTTCAAATCGCTCAGTAACTCAACGCCTGCCTACATGTCTTTGTAACTCCACAAGCACGTCCCCCATGTAGACAACGGCCGGCGTGAATACTTGCTGAAATTGGAATTAAAGTTATTTTTCGCCAAAACGAAAAAAGGAAAAACACGGCGCGGGAATTTTACTTTGCACCAGCCCCGCAAACACGAGATCTGGCCCTGACACGGAGCCAACTCTGCCAGGATGCGGTCAGGCAGGTATCGTTTACATTATGGAGAGATAACGGGATCGCAGCCGCGGCCAGACGTCATTCATTGGGCTCATTCGGGCAATCCCCAAGGTAAATAGTCATAAACAGGGGTTATTAATAGACTTGTGTGCAGAGCCTCTCGTCCCGTTTTTTTCCTCGTTTCAGGTGATTTCGGGCCATTTTAAAACAGGTTTTTATTTTTTCGTTTTGGGTCGTTTGATATTTCACCGAGATTCATAATTTTGGACCGATCCGAAATATCTGATCCTCCGATATCGGTTTTCAGATCCGATTCATTATTATTTTAACGCTGCTTGCAAAAAAAAAAAAAAGTTAGGAAAATTAAAAATGTCACCTGAAAAATGCCAAAAAAATTCCTAAAAAAATAAACAAAATGACTTATTGCTGCAAGTGAAAAAAATAAATGGTTTAAGGAATATTTAATAAAAACAGGGATTTTTTTTAACATTAAGGCTGGGGTCAGACGAACGCACCGATTGTATCAGTTAATTTTGACTGTTGGGAAGAAAAAAAAAAAATACTGTACGCTAGACATGTGCACAGCACAAAATTTCGTTTTGAACTAATGGATTAGTCCTAAAATGCAATTTATATAGTTGCTAAAGAAATTAGTTTTCAGTTCTTTAGTTTGAAAACGAATTTCGTTCATTCGAAAACCAGCAGATACAATTAATATTGTAGTGGCTCCTCAGAGGGCTGAGATCGCTGCTTGTTACAGTATCTCTCACTCTCAGCACAAGGTGTCAGGCAAAGCTGTTACAGTAACTGACTGCTGCTCATCACAGCGCTCAGAGTTTCAGCAAAACAAGTAAATAATAGTTTTAAATATAAGAGGTTATAAGAATATTATATCCTTGTTTTACTGAAACTCTGCGCTGTGATGAGCAGCAGCCAGTTACTAAAACAGCTGAGCCTGATACATTGTAATGAGAGATAATGTAATAAGCAGTCGGTCTCAGAGCTCACAGCCACTGGATTTAAAGGGCTCAAAAAAAAAAATGCTCCTCTCTATATATAATGTATAGAACATCCTCCTGCATTAATTAATGTCCCACTCTGTATAGAACATCCTCCTCAATTTATACCCATCTCTGTATATATTATTGCGCTCCTCATTGCTGGTCTTCTTCACTTCAATGTAATATTACAAAAAGAACTGAAACTAATATGTAATGCATTTTCCTTTCGTTTCTTGGACCAGGCAGTTTCGTATCTCTTGAGTCATACGAAAACTAAATTATCCCAAAATTCGGACGAAATCGTTTTAGTACTAAAACGAATGCACAAGTCTACTGTACGCAGTTGTTTCTCTCTACGTCCGTGCAGCTTTTTCACGTTGATGCCATTTTGGCATCCGTTGCAACAAGTGTCGCCCGCTCGTGAAAAAGTGCGCATGTGCTTCGCGTGTTGTTCTCCATTGACTCCTTTGAAAAGCTACAACAGACAGCAAACAGTGCGGCCAGACGGACTCGAAAAGTGCACTCGTCTGACATGGGCCTAAAACCTGTAGGCGAATCCTAGAAGTTGCAACGTTTACATTTAAAAAAAAAAAATAAAAAAATTTTTTACTTTGAAATCATTTTGTTCCATTCCCCCCCCCCCGCTTTGTGTCATTTTCATTCAGTGTTTGTTGTTTTTTTTTTTCATTTTGGATCATTTTGTTCCGTTTTGGGTCATTCTCCTAACGTTTCAGATCGTTTCCGAATCGCAATTTCGGTCAGTTGGTAATATCGGACGTCCCGTATTACGTTTTTCGGAAATGAAAAAAAAAAATAACGAAAATACGAATCTCAGGCAAAAACGAAATTTTGACGATACGAAATGCACGTGTCTGGTTATTAAGAGGTTTTTAGGGATGGTGGGTGGATACTTAGAGGCAAGGTGTCTCCTTTATTAACGTTTGGGAGATAAAGGTGTGGTGCAGCTTTAACCCTTTCACTGCTGAGGACGTGTGGGGAAAGTCCTCATTGACTCCTAAGGAAAGATAGGGGGTTCCTTTGAACCACGATATCTCCCCACTGTTGGCAGCTAGAGGGTCATGTTTGTTATCAGTAGAAAGGCCAGAGCATGGCCTTTCCAATGATACCAAACATGACCATGTTTAAAGTAAAGAAGAAAAATTAGACCCGAAATGGCTCAGCTTTGAAGGGGTTAAAGTAAGGCAGGGGGTGAATTCTTCCACATTACTAACATACGAGGGACTCTGCATATTACAGGCGGCCCCTAGGTCACCCCGCTCTCGCAGACAGTCCCCCATCTGACCTCATTGCATTTCGTGATGAGGATATCATTTTATCACAATAATATTTAATGGGATTTCATTGTAGTTTTGGAAAGAACGGGCGACTTTACAGTGGGGGGGGGCTTCGGTTTAATAGACCCCCCCTGCATTTAAAGGCTTAGCGGGCACTTGATTTTCGATATAGTATCTCAATCAAGGGGACCGGTTCAATATGCAGGGTATCCTATCGAAATGACGTGTTAATGAAGTCACATCATTACAAAAAATAAATAAAATAAGGATAACAAGCAGAAGAATTGATACATCATTTTTCATAAGAAAGGTTAGAATGTTACAATTAAGGCTAATGTCAGTTGAACGCAGTCTGAGCGCGTGCACAACGGACAGACGTACTGACGGAAGACACTGTAGACGCCACACGGTCCGTTTTTCTTGACGGACATAGAAGAAGAAAAAAAAAAAGGGAATTATGGGAAATAAAATACGAAAAATTATAAAAATTTGAAAAGGATATGAAAAGCCATTGTGTGCGTCAAGGTGCTGTACGTCGCAAATGCGCTGCGTCTGACATCTCATCCCTCACACAGAACGCTACGCGGACGTTGCACACTCTGGGCATCCGTCCTAGAGGTTTTCCGTTCTTGCTTAAATTGCGTCCGTTTGCCACGTGCGTGGTGTGTGCGCAGTTCGTTGCGCACGTACGGTCGTGTATGGGTCTGTATGGATCACAAATCAAAGCTACGACGGACGTTAAACTGTGCGGCGACACGAACATGATGACTGCGTTCATCGGACTCCGGGCTTTAAGGTTAACTAGGTTTAGGTTACCATTTGTGCTTGTTTTGGGGTTGGGGGTGTTACATTTAGGGTCAGGCTGTAGGGATAACCCTAACACAACTGTAATGATAAATGCAGCATTTTTTATTTATTTTTTATTAATTTTTCTACAAAAAGGATAAATAGATTTTTTTTGCTCAGGCCATACAAAATATGTAAACTAACCCTGAAAATAGACCGTTTACAAAAACGGTTCCAGAATCTAAATTTTGCTTAACCCCCCTGACAGTGTTCCCAAGTGTGTCCAGGGGTTAAATTTCACCGCTGAGAGTGGTAACCCCGAGACGCACTCTGGCTGTATACATTACCTGTCCCTGTGCTCTCTCAATGTCCCCCGCAGTCTTCTCCAGTGACCGCGACCTCATACTTCGCAAGAAGGGAATCCAGGAAGTACAAGTACAAGTGTATAAGGGTCACGATCGCAGGAGGAGACATTGAGGGAGCGTAGGGAGAGGTAATGTATCCAGCCACACTCGAGATACCACTGGGGGGGGGGGACCACCACTTTTAGACGCAGTTCTTCAAAAAAAAAAAAAATTAGACCGCCTGGGAGGTTGAACCAAAAAAAAAAAACACACACTTAGAAAACGACACAAGGTGTGTGTCCGCATGTTTGGTTTTTTCCCTCTGGTGCCTCTATACCCACACATCAGGATGCTCACATTCAAATCACTAAATAACTCAACCCCTCCCTACAGGTCTTCGTTACTCAGCGAGCACGTCCCGTCTAGACAACTCCGGTCAGCAGGAGATCTCCACCTGTCATCGGTCTACACGCGCACGGCCAGCTCTCGCCTCCAGGACTTCTCACGGGCAGCTCCGGTCCTGTGGAATGACTTTCCTCGTCCTATCAAACTCTCCCCTGATCTTTATGAAATCCCTCAAAACCCATCTGTAACAGATCTCTGTGCCCGGACAGGGTCACATCTGCCAAATGCGGTTTCCTCGCTGGACACCCAGTTTCTCCTCCTGACTCCCACACCTTTCTCTTGTACCTTAGCCACAGCTCAAGGCCGGTGTATGTAGAGAGCCTGGCTAACACCCCCAGGAATAAGCCGAAGCGGTAGACCTGGAGCCTTTCCTTGGCACAGCGGGCAGAAGATTCCTGGTCCTCCAAAACATGAGTCGTGACTTCAAGCTTGGTCAGAATAGAACTGTTTATTCACAGAGAGGACAGATAGAGTCAAGGACCAGCACATTTGCATACAATCAAACAGACAACATCACAGATCAGATAACTACACAGGACCTTCAAACAATGGAGAATGGGGGAAGGAGAAAGCACGTAAACAAAAGGAATTTCTTACTGAGAGAATTTACACAATAGCAGGTACTAATACAGAGATCTACACTATACAGGGAATAACACACTGACCTTTTAAATATATTTTGGTTTTCACTGTTTTATAGATATGCCAGTTAACTAAATATTTCTGATGTCTACCAGTTCCCCAATAGTCTCTTTCACGGGCCATAGTCTCTGGGCAGGAGGCTAGCGCACATCCCACTCCAAGTCGCACAGTGACAGCGTGTTCTGTCACACCATCTCTTCAGATTATGTACCACATCACTGACGCAACTCATCCCTCTGCCCACCTACTCACACAGGATTGAAGCTGCTTCTATGGCCCCACCATTCCTGAACCACTGGCACCAATGATCTTGACGACCAATAAAATTCCTCTGGTCTTCCTCAACCCCAATCCCTCTAGACTGTAAGCTCCTATGAGCAGGGCCCTCTACACCTCTTGTTTCCATCATATGTCAGTTTATCTCGTTCCCTTTGGTTATTGTAAAACGCTGCGGAAACTGTTGGCGCTATATAAACGATGACAATAAATAATAATGGTAAACTATCTCCATCACTCACTGCGCTATCAGCTGAGTCAGGGGATAATCACTTAAATTTTACTACTTAAAAAACAACAACAACAACATTCAGACACCCTGGTCCTGTGGTGCAGAGGGCCATGAGGTCCACAAACGGTTCCCATTGTTCCTCCACGTCTCCCCGTTCAAGCGAGATACCACATTAGGCCACGTTGGACTCCATGAGCCAATACCAGTGGCTTTGTCGCTGCCAGTATTGTTCAGTGGCTAAAAAGGATTCCGGCACGAATAGAGATTTAACCCCTTCACTGCTGAGCCATTTCCCGTCTTAAAAAAAAAAGAGGAAAAACGTGTTTTTTTATTATTTTTTATTCTTTACTTAAAACATGGTCATGTTTAGAATCATTGGAAAGGCCAGGCTCTGGCCTTTCTAATGATACCAAACATGACGCTGCTAGCTGCCAACAATCAGGAGAAATCAGGGTTCAAAAGGAACAACCTATCTTTCCTTATGAGTCAATGAGGACGTTCCCCACACGCCCTCAGCAGTGAAAGGGTTAATGACAACCCACAAATGGAAAAGAAGCTCACCCCCCCCCCATTCAAGGCTCTTCGTGTTACGGCTGGATCGTGATGTAGCCTAGGTTGGAATAGGGGCCACAGCCGCTGCATTGGTGTGTAATAAAAGGGACACTGACCGCCACGAGCGAAAGTCCAGCCCTGTGCGTGCCTTAGCGTGCCGCTGTTAAGGGAAATAACCACGGCTGCCAGATCCGGACCATCTGCAAGGAAGCCCAGGGCTGGATTAAAAGGGCACGTACAGGCCACTCGATTAAAACGGGACGAGGGAAAGGGCACCGGGGTGTCAGGCGGTTTAATATTTAACCCATTTTTCTCCCCTCCTTTTGTCCCAGAGTGTCCCTTATAATGGTTTATCAGCGCGCGTTTGTATGGAGTTAAATAGCAGGTGTAGAGCGTACGTTGCGACACAGCGAGAAGCCGTCAGGATAATCCGTATATCAATAATAACAACAAACTAATGGCCGGGTTCGTATCACTTTGACTCGTGGATCCATTGACAGTATAACCTAATCTATACCAGTTAATTGTAGAGAGTTATCTATTCCTCGGGCCGAGCCCTCGATCAGCGAGTTACGATTAAAATGTAACGTTTATTACACATTAAATAAAGAATCAACACGAGCGATAAAAGAAAAAAAGGTATTGCGAGTCACTATCACGAAAAGATAAATCACATAACTATCCTTACGCTCAGGGGTCAAGTCCTGGGAAAAAAAGTGAGGGAACTCACCCACGAATTCCACAACCCCTATTACCTGAAGAAAATATATATATCCCGAGTATAGCAGTACGTGTGATACCATTTTTATTGGATTAACGTTACATTTAAAAGACAAGCTGGGTGGAGTGGAGGTAATGTCACTGCTCTGCATGGAGAGAGCCTGTGGAGACATGGGTTCGATCCCAGCGAGCAACCTCTCCAGTAAGTGTCCTTGGGCAAGACACCTAACGGTACATACTCGCCACCCAGGACATACTTGAAAACGAGAGAAATCTCAATGTATCTTTCCTTTCTCAAGAGTGTAACCTCTCCTCTTCAGGTCTGGAAACTATACTGATCAGTGAAAGGTATCACCAGGGCCGCCATCAGGGCATTACGCCCAATACTGCCGTAAGGGGCCCGGGCCCGGTGGGGGCCCGGGCCGCTGGGGCCTGGGGGGAGGATCCCGGGCCCCCGACGGCAGCGGCGTCGCCCTTTAACAGCTCCGGTATCGGACTCGATGAGTCCGAATCCGGAGCTGTGTCCCTGCTGCTGCTGCAGGAGCCGGAGGACACTGTGTCTCCTCCGGCTCCTGGCAGCTTCACTTCCTGGCTGGGCGGGGCCAAGCAGCGTGTGAGGGGCCTCCCAAGCACGTTGCTTTGGCTCCGCCCCTCCACTCAGTGAAGCTGCGCGCTGGAGCTGGAGGGACCAGGAAGAAGATCAGAAGAAAAGAAGAGAAGAAAATTAAAGAAAAGGTGAAGAAAAGAAGAGCTGAAGACAGAAGAAAAGAAGATAGAAGACAGCGAGTGGTGAGCCAGGGCCCAGACCCTAAGACCCAGGGCCCAGACCGAGGGCCCAGACCCCTAGACCCAGACCCCAAGGCCCAGACCCCTAGGCCCAGACCTCTAGGCTCAGACCCAGGGCCCAGACCCAGGGCCCAGACCCCTAGGCCCAAACCCATGGCCCAGGGCCCAGACCCTTAGGCCCAGACCCAGGGCCCAGACCCCAAGGCCCAGACCCCCTAGACCCACACCCAGGGCCCAGACCCCAAGGCCCAGACCCAGACCCCTAAGCCCAAACCCAGGGCCCAGACCCCAAGGCCCAGGACCCAGACCCAAGGCCCAGACCCAGACACTAGGGCCCAGGGCCAGACCCTGGGCCCAGACCCCCTAGGCCCAAACCCAGGGCCCAGACCCAGACCCCTAGGCCCAAACCCAGGGCCCAGACCCTGGGCCCAGACCCCTAGGCCCAAACCCAGGGCCCAGACTCTAAGGCCCAGACCCAAGGCCAAAACCAGGGCCCAGACCCTAAGACCCAGGGCCCAGACCCCTAGGCCCAAACCCAGGACCCAAGGCCCAGACCCAGGGCAAGGGCCCAGACCCGGGCCCAGACCCTTAGGCCCAAACCAGGGCCCAGACCCTAAGGCCCAACCCAGGGCCCAGACCCTAAGGCCAGACCCTGGGCCCAGACCCAGGGCCCAGACCCAAGGCCCAGACCCTTAGGCCCAAACCCAGGGCCCAGACCCTAAGGCCCAAACCCTGGGCCCAGACCCCTAAGCCCAGACCCCTAGGCCCAAACCCAGGGCCCAGACCCTAAGGCCCAGACCAGGGCCCAGACCCAGGGCCCAGACCCTAAGGCCCAGACCCTAAGGCCCAGACCCAGGGCCCAGACCCCCTAGGCCCAAACCCAGGGCCCAGACCCTAGGGCCAGACCCTAAGACCCAGGGCCCAGACCCCTAGGCCCAAACCCAGGGCCAGAGACCTGGGCCCAGACCCCTAGGCCAAACCCAGGGCCCAGACCCCAAGGCCCAGACCCCAAAGCCCAAATACAGACCCAGGGCCCACACCCTAGGGTCCAGACCCCATACCCAGGGCCCAGACCCCCTAGGCCAGACCCTAAGGCCCAGAGCCCCTAGGCCCAAACCCAGGGCGCAGACCCTAAGGCCAGACCCAGGGCCCAGACCCCTAGGCCCAACCCAGGGCCCAGACCCTAGGGCCCAGACCCTAAGACCCAGGGCCCAGACCTAGGCCCAAACCCAGGGCCCAGACCCTGGGCCCAGACCCCTAGGCCAAACCCAGGGCCCAGACCCCAAGGCCCAGACCCCAAAGCCCAAATACAGACCCAGGGCCCACACCCTAGGGTCCAGACCCCATACCCAGGGCCCAGACCCCTAGGCCCAGACCCTAAGGCCAGAGCCCCTAGGCCCAAACCCAGGGCCCAGACCCTAAGGCCAGACCCAGGGCCCAGACCCCCTAGGCCCAAACCCAGGGCCCAGACCCTAGGGCCCAGACCCTAAGACCCAGGGCCCAGACCCCTAGGCTCAAACCCAGGGCCCAGACCCTGGGCCCAGACCCCTAGGCCAAACCCAGGGCCCAGACCCAGGGCCCAGACCCAGGGCCCAGACCCCAAGGCCCAGACCCCAAAGCCCAAATACAGACCCAGGGCCCAGACCCTAGGGTCCACACCCCATACCCAGGGCCCAGACCCCAAGGCCCAGACCCAGGGCCCAGACCCAAGACCCTAGGGCCCAGACCCCAAGGCCCAGACCCAGGGCCCAGACCCTAGGACCCAGACCCCAAGGCCCAGGGACCAGACCCAGAGACCAAGGCCCAGGCTAGACCCCAGGGACCAGACCTCAGGGCCCAGACCTCAGGGACCAGACCCCAAGGCCCAGTCCCAGGGACCAGACCCAGGGCCCAGACCCAGACCCAAAGGCCATCATACACAGCCCGTTTCTGTGAGATTTATTGCTGTGGATTCTGTGATATGTTCAGACACACCGCTCATTACTGTGAGTTTTATTGCTGTGGATACAGTGATAAGCTAATACACACTGCACATTACTGGGAGCTTTATTGCTGTGGTGCTATGTTATGTCCTTTTTTTTGAAGGGGGAGAAAAGCTGTTAGAGGTTGAGGGGGGGCCCTGGGGGGCCCCATCGTGAGGTTTAGTAAGGGGCCCCATCATTTCTAATGGCTGCCCTGGGTATCACTACGTACAAGTATACTCGTGATTTTGGCAACTGGACTAACACGTTATATATAATACATCACATATATGCATACATCCAGGCACAGACCCCCCCAGAATAATATACACAGCACTGGACCCCCCAGAATAATATGCACAGCACTGGTTACATGGATATATTTGCCACAGCTCATATGGATATATTGCCCCCAGCTCGTATGGTTATATTGCCCCCAGCTCGTATGGTTATATTGCCCCCAGCGCGTATGGTTATATTGCCCTCAGCGCGTATGGTTATATTGCCCCCAGCGCGTATGGTTCTATCCCCCCAAGCTCATATGGTTATATTGCCCCCAGCTCATATGGTTATATTGCCCCAACTCACACATGGTTATATTGCCCCCCGCTCATATGGATATATTGCCCCAACTCACACATGGTTATAATGCCCCCCGCTCATATGGATATATTTGCCCCTAGCTGACATGGATATATTTGCCCCTCCCCCAGCTCACATGGATATATTTGCCCCTCCCCCAGCTCACATGGACATATTTGCCCCTCCCCCAGCTCACATGGACATATTTGCCCAACACCCAGCTCACATGGACATATTTGCCCCCCCAGCTCACTTGGCTATATTTGCCCCCAGGCCCCAGCTCACACATGGTCATATTGCCCCCAGCTCACATGGATATATTTGCCCCAGCTCATAATGACATATTGCCCCCAGGCCCCAGCTCACCTCTCCTCTCTGCCAGGCCTGAAAAAAATTTAGCTGGCCGCACATTGCCGGCGACCGCGTGTTTTCCTCCTACGAGCAGCCGCTCGCCTGGGATGGATCCAACAGCCAGTCGCAATCTCGCGAGATCTCGGCTGGCTGTTGGATTCCAGGCGAGCGGCTGCGCTTCATTCCAGCGGCCGCTCGCCACAGCATTAAACCCCCTGCCTCATATCGTGTAGGTCCCCCTCGTGCTGATGCGTCGAGACATGGACTCCACAAGCCTCTGAACGTGTCCTGTGGGATCTGACACCAAGACATTAGCAGCAGATCCTTTAAGGCCTGCACGTTGTGAGGTGGAGCCTCCATGGATGGGATTTGTTGTTCCAGCACACCTCCCTGATGCGCGATCGGGTTGAGATTTGGAGGCCGAGGCAACACCTTGAAATCTCTGTCATGTTCCTTGAACCATTCCTGAGCAGTTTTTGTCGTGTGTCAGGGGGCATTATCTACTGAAAGAGGTCACTGCCATCATGGACACCATGGCCGCGAGGGGGGTGTACAGCAATCTCTAGGTAGGTGGTCTTTTTTGTGATGGGACCAGACAGGCTCACCTTCACGTGCATCAATGAGCCTTGGGTGTCCATAATCCTGATGCCGGGTCACCAGTTGTCCTTCCTTGCACCACCTTTGGTCGGTATCAACCACGGCACACCGGGAACACCCCACAAGACTTGGCGTTTTGGAGATGCTGTGACCTTGGTCATCACTATTTGGCCGTGTCAGTCACTTAGATCTTTTCACCCATTTTTTCTGATTTCAACACAAGAAATTCAAGAACTGTTAACTTGCTCCTAATATTTTCCACCCTTTGACGATACACCCCGCCCCTGATTACACTAGCACCTGGCGGGACGGGATGTAACCGTATAAGTTATGATACCCTTCACCTGGCAGTGGTTTTAATGCAGTGGCTGATCTGTGTATAACCTAATTAAGTACCAGGGCACCATGATTTGCCGACCAAATATAAATAGGAAAAGAATCCTGCATTAACCCCTTATGAACAAATGCCTTTTAGCCTTGCTGTGTGTTAGAGGCGTGGGCAAATCTGCCATTTTTCATCATGTACATGTTCAACAGCCATTTATCCCTTTAGTATATAATGCACCTCCACATGTTATATATAGCATTCTGTAAAAGGCAGCCTTGTTCAGTATATATACACACATATATGTGACAGCAGCACTGCCCGGCACAACATCAAGGTCTCATACCTCTGCATGTCTGCCATTGTGGTGTACATGATCCAGTGCACGGCCTGTGAAAAGGGCTACTATATTGGTAAAACTAGCCTTAAACTAAATCTCAGGATGAACCTGCACAGACACTCCAAGAACCATCAGCAAAATAAATATTGTACCCAGGTGGGACATAACTTCAATCTAACAGGTCACTCCATCCAAAACCTCAGAATTAAAATCCTCAAAAAAGGAAATTTTAAAGACCACCGTGAACGGAAGACATATGAAATGAAAATGATCACATATTTTAACACCATAAAAGGAGGACTCAATGTGGATTCTGGCTTTTTAAACCATTATCATAACGTCACATAACATTCAGAATTCTGGCTGATGCTCGATTCTTTTTTCGTTTTTTCATTTCTGTTTTTCTTTTCTTTAAAGTTGTCATGATCTTATCACTGTTGTTTTATGGGCCTAAGATCGCTCATGTGATTATTTTCCCATTTTGACCATACCATTTATGACATCTAACCCCACCTGTGTGCCCCTTAATGTTCAATTCTAGGATACTGATCAGTAAGCTTCCAGACCTGAGGAAGAGCGCTTACATTTAAAAGACAAGCTTTTGAGAGTGTAACGTTAGTCCAATTAAAAAAAAGGTATCACTACGCACAGCTATACTCATAGATAGGTAATAGTTTTACATGGGGGGGAGGGGTTATGAAAAATGATAAAGTGTGTAGTCATACAGGGTTATTCAAAGAGATTCGAAAAGTCACCACACGCTCGGTGACTTTTCGTTCTCTTCAATTCGGTTCCTTTTGCCGATCCCATTTCGGTGACCCTGCGGTGTATTCAGCAAACACCACAGGGTCCCCGAATTGCAGGGAAAAGCTGCCGCAAACCCGATGAAAACTAACCGCAAAACCCAGCGAATGCACCCCGAAAACCCTCAAAAACATCTGGATTAACCTGCCGAAAACCACAGAAAAACCCGAACAGGAGCCGATCGCAGCCTTCGACACCGCAGAAGAGGCAGTGAATAAATTAGCAAAACAGTTTGTATGAATGTGTGAAAGTGAAACACTGTTTGCAAAGAAACTACTGAGCGAAAATGTCTGAAATTTACATATGAGGTCCAGGGAATGATAATAAAGAGGGCTGTTAAAAAAAAAAAAAAAAAAAGTCTTCTTTTTCTGTAAGTTCAGAAAAATGCTTAAAATATCCTAAAAAAAAATCTATAAATAAAAGAGACTCTTTAGATATTGAATTAAAACGGGAATATTTAACATTGAAGCCTATGGGATTCTCCTGAATAAATTTGCCGCATGAAACCACCGAATGGCAGGGCATTAGGGGAACCTTTCACTGCTGGTTTGTGTTCTCTGAATAGCCGAAGCAGTGCTTTTCATGGGGTTTTCACTGCCCTCGAACAGGCACTGAACAGGCACCGTATGTTCAGGCAATTCGCTAGAATTTGGCGAATTGCCTGCTCTCTGAATAGCCGAATGGCCAGGAAAGGGAACCGAACGCTGATTTTCAGCATTCGGTTACCTTTCTCAAGCAATTCGGATCTCTTTGAATAACCCTGATAGTATTTGTAGTATCTCGGCACGGGTTCAGTGATCGGCACAGGATGTAGAAATGCCTCGAAACATCCTGAATGTGTGGTTTTGACTTTTTTTTTATGTTGCTAGAGGTGTTTTAGAGCGTTAATGCTGAATATTAAATGTGCATTAGAGTCTGGCAGCCATTCAGAGTCTGGCAGTCCACTCTCTGTCCTTGTGTATTTTGGGGAGTGCCTGGACGTCGTTTGTAATAGTTGTTCTATTATCTGTGTGCATCAAGTCAAATTCTTGTTCCCTGAGCCAATCTTCCTACTATTAACCCCTTCAGCTCCACAGTGTATGGTTAGCTGGGTATTCCTGGGTAAAGGAATCCATCTTTAGCGATTATCATTGAGGAAGACAATTTTTACTCGTTGCTCATTACCGATTACAATTGTACTGTCCATACACGCTAGTTTCAGGTCTTCCACGTGTCGATGTCCCATGAAGGCATTGGCTTGCCGTCCAGAGTATCCTGATTGAGTCCCTCAGTGTCCAGTCCCTCGATCGCTTTGCAAAGTAGTTGACGAAAAACTTCAGCGTGTTAATACGTTTTAATGCCGGCGACACGACGAGACTTCGAGAACGTGTAAAGTGCCAAGTACTTGCAGTTCGGTTCCATTGTTTAAATACCCTGCTGGAACTTTTGTTGAACGATCAAGTGCTTTGCTCTTACGGCCGACGGTTTCGGCTCGCTGCACGGTGTTTACGTGAGATCCGCGTCAAGGAGGTGGACATCTTTGATCCGCATGACCGTAGCTATTAAGTGATGGTTTGGGGACACACGATAAGCACTTTGGTAAGACTTGCAGGTGCTCCGGTTTCAGTATTACGTTTGGCAGGTGGATAATTGCCAAGTTCTACGAACAGATCCCCCCCCCCATCCCGCTCATTTACTGCGATGCCTTGGTTGAGTGTTGACTTTCTGGAGCTGTCCCTCAAACAAAGGCACCGTTTATGTTTGTTAGCCTTTTCGGGATTACCTTTGACCCAGGATCAGAGGACTCGTATTATACAGGGTGTCCATAATGTCTCTTTACAATCTCAAAAATTTATTCCAAAGGAAAAATCGCTTTACTATACCAGACGAATCCCTTCCAGGCCGCGCACCGGCTTCGAGATAAATGGACATTTGCCAAGAGGGACACGATTTGACTTGGAATAGACCCAGAAGATCAGGACACGCAAGATATACATACTCACTCAGAGAAGGGGAAAGCTGGGGGCAGACTTTCACATTCGCCGTCTCGGCGCTCTGCTCCAGGACACTCGCCGGCTTGTCCTCGTTCTTCTCGAGAGACGTCTGCCTCCAAAACTGGTTTCCCGGAGATTTCGGTTTACGGGTGTAGCGTGTGCTCTCGAGGTACAGGCTGGCCCACGTAACGACGACCACGATCAGAATCATGAGGAGTAATATCCGCAGCCTGTAGACCACATAGGACAGGGAGCCGTTGAGCACCATTGCCATGCCGTGACCGGCCGACTCTGGTGGCAGCAGGGGGGAGGGGTGAACGGAAGGGTGAGGATACTCTGACGAGAGGCCACTCATTCCATCATGGCATCTGGTGTCGTGTGCTAAAAGTGCGAGCCGCCCGCAAGGGTCATCCATCACCCAGATGAGTCATTCGTAGTTTTCCTCCAAGAGGTAACCTGTAACAGATAAAATGTCAAAGAATGGATCAGAGGGAGTTAATCCACACATCGTAAAGCAATTCCCTGGTCAAACTTCACACGGCTATCGTTTCGTTATCTATTTCAGGTTCCTGTCAGCATTTCTCAGTATCTGAGATAAGCGGTCATTAAATGTTTGTGTCCAAAATTATACGGGAGGTAGAAAATGAAAACATTAATAGCGTCTGCTGGGGTCTCACCTGGATCGAGACCACCCCAGTAACACCAGTACGATTTTCAGGGACAGGTTTATGGCTGCATGTGATGCGAGTGGAAACACTATGCAGAGGCAGAAAAGTGTGGCTAGCAGAGTAGGAGCAAACCTGTCGTTTGGTAATCCTCTAGGGCTCCACCAAGGGGTCCGCTGTCCCGTACCAAACTTTCACAGAAACGATGGGCCACACTAAAAGTAACCAGAAAAAAGAATCTTTATTAACCGCCCGAGGGGGCTAAATTTATGGCCTAGAGTCGAAAACGTGGCGGCCAAGGCCTAGTCGAAAACGTGGCGGCCAAGGCCTAGAGTCGAAAACGTGGTGGCCAAGGCCTAGAGCCGAAAATGTGGTCGGCCAAGGCCTAGAGCCAAAACGTTACAATTTTAGCCCGCTTGGGCGGTGACTAAAGATTCCTTTTATGGTTACTTTGGGTGCGCCCATCCTTTTTGGGAAAGGGAGTGGAAACACTGATACACCGCACTGATTATAAGGGAATCAACACCCATATGATTTTTTTTTGCTGATGAACTATTACATTGACAAACTAACACAAGCCGAGAGGGGGTGAATACACAAAAGCTTAGGGCGGATTAAAGACGTTATACAAGCCTGACCTCTGGGTGAGGTGAGCAGGGGGCATGCCCTGGGCCTCATACTTTGGGGGAGCCCCCCCCCCTCATTAATGCCGACACCATCTGTGTGATAAAAAGGGTCAGTGACCGCCACCTCTCTATCTGGGGGAAAGGGTTGTCGATCTATGGACAGGTGTTTATCTGGGGGCAAGAGGGGTCAGTGCAAAGAACGGGGGAGGGGCGCTCATTGTGTGTATAAAAAAAAAGTGGAGTAAAAGAAGGTGTGGTATTGAAAATTCTCTTGCCCAGTAGGCTTGTGCACCGATTTTTTTTTCGGTTCGATTTTTTGGATTTTTAAACTTTTCGATTCGACCGATTTCTGTTTCGATTCAGTTCGGCTCGACTCCTTTTCCGTGTACATAATTTGTTCGGAATATCGACCATTTTTCGTATTTTCGTGTCACTTTGCTCGTTTTTTGTATCGACTTTTCGTAACTTCGAAAATTTTCATTTTTTCGGAACGTCTGTTCTCCTCGTTTCAAAGCAATAAATTTCGATTTGACACATTTCAAGTCCATTCGAAAATTCCGAAAATATTTCGTTTCGGCTCGGAAAAACTTTTCGGATCTGCCATTTTCGGATCTAAAAATTTTCGGAAAATCAGCCGCATCCGAAAACACGAATCGGGAAATTTCGTGAAAATTCCGAAACCTGAAACGCACATCCCTATTGCCCAGGACCCCTCAAATGCTAAAAAAGGCAGCCCTGGCGCAGTATATATAAATATGGGTTGCATGGGGGGCCCCCCCCCTCAGAAAACCAGCCATACTCTGCTCCTCGGTAGTTTGAGAGAACCTGGTGCTATTTTTTGGGAATGCAGAGTTCCAGAAAGTCAGCAAAATGTGAATCACAGACTGTATGGCGGCACCAATGCAACAAACTGGACAGCCAGGCACCTATATTACCTGTACAGGAGGTGGTTGGGGGGGGGGGGTTGGCATAATATGCAGACACAGAGCTTTGTGCAGTTAAGGAAACCTTGAACTTAGTTAAAGCTTCGTTATCAATTAACGCGTGCTTTTATGACATTTGTGGAAAAATGTATTAGAAAATGCAAAGCTCTGGTAAACGTTACATTGTGTGCTTAAAGCCGCACACAGGTCAGAGTGTAACCGGTAAAGCAGGAGAGGAGAATCTCTATTTAAAAGGGACAATACCACCAACATACGCTGTACCTAGATTTAGCAAAACCACATTAAAAACACATTATGCCGTTTATTTGAAGTAATTGCGTGTAAAAAAGGAAAAAAATAACGTTTCTTTTATCTCCAGTTTCCATTTTCTGGATTTTTCCCATGATGCAACATTTACCAAAATCTGTGCAAAAGTTTATACTTTACTGCTGTGGTTTATCTAATCTACAGTATTTATCTGTTAATGAGGTGGAGGAGGGAATGTTTAGACAAGACTGAAAAGGGTTTATTGTGTTCTCCAGGCTAAATGGGATAAGAGTTGGCAGCTGAATGAGATAAGACAGGGATCTTAAAAGTCTCCTAATCTAGCCCCTGGTGATTTCCTTTGAATACATCCCACACAATGAATGCACCCAGTGACCCATATAGAGGAAAATATCACACAATGGATGCACCCAGTGACACAGAGGAAAATATCACACAATGGATGCGCCCAGTGACACAGAGGAAAATATCACAATGGATGCACCAGTGACACATATAGAGGAAAATATCACACAATGGATGCACCCAGTGACACATATAGAGGAAAATATCACACAATGGATGCACCCAGTGACACATATAGGAAAATATCACACAATGGATGCACCCAGTGACACATATAGGAAAATATCACACAATGGATGCACCCAGTGACACATATAGAGGAAAATATCACACAATAGATGCACCCAGTGACACATATAGAGGAAAATATCACACAATGGATGCACCCAGTGACACATATAGAGGAAAATATTTTCTTAACTAAACATACAAGAGAAAAACAAACACATGTGAGATATCAGCAACATCACATAAACACAATAAGGACATTGCATGTTTTGGTGGTACCGGCCCTTTAACTGGACACGACGGTTTTCGCCTCGCCCGTCCCCCCCCCCTCGTTTTACAAGCTTTCTAGCATTATGGTGCCATATAAATTACGTGCTTGCAATCTGAAGTTTACTTTAACATGAAATATAGCATTTACAGAAACATTAAAAAAAAAAAGAAAAGCGTAAATTTTAAAAGATATCCCCCCCCCCTAACAAGAGTTTTACTTTTAATCAGCGGGGGGGGGGGTGTTCGGTGACAGAAGGAGCACAAAAGTTAAATATCTGCATACAAAAAAACCCCCCCACAAGATTCCACCTATTTATCCAGCGCGATGTAACTAGGTGTATCGACCACCTACTCAAACAACACAGGAGGAAGTAAGAGGAGAAAAAGCTTCATCGCAGGAAGAATGGGAGATATCCCGCGAGAGGACGCCGGTCTGGTATGTGACACATGTTCATACATAAATGAGGCAACTAAAAGGAACAAAGGGGCTTGTAGAAGAATTCAGTAATATACATATTTATTTTTCATTCCTTTGGCTTTATGGCAGGATCAGATGCGGGTTGGCCCGGCTATACGGGAGTGCTGCGGGTTTGTGTACATAGCGCATTGATGAACTATTTCCTTATACGTAATCTTAATCTTTTTTTAAGATTAAAAAAAAAAAAAAAAAAACACGTGTGTGTAATATATAGTAGAAATACACAGGGTTATTCAAAGAGATCCGAATTATGGCTGAAATGTAACCGAACAGTGAAATTCAGTGTACGGTTACCTTTCTTGGCCATTCGGCTATTCAGAGAGCAGGCAGTTTGCCAAATGTTGGCGAATATGCCTGCACATACGGTGCCTGTTCGAGGGCAGTGAATTCCCCATAGAGAAGCAATGCTTCATCTATTCAGAGAACAAAAACCAGCAGTGAAAAGTCGCCGAATTGCCCTGCCATTCGGTGGTTTCATTCGGCAAGTTTATTCAGGCGAATCCCATAGGCTTCAATGTTAAGAATATTCCTGTTTTAATTCAATATCTAATAAACCTTTGATTAGAATGTTCTACAGCAAAAAGTCTATAGAATTTTTTATGATCTTTTAGGCATTTTTCTGCTCATTTTTCTCCCCCTTTTTTAATCGTTTTTTCTTTTTCCTGTAACAGCCCTCTTTATTATCATTAATTGGATTTTATATGTAAATTCCAGACATTTTCGTTCAGTAGTTTCTTTGCAAACAGCGTTTCACTTTTCAAACAAATTTTTTTTTGTTTTTCACTCCATTCGTCTGCGGTGTCAGCTTTTTCCGGCGGCTGCTCTGGGCGCTGATTGGGATTCTCCGGCGTGTTCGGCGGGGTTAATCCAGATGTTTTTGCGGGTTTCGGTGTGCGTTCACCGGGTTTTGCGGGGAGTGTTCGTCGGGTTTGCGGCGGCTTTTCCCTGCATTACGACGGCCCTGTGGTTCTTGCTGACTACACCGCAGGGTCGCTGAAATGGTTCGCCAAATTGCACCGAATTGAAGAGAACAAAAAAGTCACCGAATGTGCGGTGACTTCGATTCTCTTTGAATAACCCTGACAGTTTCAAAACATTGGGGGGGGGGGGAGGCTGTTGCCCTGAGGATCTAGTTACGGTTCTATCGATAATGAGATATATATATACACATACACACAAATAAACAAAGTGAGGTGCACTCAGGGACTACTACTATAAAATAACAAACTTTATGATAAAGATATAAAATTTACATAGATCGGACGTGTCGGCTCTGAGCCTTTATCAAGGTCCCATTAAGACCTTGATAAAGGCTAGGACAGAGCCGAAATGTCAGATCTATGTAAATTTTATATCTTTGAAGAAATTGATTCTGGGGAGTGCTGAACCCAGTGAACAGATATATATATATATATAGATATATCACACACCAAAATGCCATGCACTCATTTAAATAGTTGCTCGGTGCTCGCCTTCCAGCTTCTCAAGGTATAGAAAATTGCAACAATGACGGCGGCACTCACAGGGTAATTCAAAGAGAATCGAAAAGTCACCGCACGCTCGGTGACTTTTCATTCTCTTCAATTCGGTTTGTTTTGCCGATCCCATTTCGGCGACCTTGCGGTGTATTCAGCAAACACCACAGGGTCCCCGAATTGCAGGGAAAGGTCGCCGCAAACCAAACGAAAACTAACCGCAAAACCCGGCAAATGCACGCCGAAAAAACATCTGGATTAACCCGCCGAAAACCACGGAAAAACCCGAGCAGGAGCCGATCACACGCAGCGAAGCCGCCGGAAAAAGCCGACAGCAGACAAGTGAAGTGAATCAATTAGCAAAACAGTTTGCTTGAATGTTTGAAAAGTGAAACTCTGTTTGCAAAGAAACTACTGAGCGAAAATGTCTGAAATTTACATATAAAATCCAATGAATGATAATAAAAAGGACTGTTACAGGAAAATGAACAATTTTTTTTTATAAAAAGTCCTATTTTTTTTATTTAAAAAAAAATCCTGAAAAATGCTTAAAATATCCGAAAAAAATCTATAAATAAAAGAGTCTTTACAGCAGAATTTTATAATGAACGGTTTATTAGCTATTTAATTAAAACCGGAATATTTTTAACATTGAAGCCTATGGGATTCTCCTGAATAAACCTGTCGAATTAATCCACCGAATGGCAGGGCATTAGGGGAACCTTTCACTGCTGGTTTGTGTTTTCTGAGTAGACGAAGCAGTGCTTTTTCATGGGGATTTCACTGCCCTTGAAAAAGGCACCGAACAGGCACCGTATGTGCAGGCAATTCGCCAGGATTTGGCGAACTGCCTGCTCTCTGGATAGCCGAATGGCCAGGAAAGGAAAACGAACGCTGATTTTCAGCATTCGGTTACCTTTCTCAAGCAATTCGGATCTCTTTGAATAACCCGGTTAGTCTGTTAATTCATTATTAATCCAAAAAGTCAACGTTTCAATCCCAGCTCGGGATTTTCATCAGGACATGTATCAAGTACAAATATCACAATATAAATTTATATATATACACATTTATAAAATAAATACTGTGTAACACACTTACCCCCCCCCTCCCCTCCCCTCCCAAGTGTGTTTGCAACACAGTATTTATTTGTATTGTGATATTTGTACTTGATACATGTCCTGATGAAAATCCCGAGCTGGGATTGAAACGTTGACTTTTTGGATTAATAATGAATTAACAGACTTGGAGTGCCGCCGTCATTGTTGCAATACACACACACACACACACTTTATTAGAAATATAGATGCGAGGCATTACCGATTGTAAACTCGTCAGGGTACCAGCCTTGCCTCCCCCCCAGATGTTTTGAAAATGTATTTACCGTAACTCTCACTCCTAGAGGAATCATGGGATATGTAGTTCTAGTGTCTACGGTGAGCAGGACGAGGGTAGCAATAATAACACAGCACACCTTGTTAATTGAGAAGACACGGCACTCGTTTAACTCGTTACATGACGGCTGCCACATACCTGTCGCGGAGCTTCGGTGTCACCTCCCGGCTGCTCGCAGTCCCCGGCTGGAGGCTGGCAGCTTCCTGCGCACAACAAGGTCTCTGTTCTCTCCTTCCCTTCGCCGAGTAACGTCTCCACGCCTGTAATTGGAGAAAATGAAAGCCCCCTCAGGCTTTTGGACACTCCTTGCGCCGTCCCCCAGCCCTGCCCCTGGTGTGCCATGGTAATGGCAGGCTGCCCGGCTCCTCCACCGGCTGCAAAGATCACATTAGATTCTACTACAATGTATCTCCTGTATTAACCTTTATTTCACCCAGGAATGCGTTTGATACAGCGTGACACGTTCCAGAACAATCTGAAGAGATAACAGAATAAGAACGCAGGAGGAATGTCTAACTTTCCTTGTATCGCATTTCCTTTAATATTCTGGGCTTTATTTTTATGTGTTCTTTAACATTTCATATATTGCAACTGTATCAAATAGAACCAATTCCCCAGAATAGAACAAAGTTACAAAAACAATCAAATAAAGCACAGAACCCCCTCCGAAAGGGCTGCTAGACTATCAGGGTTATTCAAAGAGATTCGAAAAGTCACCGCACGTTCGGTGACTTTTCGTTCTCTTCAATTCGGTGCAAATCGGCTTTCCCATTTCGGCGACCCTGAGGTGTATTCAGAAAGCACCACAGGGCTGTCGAAGTGCAGGGAAAAGCTGCCGAAAACCCTGCGAAAACCTGGCAAAAACCCGCACAAACACCTGGATTAACCCGGTCGAAGACGCCAGAAAAACCCGAGCAGGAGCCGATCACACACAGCGAAGCCGCCGGAAAAAGCAGACACCGCAGACGAGTGAAGTTAATAAATTAGGAAAACAGTTTGCTTGAATGTTTGAAAAGTGAAACCCTCTGTTTGCAAAAAAAGAAACTACTGAGTGAAAATGTCTGAAATTTACATATGATCCAATGAATGATAATAAAGAGGGCTGTTACAGGAAAAATAAGTTTTAAAAAAAAAATATTATTAGATAATGAATTAAAACGGGAATATTTTTAACATTGAAGCCTATGGGATTCGCCTGAATAAAGCTGCCGAATGAAACCACCGAATGGAAGGGCATTTTGGGAACCTTTCACTGCTGGTTTTTGTTCTCTGAATAGACGAAACATTGCTTCTCTATGGGGGATTCACTGCCCTCGAACAGGCACCGTATGTGCAGGCAATTCGCCAGGATTAGGCGAACTGCCTGCTCTCTGGATAGCCGAATGGCCAAGAAAGGTAACCGTACGCTGAAAATCAGCGCTCGGTTCCCTTTCTCCAGCCATTAGGACCTCTTTGAATAACCCTGTATATGATCTCTACTATTCTCTGCTGGGGGATGAAATATGGGTGTTTGAGATATATATAAAATCATACAGAATACAACTTATTACAAACACCTGACTTGGTGGAGAGAGGGGGGGGAAGAAAAAAAACCCTTTTCTATAAATAAAAACAAAAAAGTTTTTAAAGTTGCAGGTTTTTTTTAACCCCTTTTCAGCAGCTTTCCGGTGTTTTTTCCGGCCGTTTTTTGTTTGCGTTCAGTGGGTCAAGTCGCTGCACTTCGGGGACCCTGCAGTGAATGCTGAATTCACCGTAGGGTCGGCGGATCAAACTTGCCGTAGAGCGAAGCACAGTCGGTGCTCTCTGAATAAGCCCTTATGGAAATAAAAGCTGGATTTATTGCACTCACATAAAACAAGTTAATGAAGCACAGCATTAAAGCCTACGTGCAGAAAAAAAAAAAAAACTGGTTTTGCGCCTATTCCCTAACAGGGCGGCTGCGTAGATCAGAAGTATCCAGCCTGCTCCATGTATAAAACATAAGGAAAAAAAAAAAGATTACCGTTTGCGCTCACCCTGTGGCTCCATGCGAATAAAAAAACCACAGGTTTTATTTTACGTGAATGGCCATTAACCCCTTCGTGACCGGGCGGTTTTACCATCGTCTGTCCAAAAGTGCCCGTTGCTGGTTTTACGTCTCTGCGCTGTTTGTGTTTAGCTCTAATTTTCCTCTAAGGCCGGGGTCAGACGAGCGTCTTTGGACGTTCCTTCCACTCTATGCCCATCTGGCCACCTCGCTGAGCGCACTCAGCGCTGCAAAGCAGCCCCGTCAACGCGCCTCCTAGCGCATCGACGGGGAGGCTTTGATAACGGCCACTTTTTGCGCGCGCACACACAAGCGTGTGACCGGCCCCATTACAGCGTTGCAACGGACGCCGGTAAGCACGTCAATACAGGCACATATAGTGCGGTCGTCTGACGCCAGCCGTATTCGTTTATGTAACCCACACATATTATATACCGTTTTTTCACGCCATTAAATGGACTTTCTAAAAATACCATTATTTTTAATCATATCGTACAAATTTACTATTAAAAAAAAAAATCATGTAATATGATGGGGGGGGGGGGAGAAAAGAAAAAAAACAAAGCACTTTTTCAAAATTTAATCCCAAAAATCTACAACAGTCACAAAAGACCCCGGCTAAATAGTTTTGGAAATTTTGTCCTGAGATTAGAAATACCAAATTTTTACATGTTTTTGCTTTTTAACCCCTTCACTGCTGAGCCAGTTCCCCTCTGGCCAGAGGGGAGTATAGGGAGGGAGGGTGGTTAAAGGACCATGATGTACATAGTACGTCCTTGGTCCTTAAGGGGAATTTTCCCCAGGACGTACGATGGATGTCAGTGGTCCTTAAGGGGTTAAAGTGTAAGCTCACCTGCCACATCACGGCACCTCTGGTCAGGTGAATCCTACCTAATGAAACCAAAAGCTGCTTTTTAAAGCAACCACATGTCCTCCTGCTGCTTATCAGTCATGAGAGAGACTGGTGTGTTCATATTTATACCCTCACCAGGAACAATTCCACTTTGGGATAAAAAAAGAAAACACGGAAAGAGGCAACAGCAACAATGACCTGGCTGCGAATAGGACAAAATATATATACACGTGCAGAAAAAAAACCAAAAAACGGTATTACAGGGGTGAGCGCAAATGACCACCTTTTTTCTTATGTTTTATACATGGAGCAGGCTGGATACTTCTGGTCCACGCAGCCGCCCTGATAGGGAATAGGCGCAAAACAGTTTTTTCTGCGTGTATAAATATTGTTGAAAAATTGACGTTTTACGTTGTTGGTGCATGTGTAAGTGGCCTGCTGAGGGTGTATAGGCATTGACGAGCTCCTACCCGAAAGCATACTGTATAGTGAGGGGGGCACTCTGGTGCTGCACGTTGGATATATTTTGTTGTATCATTGGATATATTTTGTTGTATCATTGCTGCAGCTGCCTCTTTCCGTGTGTTTTTTTTTTTTTTAAGACATTTTTATTTGTAAAAGACTTTCTAAAATTTGTAAAAAGATCTTTTTATTATTTCGAAACATTTTAATGATTTCATCGCTTAGCTGCTAAGGACGTGCTGAGCACAGCCTCTCGAACGGGCTTTCTGTGCAGAGGTAGTCCAGTCTCACCAGCTGATCGCTGCATTCACCCCGAGTGGGCTGACATCTTTGATGTCGGCCAAGCCTCCGGGATCTCCCTCGCAAACTGAGGTCATCACACATAGATGCAATGACGTCAGTTCTGGAGTTTGGGGGGGGGGTCCAATGGCCCCATATCTCCTGATCTGTGGCAGCTAGGGGGTTAATGTTTGGCATCATTGGAAAGGCCAGAGCATGGCCTTTCCAATGATACCAAAATGTGACCATGTTAAAAACAAAAAGGGGGAAAAAAAAAAACTGCCTTTGTTTAATTTTTTTTATTAATGCAGCATTATTGTTCACATTATAATGTTAACAATGATACTGCACTAACGATTCTTGCTATGGGGCGGGGAGGGGGGGGTTTAAGCTAAAATCATGTAATTTCTCCGAAAAATAAAAAAGTAATTGATGTCTCGCCAAAGAAAAATGGACCAATGAGTCGATTGCACATGATCCCACACAACACTTTCCTCTAAAGCAGAGGATCACCGATGGCATTGATGAGGGGAAGCTACAGCCAACATGGCAAGAAATCCAGCACCGTCTTGATGTGCTTCGTGCAACTAATGGTGCCCATATAGAGGTGCATTAACCCCTTAAGGACAGCTGACGTACTATGTATGTCCTGCCCACGGGTCTCCCTTAGACCCGTGGACGTACATAGTACGTCAGCAGCGCCTAACCCCCCTCCCGCCCGACACTTACCTCCCTCACTGGATCCCTCGCAGATCTGGCAGGGAGGAAGCCTTCCCTCGAGATTTGCATGGGCCGTCGAGCTCGATGATGTCACCACGCTGTGTGGTGACGTCATCAGCAGGTGCCCCCATTGAAATCAATGGAGGGGAGGGAGGGCTCCTTCGGAGCCCTCTATCTCCCCAACCATTGATGATAGAGAGATGCAAGTTCCACCGCTGGAAAGGGGAGAGTCTCCCCTTTCCAGTGCTGTACTGCATTAACGGTTTCGCTGCCGGAAATTTGCACCGAATTGCGATTCAAACCTGGAGGGGGCTGACATTGTGGATGTCAGCCAAGCCTCCAGGTCACCCCCCACCCACTGACATCCTCACCATATGTGTGAGTATGTCAGTGGGCCAGTTAACCCCCTAGCTGCCATGTGGAGATAAAGGGATCCAAAGGATCCCCCTATCTCCCGATTCGTGGCAGTGAGAGGGTCATATTTGATATCATGGCCTTTCCAATGATACCAAACATGACCAGGTTTGGTGTAAAAATAAAACTTTAAAAAATATATATATATATTATATATATAATATGTTTTAATTTCTTGTCGGGGGGGGGGGTAGTTAATTGGTACCTAGGCTGTCATCTAAAAATAATTAGCAAAAACCGGTCAGAATGAGCGCAGCGCACATAGGTTAACTGGCTCAGCAGTGAAGGGGTTAAAAAGCAAAAACATGTAAAAATTGGGTATTTCTATTCTCGGGGCAAAATCTTGAAACTATTTAGCCGGGGTCTTTTTTGGTGGTTGTAGATTTTGGGGATTAAATTAAGAAAAAGTGTGTTTTTACCATTTTTTCATCATATTTCATATTTTGTTTTTATTAAATTATTTGATATGATGGAAATAATGGTATTTTTAGAAAGTCCATTTAATGGCGGGAAAAAGGGTGTATAATATGTGTGGGTTGAATAAATGAGTAAGAGGAAAATTTGACCTAAACACTAACAGCGCAGAAACGTAAAAACAGCAGCGGTCACTAAAGGACGGATTTGTGTAAAATCACCCGGTCACTAAGGGGTTAAATGAGGCAAAAAAAAACTTAAATATATACGTCTCGTTTTGTGATCATTTTCACTTGTCTTTGGAATAAATGTATGAAATTGTAAAGAGACTTTATGGACGCCCTGTATAACCGCGAAGGCTCGAATGATAAAATGTGAAAAATAAAAAATATTACACGCTGTGGATGATGGGATATTCAAATTTTTTGTCATAGTCTGGCAAGGCATGACGTATACATAGAATAGTGATATATTATGAATCTACCGAGTCTGCTGTAAAAAAAAGATATATAATATGTCCGGGTCTTACAATAAAACATGACTTTCCAATCGCGTTTAAACATGATGAGCGAAACCGGTAAAAATGAGCTCAGCAACAAAAGGGTTAAGTGCCAACTCGGAGACTTTGTTTTTTTGTTCAGAGGAATTTGCCGAAGATATTTTCAGTCCAATTTTGGCATATTATTACTGAATAAACGTGCGGTTATTGGCTGGATTTTTATTTTAAATTAAGTCTAATATTAATACAATTATTCAGAAAACGTTTAGGTAAAGTCACACACACACACCTTCAATATGAAGGGCGCGGGGGCACATCCTGGGTTTTTTCCTCCGCACCCTCTCTGCTGCTGATCTTATGATTGCCTCTGCAGCGATCTCCTCCTTCCCCCTCGGCTGATCGACCTGCAAAAAACGTCAGGTGGGGCTCGAAGTAACCTCAGAGTATGCAGGAATTTACACAAGAATTTATAAGTAGAATATGAAGTCCTATGGCCATCTGTATCGTCACTTTTTGAAGTCCTAGAACAGGTTGACCAGGTCAACAAGGCTCTGTCGAATTAATGAGTGACTGAGTAACATGGGAGATGTAGTTCTGAACCATTTGGGAGGGTCAAGGTTGGTCACCCCTGTCATAGATAGTCAAGCGAGGCATTATTGGAAAGACCATTGACTTCTCCGATGATACCAAACATGACTGCGTAAAAATGGGGAATAGAAAAAAATAAAATTTCCAAAACTCCTAGCAAGTGCCATTGTCCGCTTTTCACTTAGAATGCGAACAATAACACTGCTGCAGCATAACCAGCATGATAAATTAGGAGATGACGCAGTGCGTACGTTAAACTGGAAGCATTGTGTCATTTAGACCACTATTTCTCGGATTTAATGCCAAAGAGCCACAAAGACAAATCTTTGGAAAGATTGTAGTGTTCTGGATAATACGAGACGTCTTGGGTTTTCATTAATAGGTTTATTAACAACTAAGCACAAAGGTTTCCTATAACAGCAACTGGCTGCGTCACTAGTCAGTCTCAACTGGCCGACAAAATGGACGACCAACCGCCAACAGCCAAAAGAAACACCCAACTCCCCCCCCCCCCATTGCAAGGGCTAAATTATGATCCTAGCGTTAAAACGCGGGCGCAAGGGAGAAAATAAAACTGTGCCCGCACTTTTCCCCCTTGCGCCTGCTTCTTAATGCTGGATTACAATGCAGGCGCAAAAAAATGCAGCCTGCATGGTTACCGCCCGTTAAAATCCTGGATGCTCGCGGGAGATCTGCCGAGTCTGCCGGAAAGAACGATATATAATATGTCTGGGTCGTATAATAAAATGTGGCTTCAAATCACGTTTAAACAGGATGAGCGAAAGCGTTAAGAATGAGCTCAGCACAGAGGCGTGAAATGGCTCAGCAGTGAAAGGGTTAAAAAAAATGAATTTAAGTAGAATATCCACTTAATCTTTCAGTTTATGGAAAAAATCCACTCGTCTTAGAAAAAACATACAGACTAAGGCTAGGGTCAGACGAACGCATTTTTCGCGTCGTCCGTGAAAAAGTGCGGTCGAACGAATGGACGTATTTTTTCACAGAATACGCGATAGCGGTCATACGATGCGCAGCTTCGTCCGTGATTTCGTACGATCATCAATAAAACCCTTTTTGCGTCTGGACGTTATGTTGGCCGGACATTAGCAGCGTCTGACGTCTCCCAATCACGCACACACGCCGCTAGCGGACGCAGCGCACTCTGTACGTCAGTACTAGCGATATCACGTTCTCGAAAAAATGCGTTCGTTTGCCACTTGCGTTGCACGGACGAACCTTCGTGCGGCCGTTCGTCGTATGTTCCCCGGCATTGGACGTCATTTGCTGCTAGCACGGCCGTGATTTCGAGCGGCTAAACGCACGTTAAAACTGCGTTCGTCTGACCCTAGCCTAAAGTAATCCCTCTTTGGTTTTGGAATTTTGTGCACTTTTATTTGCGAGGCTTTGATTTATTTAAAAGAAAGAAAAATAAACCAAAGCCACCTCTGTTCCAAAAGCAGATTTTGCAAAATGAGAGTAAACGACATAGAATTTGTGTAGGTTCTGCCTTAAAACAGACTTTAAAATCAATTAAAGAAAGAAAAAAAAAGGCGGCCAAAAAAACAACCCCCCCCCACCCTGACTTCTCTACATTTCCCACAATCCCACTCGCTCTGCATTCCTCAAGTGTGTTGGGTAAGTTATTCCCTACTGGAACAGTCCCCGCACCCTCTGTCACCTGTCTCAAATTCCTCCGGGAGCCTGCGCGACTCGTACCCAATCGTTGGACCTGCGTTTCCCCCCTCCCCTTTGCTTTCCATCGTACCAGTAATGCTTGAAAATGACCTACTGGACCTGCGGGTCTGCACGCTTCCTTGTAGCTTTTACTAAAAAAAATAAAACATATTTACAAAAAAAATACAAGAAAAAAAAAATAGCCAAAATGAACTTGGCACAGGTGGGGTGGGGGAGGGGAAGGGCTCAGCAGGGAAGGGGATAGTTCATAGCAGGACCTTGCAGTTGGATTTCTAACTGATTCTAAAACAGAACATCGAGGATTCTACAAGAAAAGAAAAAACACCAAACCCCACAAAAAAAGTCAACAGTAAGAATTTGTGAACGATTCACACTCAAAGGACACTGGGGTATATGGGTGCGACACTTGTACCTGGATCAAACCGATCCGGAACAATTTACAGGAATATGGGTGGTTTGGCATTTAGGAGCTGCTGACCATTGACCCGTGTCGGGTGGTTTGGCATTTAGGAGCCTCTGACCATTGACCCGGGTCGGGTGGTTTGGCATTTAGGAGCTGCTGACCATTGACCCGGGTCGGGTGGTTTGGCATTTAGGAGCTGCTGACCATTGACCCGGGTCGGGTGGTTTGGCATTTAGGAGCTGCTAACCATTGACCCGTGTCGGGTGGTTTGGCATTTAGGAGCTGCTGACCATTGACCCGGGTCGGGTGGTTTGGCATTTAGGAGCTGCTAACCATTGACCCGTGTCGGGTGGTTTGGCATTTAGGAGCTGCTGACCATTGACCGGGTCGGGTGGTTTGGCATTTAGGAGCTGCTAACCATTGACCCGTGTCGGGTGTTTGGCATTTAGGAGCTGCTGACCATTGACCCGGGTCGGGTGGTTTGGCATTTAGGAGCTGCTAACCATTGACCCGGGTCGGGTGGTTTGGCATTTAGGAGCTGCTAACCATTGACCCGTGTCGGGTGGTTTGGCATTTAGGAGCTGCTGACCATTGACCCGTGTCGGGTGGTTTGGCATTTAGGAGCTGCTGACCATTGACCCGAGTTGGGTGGTTTGGCATTTAGGAGCTGCTGACCATTGACCCGGGTCGGGTGGTTTGGCATTTAGGAGCTGCTGACCACTGACCCGGGTCGGGTGGTTTGGCATTTAGGAGCTGCTGACCACTGACCCGGGTCGGGTGGTTTGGCATTTAGGAGCTGCTAACCATTGACCCGTGTCGGGTGGTTTGGCATTTAGGAGCTGCTGACCATTGACCCGTGTCGGGTGGTTTGGCATTTAGGAGCTGCTGACCATTGACCCGTGTCGGGTGGTTTGGCATTTAGGAGCTGCTGACCATTGACCCGGGTCGGGTGGTTTGGCATTTAGGAGCTGCTGACCATTGACCCGGGTCGGGTGGTTTGGCATTTAGGAGCTGCTGACCATTGACCCATGTCGTTGGTTAAAACAACACCAATACGGCCAAGCGAACCTGACAATCAGATAACACCAAGCCATCAACAAATAATCAAGCTGGAAATGCAACATGACGCCTGCCGAAGAGACCGAACTCCACAATAAATTTAGGGTAGGAACGCAAGTCCAAACCATCTATTCTTCACGCAAAAATGCATGGTAAACGCGCAAATTTTTGCGTGAAGCGCTGTAAATTAACGCTGGTATTACAATTCTCGCGCATTATTTCATCCATCAAAAAATAACGCGTACAAAAACGTTTCGCACAGAAATCAGTGTGCGTACTGGTTTTTCACACGATTCATCCAATCAGAATTAAGAACCACAATTGTCTCCCGTTCAGTTTTTGCGCCTGTCAAAATCAATCTGAGTATATATGCTGCAGCAATAATAAAAACACGCACAACTTCTCCATTTTATTGTTTGGGTATGTGTAGAATGTGTAACTATACTGTGCTGTATTTTTTTTTTTTCCTGCTGGTGTATTTGGTTTCGGCCAGGACGTTCAGATTTGCCGTTACCACCAGCTTTTCAAAGACGTTAAAATTATGCGCGCAAACGTTCGTTAAAATTTGCGCATCAATTGTAATACCATCCGCGTACCAGCGCACGAACGCATTTGCGCTCACAATGTTAAGTATAGGACGTGCGCAGTACAGTACGCTTGCGCAGGTTCACCCGCGGTAGACGTTAACGTGCATTTTTTGCGCGGACATTGTAATACGACGTTCAGCGCAAAGGGTTTTGCCCCTCGCGTTAATGCATTTTTGTGCACGTGTTAACGTTTGCGCGAAGAATGTAAAAGCGAATGTAAAAGCCCAGTGGGTCCATACTGTCCACTCAGAAAACATATGAACAGGTCAACATCATCCTGATGTCATACGGCACCGTTGGACTTCTCCTGGGGATCTTTTTTGCTTCTTCCGTCACTGTAGGTTTGCTGCGGTTTGTTGCACGATGTGTCCTCCCTTCCATGAGTGCCCTGATGGTACCCCTTGATGGCACAGGTGGTACAGTGCAGTGATCGGATGCATTTCTTGCCCTGCGGGGTTACTTTTCTGTCGCATTTTTCACTTAAAAAGGTCGACCATAGAGCCTTTTAGAGCCAGAAAGCTTGACAGGCAGAGGGCTCCCCCCGCTGGCCAAAAAGCGCCGCTACATGTATAATAATGCAGCCGGAGCTCTAAAGATCTGTAGAAGAAAAACAGATCACTGAGCTGTTCAAACAGGTTCAGCATCTTGGCAGACACGTCCGAGGTGCTGAAAATTTTGGGGGCACCTGCTGGAGTCTATCTGCAACCAAATTTCCTTCCCTAAAAGCTAATGTCAGACGAACGCAGTCTGAGCGCACTCTGTGTGCCTGCATAGCGGACGGACGTACTGACGGAAGATAGTGTAGACACCACACAGTCCGGGTTTTTTTGACCGATGTAGAAGAAAAAAAAAGGAAATCTGGTAATCAAAATTAAAATACAGGTACAGTCAGCCAGTCCAAAAAAAACACTTGAGTGTCAATGTTATTGACGTCGCAAATGCGCTGCGTCTGACGTTGCATCATCACGCACACGTGCCGCGGCGCACTCTGGGCATCTGTCGTAGCGCTTTTACATCGATGCCTACATGGCGTCCATTGCCACCTGCCCGGTCCGTGCGCAGTTCGGTGCGCACCTACTTCGTTCGTTGGTGTCTATTGAACACAAATCAATGCTACGACGTACGTTAAACTGTGCGGTGATGCGGGCGCGATGACTGCGTTCGTCTGACGCTAGCCTTAATCCATTAGCTTGTCAAGACTTATGACGGTCAAACCTTTGCTAGGTCCATCTGACAGTAGAACAAATAACGCTCTACGCTTTGGGTGTCCCTTATCTTAAAGGCTTGTGACCAGAAGTGTTTCGGATTTGGGAATTTTTTGGGTGGTTTTGGAATATTTCTGTAGCGGAGGCTTCTGGGACTGTATGTGTGTACCATTGCGTTATCCACTATGGCTTACACTTGGACAGAGACATGCAGCCTGTCACCGCTGTGGGGGAATTTCCCCCCTCCCTTCCCGGTCTCTTCATTGGCAAAAGGAAATTGTTTAAGGAAGACTGACAGGATTGCAAAGGATTCTGGAACACGTAGTTTCAAGTACAGAGAACCTAATGCAATTTGTCAGGAAGAAAACTATGCCTCCCAGCAGTGCGAGGGAGGAGCCTGCGTTTTCCAGGGAAGGAAGTGCACGTGCAGGACAGAGAGAAGCCAGAGCGGGCGAGACGGGCGGCGTGAACGGTCCTGTATTGCAGATCGTGCATGCGGCTGCCATTGTGTCCAGCGAAGGAGCGATTCATTTGCCCTCACGTGTTGCCAGTACCAGCGGAGAAGAGATCCGGCTGTCCTCGTGCATCTAGCAGAGAAGGGGTCCGGCTGCCTTCGTGTGTTTCCAGTGACAGAGGGAGCGATCAAGTATATCCAGCGGAGAGAGATTCGGCTGCCCTCGTGTGCTTCCAGCGCTAGAAATAGCGATCGAGCTACCGTCCAGCGGGAAAGGAGAGTGAGTGTGTCTAACGGAGAGGGGTATTCGGCCATCCTGCGGGAGTTGATATTGCTAACTTTATTGTAAGGCCTAGTTCTACTACCCGCGCAGTTGCAGCTAAAAAAAAAAAAAAAAAAAAAAGGAGGAAGATTGCTGCAGTTAAAAGTCATGTTACCCTGTGACACTTTGCAAAGATTTCTTTCTCACTTTGTGGAATACAAATATGGTTTCATGTTAAAAGGTACCCAACGGCAGAATTCAAAGGGCCCCAACGCTAACAGACTCGAGAGCTTATGTAATTTCCACTGGCCAGTGGTTAGGTTACGGATATTGGTTACGTTGATTATAATCGAACTGCACTGAAGTATTGTAAAGTTTACGGTCTCGTTCATTCATGATTGCGCTGAATAGTGGTGGTAAATTAACCCATTCAATATTGTTATGCTGTTGAGCACTTTGTCCTTCAGAGGGGCTGCTCGCTAGTCATAATAAACCCCTTTTTTTTTTTTAAAGTAACCTCGTCTTGGTGTTACTTGGCGCCGGAGGTGGATAATCACTGGAGTGAGACAGAAGGCCCGTCAAATACAGCAGCTCTCGCGGGAGTAGCGCTACATTTCCAAATAATACGGACATATCTTGGCGATGGGACCCGAGACTAACCAGGAAGTTTGTTTAGGTTTCATACACACCTTATTCGCACAGCGTTTTATACAGGATTTATAATCACTTTGCCCCCTCTGTCATGTGAGGTCAGGGGCGCAGAAATATACATTTTTGGTTTCAGTTTTTCTTCTTTTCAGAACTCCGGGAATGGTATAAATAACCCGTGTCCGTGTTGTGAGAAGAGGTGGACCGAGTCTGGTGGGAGTTGAGGTATCCTAGAGCTGCGACTCCAATGTATTTTTGGTATCTTGCGTCCCTCTGTCTTCCAGATGTGTTTGTACGTGTGAGCGGACATGCCGCGTGGACTGGATACATATGGAATGCACGGGGGACACAATGTGTGGAGACCCTGAAGACTGGAGCTCATCGGACGTTTTCACATCGTTTGAAGGAGGTGCGAGGAAACCACGCAATCCAGGGAAGAGGTGAGGACATCATGGACATCAAAACGATTAACAATACAAAAATAACTAATGGAATCTTTTGTTAACTAGCGATTGTGGCGAAGGTCCACGTCCCACCTGACGACAGCCACAACGGAGGCGCTTGTCTCGCACCCGTCGTCGTCTTGTGCATTCGCAGTAGTTGCTTACGTCGTCCATGTGTCATTGTGCAAAAACCCTGTCTTTGTCAATAGCTACACATTTGTGGAAAATGAAACACTTGAGGTGATGTTGCACAATCCTTACGAGAATCACAGGAGTAGCCGTTTCGGAGCAGCAGTGCAAGCGTAGCGCGAACGAGGACACAGTGACTGCGGCGAGAAGATGGTGACGCGGAGAACAAACACTCTCGGACACATAAATCTTAGAGTCCCCCCCCTTAAATAATGGGGCACAGGCAGTTTCTCTCCATTTATTTTTTAGATTTTTTTTCCCCCTTTTCTGGGTTTTTGCTCATCTTTCCCTGCCTCGCTGCGTGCAGCTCCTCCTCTCCATTGGGAAGACTTCAAAACCAAGAAGTCTCCGAGCTTCTCTATGAAACTTGCACCACGTCGGCAAATTGTGTAGCGTAAGGGGTGTAATTTGCACAGCGCTAACGTACCTATGCTCTGAGCGAACTTAAGTCCCATAGCGTGCACACACAACCATGGATGGACACTGAGCGCACACGATCCATCGGCGTTCTGACAACCGCCGGCTTCACGAGTGGTCTGAGGGAGGGGACCTTGCCCGAACTAGTGACCGACGCCCGGGAAGTTCAAACCTCCCGGCTGCCTGATCCTGCGGGGAGGGAAGCATCGCTCCACATTATAAAGAGTTTGGGAGACCTGGGAGGAGGAGGATACTCTTCATACTCTGACCACTTCAGCTTTTTAAAGTTGTCAGAGTGTGGAGAGCATCCCCTGAATCCTACTCAGACGCTGGGGAAAAGATATCACTTTTTATAAAAGGAGCCGCTATGAAAAATAGAGTTTTCCTTTTTTTGCCCTTAAATAATAGGGAGGATCCTGCTGACAGCCTCTGCCTAATTTCATTTTATTCCTGGTGATTTCACCCACCTTTTCTCCCTCGCCGCACGGTGCAGCTCCTCCTCTTCAGCTCAGGGACTCCCGAACCCGGAGGTCCACGAAGCCTTTCTGCACAGTTATATATAAATATCCAGACGCAGGCACTCCGCTCCTCAGATCACCATTAAGCGATTCAGCCCTGGTGCGTCCTCACCAGCACATACAGGTTCAACAAAGCGAGGGCACGCCCGGGTCTTCCCGTCAAAGAACAATGTTAGTGAGGTCTCGATAAAGGCTTAAACGAGCTGAAATGTTGAAGCGCTGTGGAAACTGTTGGCGCTATATAAAAGGATGATAATAAATCAATTTGAAATAAAGTGTGTTTGTGTGTGAAAGCCTGAAACCCGGCAAAACCTTACCCAGGCAGCTTTATGCGACGCCCGAAATGAAAATATCTGAAGTTACCAACACCAACCCCCCCCCCCCTTGGGTAAAGTGATAATTTTGGGTTAAGGACAAGGGGGGGGGGCGTCAGGGTTAAGGACAAGGGGGTGGGTCAGGGTTAAGGGAGTAAGGGAGGCACAGTAACAGGTGTACTCAGCGCTTTACAGGTTACATTACAGTAGAGGGAGGTGCAGTAAGTGCAGTAGTTATACAGTGTGTATATTTATATAGCAGTAACAGGTGTACTCAGCGCTTTACAGGTTACATTACAGCAGAGGGAGGCACAGTAACAGGTGTACTCAGCGCTTTACAGGTTACATTACAGTAGAGGGAGGTGCAGTAAGTGCAGTAGTTATACAGTGTGTATATTTATATAGCAGTAACAGGTGTACTCAGCGCTTTACAGGTTACATTACAGCAGAGGGAGGCACAGTAACAGGTGTACTCAGCGCTTTACAGGTTACATTACAGCAGAGGGGGGCACAGTAACAGGTGTACTCAGCGCTTTACAGGTTACATTACAGCAGAGGGGGGCACAGTAACAGGTGTACTCAGCGCTTTACAGGTTACATTACAGCAGAGGGAGGCACAGTAACAGGTGTACTCAGCGCTTACAGGTTACATTACAGCAGAGGGAGGCACAGTAACAGGTGTACTCAGCGCTTTACAGGTTACATTACAGCAGAGGGAGGCACAGTAACAGGTGTACTCAGCGCTTTACAGGTTACATTACAGCAGAGGGAGGCACAGTAACAGGTGTACTCAGCGCTTTACAGGTTACATTACAGTAGAGGGAGGTGCAGTAAGTGCAGTAGTTATACAGTGTGTATATTTATATAGCAGTAACAGGTGTACTCAGCGCTTTACAGGTTACATTACAGCAGAGGGAGGCACAGTAACAGGTGTACTCAGCGCTTACAGGTTACATTACAGCAGAGGGAGGCACAGTAACAGGTGTACTCAGCGCTTTACAGGTTACATTACAGCAGAGGGAGGCACAGTAACAGGTGTACTCAGCGCTTTACAGGTTACATTACAGCAGAGGGAGGCACAGTAACAGGTGTACTCAGCGCTTTACAGGTTACATTACAGTAGAGGGAGGTGCAGTAAGTGCAGTAGTTATACAGTGTGTGTATATTTATTTAGCAGTAACAGGTGTACTCAGCGCTTTACAGGTTACATTACAGTAGAGGGAGGTGCAGTAGTTATACAGTGTGTGTATATTTATTTAGCAGTAACAGGTGTATTCAGCGCTTTACAGGTTACATTACAGCAGAGGGAGGCACAGTAACAGGTGTACTCAGCGCTTTACAGGTTACATTACAGTAGAGGGAGGTGCAGTAAGTGCAGTAGTTATACAGTGTGTGTATATTTATTTAGCAGTAACAGGTGTACTCAGCGCTTTACAGGTTACATTACAGTAGAGGGAGGTGCAGTAGTTATACAGTGTGTGTATATTTATTTAGCAGTAACAGGTGTATTCAGCGCTTTACAGGTTACATTACAGCAGAGGGAGGCACAGTAACAGGTGTACTCAGCGCTTTACAGGTTACATTACAGCAGAGGGAGGCACAGTAACAGGTGTACTCAGCGCTTTACAGGTTACATTACAGCAGAGGGAGGCACAGTAACAGGTGTATTCAGCGCTTTACAGGTTACATTACAGTAGAGGGAGGTGCAGTAAGTGCAGTAGTTATACAGTGTGTGTATATTTATTTAGCAGTAACAGGTGTACTCAGCGCTTTACAGGTTACATTACAGTAGAGGGAGGTGCAGTAGTTATACAGTGTGTGTATATTTATTTAGCAGTAACAGGTGTATTCAGCGCTTTACAGGTTACATTACAGCAGAGGGAGGTGCAGTAACAGGTGTACTCAGCGCTTTACAGGTTACATTACAGTAGAGGGAGGCGCAGTAACAGGTGTACTCAGCGCTTTAAAGGTTACGTTACAGTAGAGGGAGGTGCAGTAAGTGCAGTAGTTATACAGTGTATGTATTTTTATATAGCAGTGACAGGTGTACTCAGCACTTTACAGGTTACATTACAGCAGAGGGAGGTGCAGTAGTTATACAGTGTAATATATATCAGTAATAGGTGTACTCAGCGCTTTACAGGTTACGTTACAGCCGAGGGAGGAGCAGTAGATATACAGTGTATGTATTTATATAGCAGTGACAGGTGTACTCTGTGTGATACAAGTAACATTGCAGTAAGTGCAGTAGTTACACAAACTGTTCAAGTCTGACTTTATCTTGTCAGTGTATGGATGGAAGACATGATACGGCAGATACTGCGCTTATGCAGGGAAGGCGACATTCCAGGTTTCATTGCGTCCCTCTAATCGATGCAGAGACACGAGAATGCACTAAACTAAAAAAGAATATTAAAAACATTCTGTTTAGTAAATAAAGCTTTTTTTGGTTCCGTTCCTTTAATAATTTATCCCCTTAAGGATGGGAGTAATTTAACAACTTCGGCGCGGTTTCGGAAGTAGAAGTTTGCTGAGCTCATTTTGACCGTTTTTAAGGTCACGTATTATTATACCACCCAGACAAATATATATATATATATATATATATATATTAGTTCTTTCCGGCAGACTCGGAAGATTAATAATATATCATTATTATATGTATATGTCATGCCCTGCCAAAATGCTATAACAAAAAATTTAAAAAAAAAGTAAAATAATTTGAATTTTCAAAAACATTTCAATCTTCCACAGTGTGTAAAGTGTTTTTTTTTTTTTAAAATTTTATTATCCGAGCCTTTGCGGTCATATGCTATGGGGTAGACTTGTTAAAAAAATTAGAACGGGGGAACCCATTTTTTTTTTTGGGGAGAAATTGCATGATTTTAGCTAAACCCCCCCCCCCCAAAAAAATCATTAGTAAAGCATCATTGTTCACATTATAATTGAAATGTGAACAATAATGCTGCATTAAACATTTTTTTTAAAAAATATATTTTTTTTCTCTTCTTTTACTTATAACATGGTCATGTTTGATATCATTGGGAAGGCCATGCTCTGGTCTTTCCAGCAATATCAGGCATGACCCCCTAGCTGCCACTGATCAGGAGATAAAGGGGTTCAAAGAACCCCCCCCTATCTCCCCTATGGGATTTCCATAGGAAATCCCTTTGCAGCTAGGGGGTTCCCCGGTTAACTGACATCATCTGACATCATCGTACATGGCGCGATGAGTCAGTTGACGCGGGGGGGGGGACGACCCAGAGGTGGGGGCTGCCATCCAAGAGGACGGCCCCCACCGGAAAAAGGCCACGGTCTTGCACCAATTGGTGCCAGGCCGCGTCCTGGCAACTAAGGGGTTAACCCCCCCTACAAATTGCTGGAAAGGTCAGGCTGTGACCCTTCCAGCGATGCTGGCCACAGCGTCCTGGTCCCCAGCGATGGGGAGATAGAGGGATCCAAAGGATCCGCCCCTCCCCTTCAGGCGCTTCCCTTCCTCTGGCGGGGGGGGGGGGGGGACGGGACACCTGAAACTGATGTCATCGCGCCCCCGGGGCGATGACGTCAGTGCGCCGGAGGAGGAAACCCTGCCGATCTGACTCCGTGGAACTCAGATCATCGAGGGAGCCGCCGGGAGGAGGTGAGTATCTCCCGGGGGGGGCTGAAAACGGCAAGGACGTACAATTACGTCCTGCGGCGTCAAAGCCCGCCTAATGCAGGACGTAATTGTACGTCCTGCGGCTTTAAGGGGTTAAATCACAGATTCTGAGCTCGCTGCGTCTCGCCCGGTGACCGTTACACATACAATACATGCAGTCAGCACGATGAGCACACGTCGTGTGACACCGCCCTCACTAAAATCCTGGAAGTGTTCTCCCGGGGGGCCGCCGATGAGGTTATGTTCTGAAACTCTGTCAAGGCGGAGATTCCAAGAGAAACACGAACCACAATACCGACGGCTTCGTCCTCCAGCAACACTGGCAGCGCGGACGTTTCCACGAAGCCAGACGACCCGCACGACTTAGTTCAAGCGTCGCTGCGGGGGAGGGGAGGGACACGGCGCAGGTCATCTCTGCCAGGAACAATCCCCGAGAGCAGATCAGCAACGCGTCCGCCACGTCCTCCTGCAACAATGTCACATGCTCCAGGGTCCAACAAACCCAGAAGCGGAGCCAAAAATATGCTGCTGGCGAAGCTGAAGATTAGCGTGCATCAAATCCACAGGCGGGTCCGCTCCGAAATAAAACCACCTCGGCTCACTAATTGGACTTTGTGACTCCTTAACCTCTTCACTACCAAGATCGACTAAACTCGATCTGCAAAAGCCCCTGATGGAGCCACGAGACTGAGTTAAGTTGATCTGGTCTTATTCTGGATTAAGGAGGAAGAATTTTGTCTGCGCCCCTAAAAGATGAAGAACGCTAAGGGTAACGAGCGAGACGTATAAAAAAGGGGTCATTCAAAGAGCACCGAATCGGCCACCGAACGGTAAAAGTCACCAAATATTGGCGAATTGCCAGTGAAATACAGGTCATCTTCAGCAGCAGTGAAATCCCCCATAGAGATGCAATGGTTAATCTATTCAGAGACACCGAACAGCAGAGAAATGTCAGTGAAATGTCCTGCTGTTCGGTGTTTTCATTCGGCTGGTTTATTCAGGGGAATTCCCATAGGTTTCAATGTTACATTTTCTTTTACCATTCTTTAATTTTTATTTCAACTGTTTATGCTTTTCATTTGCAGAAAAAAAAAATATTTTTTAGAACTTTAGGCATTTTTCTGACGAAATTATTGATTTCTATTGTTTTTTACAGCACTTCTTTTTATTCTTTAACAGATCGTTTTATTCGTTTTTATAGGACTGCATTAACACTTTCAGGGTTATTCAAAGAGAATCGAAAAGTCACTCTACATTCGGTGACTTTTCGGTCTCTTCAATTTGGGGCGATTCGGCGATCCTGCGCTGTATTCAGCAAGCACCACAGGGTCCACGAAGGGTCCCCCGGGACAGGGTCCCCGCAGGGAAAAGCCGCCGCAAACCCGACGAACACTCACCACAAAACCAGGCGAACGCACAATCGAAACCCGCAAAAACATCTGGATTAACCCTGCCGAACACACTGGAGAAACCCGAGCACCCGCCGATCACAGCGCAGAGCAGCCGCCGGAAAAACCCAACACCGCAGACGAATGGAGTGAAAAAAAAAACAAGTTTTTATTAGCCCTTAAGGACCAACGACGTAACGTTTACATCATAAATGCATTGACTTTAACCTGAAGGGGTTAAATATTTATCTGTTTATTCTTTTCATTTGCAACAAAAAGTCTCTTTGCTTTATTTGTTGAAATGTTTTGATTCAGATTTTTTTAATTTATTCTGTAACAGACCTTTTTAATTGTTATTCATAGAATCTTATATATCATTCACAGGCATTTTCATGCATTGTTTTCTTGTTCGGCGTCTGCTCAGCTTTTTCCGGCGGCGTTCAGAAAGTCGATTTGACACACTTCGGGGACCTTGTGGTGAATGCTGAATTCACCGCAGGGTCGGCAAATTGAATTCACTGAAGTGCAGCGAACAGGAGAGCAGAGAAATGTCGGTGACATTCCGGTGCTCTCTGTATAACCCTTTAAGTGTAACGGCTGGGCTGGTATAGCGCCCCCCGGCGACTTATACATATAATACATTCCACACGTAGCCTGCAATGTGATCAGGTATCAAGAAGCAAATATCTGTCACATGACGCTCCTCGCCTCCGGGCTTTCAGGGAATCTCTAAAAAAAAAAAAAAAAAAAAATACATGACGTTTAGAAAACCTTACATCAAACCCCCCACCCCCTCCCATCCCATCCCATGACTCCTCATTCTCTACACACTGTTTTGCCTTGCGTGGCACCCGGGTCCTCTTAGATTGTAAGCTCACGTGAGCAGGGTCTTCTCCTGACGTTCTCTGTAGGTCAAACACGTTCGTTTATTGCGCATCTGTGTCGTCACACCCTTTGCACAGCGCTGCGGAATGTTGGAGCTTTAACAATAACTTGTGTTTCCATAGAATGTCCCAAAGAACTTCAATACCAATCACAACTGGTAGAACCAGGAGAAACGCCGGAGATAACGCTCAGCAATAACACCCCCTCACCCCGCCCAGAGTAACAATGCCTCGCAAATAACACCCCCTCACCCCGCCAGAGTAACAATACTCAGCGGTAACACCCCCTCACCCCACCCAGAGTAACAATACCTCGCAAATAACACCCCCCTCACCCCGCCAGTGTAACAATACTCAGCAATAACACCCCCTCACCCCGTCCAGAGTAACAATATTCAGCCATGCCAACCCCTCACCCTGACCAGAGTAACAATACTCGCAAATAACACCCCCTCACCCTTCCCAGAGTAACAATACCCAGCAATAACACCCCTCACCCTGACCAGAGTAACAATACTCGCAAATAACACACCCTCACCCTTCCCAGAGTAACAATACCCAGCAATAACACCCCTCACCCGAGTAACAATACTCGCAAATAACACCCCCTCACCCTTCCAGAGTAACAATACCCAGCAATAACATCCCCTCACCCTTCCCAGAGTAACACCCAGCAATAACACCCCTCACCCTGACCAGAGTAACAATACTTGCAAATAACACCCCTCACCCTGACCAGAGTAACAATACTTGCAAATAACACCCCTCACCTGACCAGAGTAACAATACTTGCAAATAACACCCCTCACCCTGACCAGAGTAACAATACTTGCAAATAACACCCCCTCACCCTGACCAGAGTAACAATACCCAGCAATAACATCCCCTCACCCTTCCCAGAGTAACAATACCCAGCAATAACATCCCCTCACCCTTCCCAGAGTAACAACACCCAGCAATAACACCCCCTCACCCTTCCCAGAGTAACAATACCCAGCAATAACATCCCCTCACCCTTCCCAGAGTAACAACACCCAGCAATAACACTCCCTCACCCTGACCAGAGTAACAATACCCAGCAATAACATCCCCTCACCCTGACCAGAGTAACAATACCCAGCAATAACATCCCCTCACCCTTCCCAGAGTAACAACACCCAGCAATAACACTCCCTCACCCTGACCAGAGTAACAATACGCAGCAATAACACCCCCTCACCCTGCCCAGAGTAACAATACCAGCAATAACACCCCCACACCCTGCCCAGAGTAACAATACCCAGCAATAACACCCCCACACCCTGCCCAGAGTAACAATACCCAGCAATAACACCCCTCACCCTGACCAGAGTAACAATACCCAGCAATAACACCCCCTCACCCTGACCAGAGTAACAATACCCAGCAATAACACCCCCTCACCCTGACCAGAGTAACAATACCCAGCAATAACACCCCCTCACCCTGACCAGAGTAACAATACTCGCAAATAACACCCTCTCACCCTGACCAGAGTAACAATACTCGCAAATAACACCCTCTCACCCTGACCAGAGTAACAATACTCGCAAATAACACCCTCTCACCCTGACCAGAGTAACAATACTCGCAAATAACACCCTCTCACCCTGACCAGAGTAACAATACTCGCAAATAACACCCTCTCACCCTGACCAGAGTAACAATACTCGCAAATAACACCCTCACCTCGCCTATAGTAACAAATACCCAGCAATAACACCCCCACACCTTACCCAGAGTAACAATACTCAGCATTAACACCTCACCCTGCCCAGGGTAACAATACTCAGCATTAACACCTCACCCTGCCCAGGGTAACAATACTCAGCATTAACACCCCCTCACTTGCATGAATTCCTCTTTATGCCCCCCCCCAGGTGCCAGGGCACAGTACCCGGGTATTAATACTCTTGCCAGCTTGTAGCCAGGCTCCACACACTCATAACACTGCAGTGCCAGCCTGGCAGTTAGTCCGGCTCAGCCCGTTACCTCCTACCTGGCAGTGTCAGTCAGGGGCCGCCAGCAGCTTCCTCCATCACATCTCCCGTTACACACCAGAGAGATCCGGAGGACCCGGGGACAGAACAGCCCTGATGCACAGCACTTTGTGGTAGAGCGGTCCGAGGGCCACTGGCAAGGAATCATTGCGGCCATATTTAGTAAGGGCAAGGGTTATTTTATCACTTTGTGCTTCTGAATGCTTCTTGAAGCCAGGACATACTGAAAACCAGAGAAATCTCAATGTATCCTTCCTGCTAAAATACGTTATAAAGTGTTTTGGGTTGAGCATAGATGTCAATCATCCAGCTAATAGCTGTACATCCGGGCATCCCATCCACAGAGACTGTTTCCTTAACCCTTTGTCTTCCAGTATAAACAGGTCTAAGCATAGTCTTATAATGGTTATGTGTGTTGCTTTATTTTAGAGAGGGGGGTGGGCAAACATTTTCTACGGAGGGCCGCATTGAAAGCTTTATTGCTATGGGGGGGGGGGCGCATATATATTTTGTCAAATTACAATTTACAAGGTAACCCCCTGCCCCCCCCCCCATGAGAAAGAGTGAGCAGAGAATCAGTTGCTAGGGCTCAATTTTCAAGAGAAAACACCTCACCAAACAATGCCATTTTATTTAATTCTTTGCTTAACATTAGTCAAACATTAGAATTTTTTCTTAAGAATATTAATGACAATATAGCAAATTGTCCTGCTCCTTTTTGGACTTTTTCCTGGTCATTTGGTATGGGTATATGTGCCCCCAGCTCATATGGATATATATTGCCCCAGCTCATATGGATATATATTGCCCCCAGCTCATATGGATATATATTGCCCCCAGCTCATATGGATATATATTGCCCCAGCTCATATGGATATATATTGCCCCAGCTCATATGGATATATATTGCCCCCAGCTCATATGTATATATATTGCCCCAGCTCATATGGATATATATTGCCCCAGCTCATATGGATATATATTGCCCCCAGCTCATATGGATATATATTGCCCCCAGCTCACATGGATATATATTGCCCCCAGCTCACATGGGTATATAGTGCCCCCAGCTCACATGGGTATGTATTGCCCCCCAGCTCACATGGGTATGTATTGCCCCCCAGCACATATAGATATATATTGCCCCCAGCTCATATGGATATATATTTCCCCCAGCTCACAGGGGTATATATTGCCCCAAGCTCATATGGATATATGTTGCCCACAGCTCATATGGGTATATATTGCCCCCAGCTCACATGGGTATGTATTGCTCCCAGCTCAAATGGATATATATACTGCCCCCAGCTCATATGGGTATATATTGCCCCTAGCTCTCACCTCCTCTGTTGCCCCAGGCTCCGCGTTCACCGGAGTTCTTCTACTTCCGAGGCGAGCGGCCGCTGACATGCAGCTTTGCCGCTAGGCGGGGATGGGAAGCACCTGACCAGCTGTGTTCTCGTGTGATCACGCGCTGGTCAGGTGGTTCCCATCCCAGGCGAGCGGCCAAGCTGCATGTCAGCGGCCGCTCGCCTCGGGAGTAGAAGAACGCCGCTGGTTGGCGGGCCGCAAAAAACTCGGTGGTGGCCCACATGTGGCCCGCGGGCCGTAGTTTGCCCACCCCTGTTTTAGAGCAACGTCCCCAGCTTTTAATAGGCATTTCCATAGGGCCCTTTCTTCCAATATTATTGCATCTACCTCCATCTCTATCGCGGACAGACAACTATCAGGGTTATTCAAAGAGAGCCGATCTGGCCCCGAAATGGAACCGGACACTGAAATTCAGCGTACGGTTACCTTTCCTGGCCATTCGGCTTTTCAGAGAGCAGGCAGTTCGCCAAATGTTTGGCGAATTGCCTGCACATACTGTGCCTGTTCGAGGGCAGTGAAATCCCCCATAGAGAAGCAATGGTTAATCTATTCAGAGACACCGAACAGCAGAGAAAAGTTGCCGAAATGCCCTGCTGTTCGGTGGTTTCATTCCACAGGTTTATTCAGGCGAATCCCATAGGCTTCAATGTTAAAAATATTCCCATTTTAACTCAATATCTAATAAACCGTTTATTATTTTATTCTGCAGCAAAAAGTCTCTTTATTTATAGATTTTTTTAGGATCTTTTAGGCATTTTTTTCAAACTTTTTTTCTGTTTTTTTTTTAATCGTTTTTTCTTTTTTCTGAAACAGCCCTTTTTATTATCATTCATTGGATTTTATATGTAAATTCCTGACATTTTCGTTGAGTAGTTTTTTTGCAAACAGCATTTCATATTTCAAACATTCAAGCGTACTGTTTTTTCTTTTTTTTCACCTCGTTCGTCTGCGTGTCGGGTTTTTCCGGCGGCTGCTCTGTGCTGTGATCAGCGGCGAGTCGGGTTTCTCCAGCGTGGTTAATCCAGCTGTGTCTGTGGGTTTCGGTGAATGTTCGGTGTGTTAGCGGTGGCTTTTCCCTGCACTACGGGGGACCCTGCGGTTCTTGCTGAATACACCGCAGGGTCGGCGAACTATGATCGCCAAATCGCCCCGAAGTGCAGGGAACGTAAAGTCACCGAACGTACGGTGACTTTTCGAATCTCTTTGAATAACCCTGTATATATCCTGTGGATTGGAATACAGCTCAACGCCCGTTCTTAGCATTCTCTACTAAAAACCAACAGGGTTATTCAAAGAGATCCGAATGGCTGGAGAAAGGTAAATCAGCGTTCGGTTACCTTTCTTGGCCATTCGGCTATCCAGAGAGCAGGCAATACGCCAAATGCTGGCGAATTGCCTGCACATACGGTGCCTGTTCGAGGGCAGTGAATCCCCATAGAGAAGCAATGCTTCGGCTATTCAGAGAACACAAACCAGCAGTGAAAGGTTCCCAAAATGCCCTGCCATTCGGTGGTTTCATTCGACAGGTTTATTCAGGCGAATCCCATAGGCTTCAATGTTAAAAATATTCCCGTTTTAATTTAATATCTAATAAACCGTTCATTATTTTATTCTGCAGTAAAAAGTCTCTTTATTTATCGATTTATTATGATCTTTTAAGCATTTTTCTGGATTTTCTGGATTTTTTTTTTTTTTAAAAAAGTCAGAATTTTTTTAAGTTTACTTATTTTTTCTGTAACAGCCCTTTTTATTATCATTCATTGGATTTTATATGTAAATTTCAGACATTTTCGCTCAATAGTTTCTTTGCAAACAGCGCGTTTCACTTTTCAATCATTCATGCAAACTGTTTTCCTAATTTATTCACTCCATTCGTCTGCCGTGTCGGGTTTTTCCGGAGGTTTTGCTGCCTGTGATCGGCTCCTGCTCGGGTTTTTCCGGCGTCTTCGACGGGTTAATCCAGATCATGTTTTTGTGGGTTTTCGGCATGCATTCGCCGGGTTTTCGGCGTGCATTCGCCGGGTTTTCGGCAGCTTCTCCCTGCACTTCAACAGCCCTGTGGTGCTTGCTGAATACACCGCAGGGTCACTGAAATGGGAAAGCCGATTTGCACCGAATTGAAGAGAACGAAAAGTCACCGAACGTGCTGTGACTTTTCGAATCTCTTTGAATAACCCTGCAAATATTTTGTATCGCTTCCTACTGCTGTGAACATCCCTTTAACATATGAACATATCTTCTACAATATGTCCAAACCCAACCATATACAATAGAACAAGCAGCCAAGAACAATAGACATGGTCGTGAGGGTGCAAATAATAATTTATTATTATTCTGTATTAATGAAGCGCCAACATATTCCGCAGCGCTGTAAGGGCAATTGATCTGAGTTACATTCTCCAGCAATAGGCAAGCTCCTGTGTGAGGTCTGCTGGCAAGACGGCATGCAGTGGGACCTGCTCGCCACCCCACGGTTGCACCCGCCTAGCAGCATGCAACCTGTCCTACGAGCTGCCCGACAGCATCCCACACACTTCAATGAGCTCAACCTTTAGTAGGTTTCAGCTAAAGCTTCACTAAAGCCAGACTTAACTTTTCCCTTCGGTTATAGCTCCCTCTAGTGGATTAAAAACGGAAATAACATTACCATAGCTAATATCAATAGATGCAGACGGGGTGATTGACAGGTGATTGACGGGGTGATTGACAACGCACCGGTGTGGCCGTTATGGGGTCTATTCACAAAGCACTGAAATTGAACTCCGTTTCGGTGCTTTGCATTTCGGCGCACGTCGGCGATTCTGTTTTGTTGAAATTTCAATGAATTCACGATTTATCGAATGTTCACCATAGTTTGCCGAAAATGGAGTCGCCGAAGCAGTTATCAGACGTTGGTGAAAAGCACCGATAACCGCTGAATTGGCCAAAATGAAGGAAAAAAGTCTCCTATTCTCCTAATAGGAGTTTAAATCAATAAAAATGTAGCAAACATGTGTCCGAATGATAAAAAAAGTCCTTTAAAAATAATAAAAGGGTCTGTTAAAAAATAAAATGTTTTCTTTTAAAAAAAAAAAAATCCTGACAGGGGTTATTCAAAGAGCACCGAATGATGAATTCAGTTTTAGACCAGTGCCTGTCAGTGTCGTTAATAAACTTCTCCGTAAGCAAAAAATGAAATACCAGTCTGGACCTGATCAAATACCAGCAATGCTGCTGAAAATCAGAGCGCCGGCAATTGGAAAACCTGTCCCAACACTCATCAATGAATCACTGGCGACTGGATACATACCCAAACTCTGGAAGATGGCAAGAGTGGTACCTATCCATAAAAGTGGTGACAGTACTTTGGTATCCAACTAACGTCCGATATCGTTGCTCCCTGTAATGTCAAAAAATTTGGAAAAATGAGTCTACACACAATTACATGATTATTATCAATATTGGAACTACTTAACCCCAGATCAATCCGGCTTTCGTCCAAATCACTCAACTACAACCTCCCTTTTAAAAGTCTGCAATGATATCCAAGCTGGGATGGAACAAGGAGACCTAACTGGAGCATCTTCCTTGATTTTGCCAAGGCCTTTGACACGGTAGACCATGGCATCTTGTTAGAAAAACTTAAAAACTCTGGCATTGGTGATCGCACGCTAACCTGGTTTCAATCATATGTATCCGACCAATCACAATATGTGTCAATTTCTGGCACCTCCTCCCTCCCGCTCCCAGTCACGTGCGGTGTACCCCAAGGCTCAATACTAGGCCCCCTGCTATTCACAATATTCATAAATGATCTGCCCAACGTCTGCAAAGCCTCAACTGTACACATGTACGCAGACGACACTGTAATCGATACCAGCAAACCAAATCTCCCGCAGCTGGAGGCCGTGCTGCAAGAACAATTCACAGGAGGTAGAAAAGTGGATCAAACACAACAAACTTTTTTTAAATACTGACAAAACTGTTACGATGCTCTTTGGAACAAAACCTAAACTACACAAATTGCAAAATCCCCACTTATGTGTTGGGACAAAATCAAATGGCACACTGACCACAGTCACTTCTCTCAAATATCTAGGTATGTGGTTGGACCCTAATCTATCCTTTGGCCCCCACATCGAAAAACTCTCATCTAAACTTTACCCCAAACTAGGCGCCCTGTACAGAAACAAATCCTGTCTGAGCCCTGCGGTAAGAAAGCAGATTGTACAACAAATGCTTATGCCGGCTATTGATTACGGAGATGTAGTGTACGCAGCCGCCCCGCAAACACATCTTCAGAAACTTACTACATTGTATAACTCATTCTGCCGCTTTGCGCTACAATGTAATTACATGACCCACCATTGTGACATGTTAAAAGAGCTAAACTGGCCATCGCTGGAATCTAGACGCACCCTTCGCCTTTCCAACCTGGTGTTTAAGAGCTTTTCTGGGAAGCTGCCACCCTATCTGAATAGACTGCTTCCCCCAGCAGCTCCCTCATCCTATAACCTCCGATCCAGGAGCAGCACCTTACTTGCAATACCACAATACAAAAAGACAGTGGCTCGATCCTCATTTTCCTACAGAGCACCACAATTATGGAATAACCTCCCAGACGCCATCAAATCTTCCACCAGTCTTAAGTCACTCAAGAGCTCCTTACTAACATACCTCAATACAGAATACACCTGTAAACATGTAACATAGTGACTATATACAGAATGCACCTGTAAACATGTAACATAATGACTATTTCCTACATATTTATTTTCTGTTAATCTGTATATTTGTGTTGTTAATATCTTACATTGTATTACTTTGTATTTCTGTAACTGTAACACTTCAATGTTCTTGAACCCAGGACATACTTGAAAACGAGAGAAATCTCAATGTATCCTTCTGGTGAAATCCTTTATAAATAAATAAATAAATATTATTTCCAGACATTTTCATGCAGTAGTTTTTTTTAAAAACACCTTTTAAATTTGCAATGTTTTTTTTTACCCTTGTTCGGCGGCTTGTCGGTTTTTTTAGTAGCTGCTCAGCTTTTTCCGGAGGCGTTCGGCAGCCTGTTCAGTGAGTTGTCGGCTGCGTTCGGCGGTCTTTGAGATCGATGCAGTGATTTTTCATCCATTTTTCAAATTCGTTCGGTGGTTTCTCGTTGGTCTGCATTCGACAGGTTTGCGTTTGGTTGATCGATTTGACGCACTTCGGGGACCGCAGGGTTGGCGAATTGAAGACGCCGAAGGAGGGAGCGAAATTTCAGTGCTCTCTGAATAACCTCTTTAGTCTTTTTTTATACGTGATATTTTATCTTGGCGTTTTTACTGTATAAATGGAAATATGCTGCAAATGGACAAAATGCGATACGAGTTAATTTCAAAACATCAATTAATATTGTTCTAATGAAAACGGACCCAGAATCCTATTTTCTGTTTCACTGTTTTAGATGAAGTGATACTTAACCCCTTAACTACCAAGAGGATTTAACCCTTTCGCTGCTGAGGCTTTTCCCGCCCCTGTGCTGAGGTCATTTTTACCTGTTTTGCGCATCATGTTTAAACGTGTTTTGAAGGCTTATTTTAGTATATGACCCAGACATATTATATATCGTTCTTTCCGTCAGACTCGGTAGATTCATAATATGTCATTATTATATGTATACGTTATGTCATGTCTGTATATTATAACAAAAAATGCAATAAAATATGTATTTTCAATAATTTACAATGTGTAAAGTGTTTTTTTTCACATTTTAACATGCGAGCAATTGCGGTTATATTTTGTATGGGGTGCGCTTGTTAAAAAAATTAGAGATGGGGTTCTCGTTACATTTTTTTTTGGGGAAAATTACACTATTTTTAACAAACGCACCGCATACAAAAATCGTTAGTGCAGCATCATTGTTCACATTATAATTGAAATGGGAACAATATTGCTACACTAACAAACCAAAAAAATAAAAAAAAAGTGTTTATTTTTTTTTTTATATAAAAGCGCGTCCTCAGCAGCGAAGTGGTTAAAGAAACCCATGGTCAGGTACCAGCGGCTTCTTAGAAAATCATGTTTAATTAATTATACAGTGTAGCGCCCACTCCCGTAGGAGCCGCTGAATTAACTTCGGGTTAGTCTCTCCGCACTAGGGAATAAATATACACCAGCACCATTGTGGATTTTATAAATTATATGGTTTACTGAATAAACTGGCATATAAAGAGCAGCACGATATACGTATATATATTTACAGCAGTTCGTAATGCGAGAAACGCGTAGCGGAAAAGAAAAGAAGGAATTTTAACCCCTTCGTGGTTGGAGTGTGAGTCCCGTACAGGTTGTGTCCCAAGAAGTGTACGTGTATGCGTGTATTGGTACCCGGGTACAATATTCAACTGGCCAGTGAATTATTTATGAGGTATCTTCCACTAGTCACGTTGGGGCCCTGTAGGTTTTGAACAAACTGCAGCGTGCTTTAGTATTTTACAGCGGCCTGGAAGGCCTCTCACCCATCCGCCAGATACTCTGTGCTCCGCTCGACCCAGGACGTCTCTCCGCTCGATTTTGACTGGGATTCTCTGTGTCACCGGATCCACTGTCTTGCTTGTCTGTATCGGCCACAAGATGTCCAGCTCACCGCTTGCACTCCCTGTTAGATCGTCTGCGGTTCTCCTAACTCGGGGTCCTTCAGCTTACTCTGTATCAGCGTGGGTTACTAGCGGTGGATCACTGGGTCTTCGTTTAATAAGAAGGGAAAAACCCGATCTCCAGCTCTGCTACGCCGCACCTGCGCTCTGGCCTGGTCATGATCACTCTCTGCTACACTTGCGTCTTGCTCCTCTCACTCCTCTGCGCGCTCTGCTGGCTCTTTCCACGAGGCTGCGGATGTCAGTGTCTCTCTCCCCACCCACTTCCTGTATTCACCGCAAAGCATGCTGGAAAACGTAGTACAGTTCTTTCCTTGGTTGTCCAGCATTAATCCACCAGTCTCTGTCTCCCTCTGGTGGCCATTGTAAGTAAATGCAGCAGAACAGTCTTTTTAAACAGCGCTACACTCTCCCCCCTAAACTCTTGGGTCCTCCCAAGGGCGTGTAACGGGTACATGTGTCGGTCATACATAACACAACATAACATAACAGTTGCATTACATTTCAACATAACATTTCTAACTTTAGCCTATATATTCAGGGTTGACAACAGGCAGCAATTGTCCTCAATCTCCCCCAAACCCCTAGACACCTCGGCAAGTAGAGCTGACACTTCAGGAAACCTCCGCCCAGTTGTTACAGCTTCCTCTGTGCTATGTCCTGGTGAATCATACGTGAGTCTCTGAGGGGGTCGTACTGAACGTTTAGGTTCAAATTTTTTAGGAACCTCTTCAGTCGGGAGAGCTGACTCTACAGGTTCAATTCTCTCTCCTGCAGACTGAGTAGATACATCTTCGGTGTATGAACCTTCCAGGGAAGCAAAGAACTGTCATCACCCGATACGTCTTCAGGTGGGTGAGTTGTATTTACAGGCTCAATTTTCTCATCAACAATCGGAGCAAACACTTCCTCGGAATATGAGCCCTCCAGTGAAGGCATAGAACTGTAATCTATGGATATTTCCTCTAAAACTTCAGGAACTTCCCAGGTCTCAGGTACTGCAGGTGCTCGAGTCATAACTTCAGAGATATCAGACCCTTAATCACTCTCACCCCAGTCAGAGACCGGCTTGACGCTCTGGGACTCAGGTGTCCACACCCAGCTCAGACACCAGCCTTCTTCTTCACTGTCTTCTTCACTCTCTCTAACGGAACGTAACTGATGAGACCGAATAGTAGGAGTCGGACGAGATATAGGCAGACCCGGCAAAGAGAATTTGTCTCCAATCGGTACTTGTACAGTCCTTCCTGACCGTAGGGCCTTCTCTGTCCCTTCCGTTCTCCTCAGCCTTCTTACTCCTGTTGTGGCTTTCTGTTCTTAGACCCCCCGTGGACAGGCCGGTCGTGACATTGAGTGTGCCTTCTTAGGAGCAGGACTTTCTTCCGTAACCAGTGGGGTTAAGAGGTGTCTCAACACATCAGTGTTCATCCCCACTATCATAGAACTTCGATTAGCTCCCGAGGGACGAGGACACACAATTGCCAACGTGTCACATACTCCCGGTTGTCCAGCGATTACCGAACTGAATTCTAGCTTCACCTGTATATATCCATCATAAACCTCTCCGTTCCCATCCCCCAGATTTCGAGACCCTTCAATTTCTTCAGGGGTATATGCTTCAAATATTTTCGATAGAAGTCTCGGTAAATCAGCGTTACTTGAGCACCCGAATCTAGAAGAGCCTTAGTATAGACTCCTTCCACTTGAACCGGGATGATGGGCGAAGGACCTATCAACTTGTCAGGGAACGTTTTCGTAGCAGCAGGAGAGGTAGACCCAGTCTGTTGTACTCTAACCCTCGTCCTCATACGCGGCGACTGAGGGTGAGCATTGTCTTCTCGTGACGTAGGATCGGACCTCCAGAGAGATGATCTCCTAGTTCTAGCAGGTACATATAGGGACCCTCCTTGTCTCCTTTCCGGGCACTGGGCCTTGAAATGGCCGAATTTCCGACAGGCGAAACATCTTCCCCACGAGGATGAGGGCATACTTTCTTCCTGTGGCTCATTTGAAAATCCCCTGTCGGAGACCACGGCAACCGCTGCTGTTCGTATATCTGAGAGAGACTTCTGTATTTCAGTCTGCATTTCTGCTACTTTCAAGATTGCCCGGCATAGATCCATGTGTGTCTGTTCCATCTTAACTTGGGCTTCTTGTACTTTCTCGAGAGTCTTCTGCATCTCACCATACACCTGGTTTGACGACTTTTGAGTTATCTCTGGCTCATATGCCTCTTCCGGATCATCTTCATCTGATGGACACTCGTTATATCCTATGGGTTGCGCATAAACCTTCTCTCCCCTTCTTCCAAGCTTCTCTTTCAGAAGGGCTTCTTCTTCCCGAACAACTCGAATCAGTTCTCGTTTATTCCCTTCTCGAGTCTTTAGTTGTAACATCACAGGGTGTAAGGGTAAAGCACAACAAAAGTGGTAGGCGCCCCCGCCTGTACCGCCACCAAAATTCCAAAGCCAACCAGCACTCAGTGGTTTCCCCCAAACCAGTGAACAATGAACAACAAATACGTAACTGGCGGCGCGATAAATGTCGCTGTAGGATCTTATGGTGGTTCTCTTGTCTTGTCTCGTTCACATATGTGGTAAAAAAAACAAAGAGAATACAATAGTGCAGACGAAATTGCAACGGTGGTAACTCTAAATACTGTATTGTTCCCACTCACAAAAGGAGAGCCCCAGCACTGGCTCTGAGTGGGTCAGCGCATGTGGTCAATGGTTCTCCTCTGAAGGGGATGACCTATCGCCTTCAGTGATTACGGTTGGCTTCCGATATGAGTGTGAGGGGAAACATGTGGAAAGAAGAGAAAAACTCCTTTGCGTAGATCTATTAGACACACAATATAGTTGATGAAGGAGTTACACTCACGTGGGTTGGAGCTTAAAGCCAAGCTCTAGGACAGACCGCTTGTGGACTTATTGGAGGAAAAGTCCATAGAAACCTCTTTAAACAGCAAACACACCAGGGACTGATGCAGCGAAAAATTTAATAGAACTTAAAACATAATATAAAAAATATAAAAGCAATATCTGGCTCAGCCAGTATACCCAGACGCGTTTCGCCACAACATGTGGCTTCCTCAGTCGGTTTGAAACCGACTGAGGAAGCCACATGTTGTGGCGAAACGCGTCTGGGTATACTGGCTGAGCCAGATATTGCTTTTATATTTTTTATATTATGTTTTAAGTTCTATTAAATTTTTCGCTGCATCAGTCCCTGGTGTGTTTGCTGTTTAAAGAGGTTTCTATGGACTTTTCCTCAATAAGTCCACAAGCGGTCTGTCCTAGAGCTTGGCTTTAAGCTCCAACCCACGTGAGTGTAACTCCTTCATCAATACTATATTGTGTGTCTAATAGATCTACGCAAAGGAGTTTTTCTCTTCTTTCCACATGTTTCCCCTCACACTCATATCGGAAGCCAACCGTAATCACTGAAGGCGATAGGTCATCCCCTTCAGAGGAGAACCATTGACCACATGCGCTGACCCACTCAGAGCCAGTGCTGGGGCTCTCCTTTTGTGAGTGGGAACAATACAGTATTTAGAGTTACCACCGTTGCAATTTCGTCTGCACTATTGTATTCTCTTTGTTTTTTTTACCACATATGTGAACGAGACAAGACAAGAGAACCACCATAAGATCCTACAGCGACATTTATCGCGCCGCCAGTTACGTATTTGTTGTAAGGGTAAAGCACCTTTCAATATCTGATGCATTCTAACCTGATCTACTGTAGTGGGGTCTGTTCCTTTCTTCAACAGTACTTGGTACAGTATCTTATCCAGGCGCCTCATATATTCTGTCATCTTCTCACCCTTTTTTCTGGTAAGTATGTTCATACTGGTACATAAGCTCAGCGGCCTTTTTCCGTTCGCCGGAAGACTTCCTGTAATATGTTCAGGTAATCTAGAGCAGTACAGTCTCTCTTACTCAGCTTCAGATTCCTGACAGCTTCTGACGCAGGTCCCTTTAACCCCTTAAGGACCGAGGACGTACCATGTACGTCATTGCAGCGGGTCTCTCTTAGACCCGCTGACGTACATGGTACGTCCTGCCGTTTTTGAGCTGCTGGAAGCGATCGGATCGCTTCCAGCAGCTCAAACGCATTGCAGGATGCCTGGGAGTCAGGCATCCGTGCAATGGCCGTTAGAAGTGCCGGGGCACCATGTGATCGCTCCCGGGAGCGATCTACATCCGGTTGCACCGGAGAGGTGCCCGGCACTTCTACAGAGCGCTGGAAGCGATCGGATCGCTTCCAGCTGCTCTGAGCATATTACAAGGATGCCTCGACATCGAGGCATCCTTGTAATATACTTACCTGCCGCCGGTCCGTCCGTGATCGCTCCCCCGAGCGATCACTTCCGGTAGCGGCAGGAAGTACTGAGTGCCACGAGGTATCGTGGCACTCAGTACAAAATCGATCACTTCAGTGATCAGGTGCTCTGCTGGGTGCCTCGAGGGATCAAGGCACCCAGCAGAGTAAAAAAAAGTGAAAAAAAAGTAAAAAAAAAAGTAAAAAAAGTGTGTAAAAAAAGTGTAAAAAAAGAAAAATAAATAAAATAAACTGACAGTTAGGGGTAGGGTTAGGGTTAGGGTTAGGGTTAGGGTTAGGGTTAGGGGTAGGGTTAGGGTTAGGGTTAGGGGTAGGGTTAGGGGTAGGGTTAGGGGTAGGGTTAGGGTTAGGGGTAGGTTAGGGGTAGGGTTAGGGGTAGGGTTAGGGGTAGGGGTAGGGTTAGGGTTAGGGTTAGGGGTAGGGTTAGGGGTAGGGTTAGGGTTAGGGGTAGGGTTAGGGGTAGGGTTAGGGGTAGGGGTAGGGTTAGGGGTAGGGTTAGGGTTCTAAGGGCAGGGTCAGGGGTAGGGTTAGGGTTCTAAGGGCAGGGTCATCTTGGGGCTGAGTGGGATGTTCCTAGCCTGCCTCATCAGAGAGGCAGGCTAGCAACATCCAATCAGAAGTTAGAAAAAATCAAAATAAAATTTCTAATTTGTCAGGTCAGGCCAATATTTTGTAAATATTGGCTCTGACCTCTGTGATTCTCCCTCCCTCTCCTCACTTGTGTTTTGGTGAGCGAGAGAGAGAGATCAGATTTGACAGGTTAGAGATTTTAGTGAGATTTAGTGAGATTAGAAAAATTGAGGCAGATTTAGAGAGATTTTAGGGAGATTTAGAAGAATTGAGGCAGGTTTAGAGGGATTTAGAGAGATTTAGGTGTTTATTTGTATTTTCTTGTGAAACCCAACGGTTCTTCTAAGAACCAACAATCCGCTTATATATATATAATAATTATAAAATTTTATAATCTATTATATATAATGTCTGAGAGGGTGTACAGCGCCGAGGAGGCATATGCCATCCTGGCGTCAGAATCTGAGGCATCTGCGTCAGACTCAGACCCTCATTTCGACCCCGCTAACTGCTCAGAGGCGTCGCTAGATACATTATCTATGCTGGCTGATGTATCTAGTGATGTTTCTGATGCAGATCCTGGGTCACCACCTGCCAGCAGGAGACGCACAGCTCCAGCTGAGGAGTGGGTAGTGCCTCATCGCCAGAGGCCAGATATCCCTCCTTTCACGGCAAATCCTGGCATCAATATTGATGTTGCAGGATTTACCGCCACACAGTTTTTGCAGGTGTTTATGGGGGATGATTTGTTGGGCCACATCGTGGCCCAATCAAATCTGTATGCCCATCAGCATTGTGCTGCGAAGCCAGACTCCTACTTGGCAAGGCAGCAATGGACCCCGCTAGATGTGCCAGAATTTCTGAAATTCTGGGCACTTACTATGCTGAGGGCATCATAAAGAAGCCCTCAATTCGCTCCTGCTGGAGCAGTAGCCCCATCTGCTCTACCCCCATTTACCTCCAATCAATGTCACGTAGAAGGTATGAAAACATTTTGCGTTTCATGCACTTCAGTGACAACAGCCTGTGCTCCCCTAGAGAGCATCCCCAGTTTGACAGGCACCAGACTTTTACATTTTATTCGTACATTTTTATGTTCTACAATTGGTGCTGTATTTTGCCAAAATCTTTGCACACCTATGCATGGGGGGCATGGGTGTACTCAGGAGATCTTGCAGAAAACAACCTGGAGAGTTTTCATGCAGTAACAAACAACAGTGTCTGCTAAGGCTAGGGTCAGACGAGCGTGATTTCTACGGACTGTACGTCCGTGCAGTACGGACATCGTCAGTACGGAAGACGCAGTAGTGGTCACACAGTCCGTTTTTTCACTGACATTTATTTTTTGACAGATGTAAGGGACAATAAATTCAATTGCAAAACCATTTTGTCCGTGAAAAATGCAGGACGTATAAATGCAGTCCGTCTGACCACGTTCCATCACTCACACACACAAGCTATGCAGACGTTGCGGACGCAGCGCACTTTGTGCGGCCGTTCTAGCGGTTCTACGTTCTTGCCTGCCTTGCGTCCGTGGGCCGCGGCCGTTGTGCGTCCGCAGTTCAGTGCGGACGTACTTCGTGTGTCGGGCTCCATTGGACTTTATGTCATGCTATCACGGACGTACTTTAGGCGCGATCACGGACGTGAACACTACGCTCGTCTGACCCTAGCCTAAATCACAGTCCAAAACTACTGTGGGCGTAAAAATCTGAAATTTGAAAAATTACCGCCACACACCTTGTTGCCAAATGTTTTGGGCTAAAACCGTTGCATCCATGGCATCAAAGCACTCCATATGCAATACCTTGGGGTGTCAACATAACAAATATAAACAATTTTCTGGCAATAATTCAAACTGGGGTATGCGGTAGACCCAAAACCAAAGATAGGCCTAGCTGAAGAAATAATCTCAATTTCAACTCTAATGACAAAGTCATAAAAATTGTATTTGAACCTTCCAAAATCCTGGCAAACCTAGGCATGGGGGGCATGGGTGTACTCAGGAGATCTTGCAGAAAACAACCTGGAGAGTTTTCATGCAGTAACAAACAACAGTGTCTGCTAAATCACAGTCCAAAACTACTGTGGGCGTAAAAATCTGAAAATTGAAAAATTACCGCCACACACCTTCTCAAATGTTTTGGGCTAAAACCGTTGCATCCATGGCATCAAAGCACTCCATATGCAATACCTTGGGGTGTCAACATAACAAATATAAACAATTTTCTGGCAATAATTCAAACTGGGGTATGCGGTAGACCCAAAACCAAAGATAGGCCTAGCTGAAGAAATAATCTCAATTTCAACTCTAATGACAAAGTCATAAAAATTGTATTTGAACCTTCCCAAAATCCTGGCAAACCTAGGCATGGGGGGCATGGGTGTACTCAGGAGATCTTGCAGAAAACAACCTGGAGAGTTTTCATGCAGTAACAAACAACAGTGTCTGCTAAATCACAGTCCAAAACTACTGTGGGCGTAAAAATCTGAAAATTGAAAAATTACCGCCACACACCTTCTCAAATGTTTTGGGCTAAAACCGTTGCATCCATGGCATCAAAGCACTCCATATGCAATACCTTGGGGTGTCAACATAACAAATATAAACAATTTTCTGGCAATAATTCAAACTGGGGTATGCGGTAGACCCAAAACCAAAGCTAGGCCTAGCTGAAGAAATAATCTCAATTTCAACTCAATGACAAAGTCATAAAAATTGTATTTGAACCTTCCCAAAATCCTGGCAAACCTATGCATGGGGGGCATGGGTGTACTCAGGAGACCTTGCAGAAAACAACCTGGAGAGTTTTCATGCAGTAACAAACAACAGTGTCTCCTAAATCACAGTCCAAAACTGATGTGGGTGTGAAAATGAAAAATGACCACCAAACAGTATCTAATTTGTTTGGAGCAAACGGATGCATCCATAGCATAAAAACACTCCATTTACAATACTTTGGGGTGTTAGCTTACCAAATATATGCACGTTCATAAAACTGGGGTATGTAAAAAGGCCCCTAAAAAGAAGATAAGCAAAGAAGATACTGTATGTCAAATTAGAAAATTGACAAGCACATGTCAAAGATTGGCGTAGCACCCCAAAAACAACAGAACAAATCTATATATGGGTGGTATCAATTTACTCAGAAGATGTTGCTGAACATATTTTGGGGTGTTTTTTGGCAGTAACCATAACTGGATTTGACAATTCATGCCTAAAGTACAATGTGTGTGAAAAAATAACACAAAAAGTGACTACCTGAAAGTTTGACAAAGAGCTAGTGCATGGAAAGTGTTAAAATACAACTCTTGAAGCACCCTAGGGTGTGCCCTTTCTAAAAATATATGGTTTGATGGGGGTAAATTACTTTGGCCGGCTTCAAAAATGTCCCAAATAGGACATGGGTGCATGATGACGAAATGTGAAAATTCCAAGTTGGAAAACTGAAATGCGCACCCCCCAAATAAGGCCTTTTAGCCCCCAAATGACCCGACATACCTATACATGGGTGGTATCAATTTACTCAGAAGATGTTGCTGAACATATTTTGGGGTGTTTTTTGGCAGTAACCCATAACTGGATTTGACAATTCATGCCTAAAGTACAATGTGTGTGAAAAAAAACACAAAAAGTGACTACCTGAAAGATTGACAAAGAGCTAGTGCATGGAAAGTGTTAAAATACAACTCTTTGAAGCACCCTAGGGTGTGCCCTTTCTAAAAATATATGGTTTGATGGGGGTAAATTACTTTGGCCGGCTTCAAAAATGTCCCAAATAGGCCATGGGTGCATGATGACGAAATGTGAAAATTCCAAGTTGGAAAACTGAAATGCGCACCCCCCAAATAAGGCCTTTTAGCCCCCAAATGACCCGACATACCTATACATGGGTGGTATCAATTTACTCAGAAGATGTTGCTGAACATATTTTGGGGTGTTTTTTGGCAGTAACCCATAACTGGATTTGACAATTCATGCCTAAAGTACAATGTGTGTGAAAAAATAACACAAAAAGTGACTACCTGAAAGTTTGACAAAGAGCTAGTGCATGGAAAGTGTTAAAATACAACTCTTTGAAGCACCCTAGGGTGTGCCCTTTCTAAAAATATATGGTTTGATGGGGGTAAATTACTTTGGCCGGCTTCAAAAATGTCCCAAATAGGACATGGGTGCATGATGACGAAATGTGAAAATTCCAAGTTGGAAAACTGAAATGCGCACCCCCCAAATAAGGCCTTTTAGCCCCCAAATGACCCGACATACCTATACATGGGTGGTATCAATTTACTCAGAAGATGTTGCTGAACATATTTTGGGGTGTTTTTTGGCAGTAACCCATAACTGGATTTGACAATTCATGCCTAAAGTACAATGTGTGTGAAAAAATAACACAAAAAGTGACTACCTGAAAGATTGACAAAGAGCTAGTGCATGGAAAGTGTTAAAATACAACTCTTTGAAGCACCCTAGGGTGTGCCCTTTCTAAAAATATATGGTTTGATGGGGGTAAATTACTTTGGCCGGCTTCAAAAATGTCCCAAATAGGCCATGGGTGCATGATGACGAAATGTGAAAATTCCAAGTTGGAAAACTGAAATGCGCACCCCCAAATAAGGCCTTTTAGCCCCAAATGACCCGACATACCTATACATGGGTGGTATCAATTTACTCAGAAGATGTTGCTGAACATATTTTGGGGTGTTTTTTGGCAGTAACCCATAACTGGATTTGACAATTCATGCCTAAAGTACAATGTGTGTGAAAAAATAACACAAAAAGTGACTACCTGAAAGTTTGACAAAGAGCTAGTGCATGGAAAGTGTTAAAATACAACTCTTTGAAGCACCCTAGGGTGTGCCCTTTCTAAAAATATATGGTTTGATGGGGGTAAATTACTTTGGCCGGCTTCAAAAATGTCCCAAATAGGACATGGGTGCATGATGACGAAATGTGAAAATTCCAAGTTGGAAAACTGAAATGCGCACCCCCCAAATAAGGCCTTTTAGCCCCCAAATGACCCGACATACCTATACATGGGTGGTATCAATTTACTCAGAAGATGTTGCTGAACATATTTTGGGGTGTTTTTTGGCAGTAACCCATAACTGGATTTGACAATTCATGCCTAAAGTACAATGTGTGTGAAAAAATAACACAAAAAGTGACTACCTGAAAGATTGACAAAGAGCTAGTGCATGGAAAGTGTTAAAATACAACTCTTTGAAGCACCCTAGGGTGTGCCCTTTCTAAAAATATATGGTTTGATGGGGGTAAATTACTTTGGCCGGCTTCAAAAATGTCCCAAATAGGACATGGGTGCATGATGACGAAATGTGAAAATTCCAAGTTGGAAAACTGAAATGCGCACCCCCCAAATAAGGCCTTTTAGCCCCCAAATGACCCGACATACCTATACATGGGTGGTATCAATTTACTCAGAAGATGTTGCTGAACATATTTTGGGGTGTTTTTGGCAGTAACCCATAACTGGATTTGACAATTCATGCCTAAAGTACAATGTGTGTGAAAAAATAACAAAAAAGTGACTACCTGAAAGATTGACAAAGAGCTAGTGCATGGAAAGTGTTAAAATACAACTCTTTGAAGCACCCTAGGGTGTGCCCTTTCTAAAAATATATGGTTTGATGGGGGTAAATTACTTTGGCCGGCTTCAAAAATGTCCCAAATAGGACATGGGTGCATGATGACGAAATGTGAAAATTCCAAGTTGGAAAACTGAAATGCGCACCCCCAAATAAGGCCTTTTAGCCCCCAAATGACCCGACATACCTATACATGGGTGGTATCAATTTACTCAGAAGATGTTGCTGAACATATTTTGGGGTGTTTTTTGGCAGTAACCCATAACTGGATTTGACAATTCATGCCTAAAGTACAATGTGTGTGAAAAATAAACAAAAAGTGACTACCTGAAAGATTGACAAGAGCTAGTGCATGGAAAGTGTTAAAATACAACTCTTTGAAGCACCCTAGGGTGTGCCCTTTCTAAAAATATATGGTTTGATGGGGGTAAATTACTTTGGCCGGCTTCAAAAATGTCCCAAATAGGACATGGGTGCATGATGACGAAATGTGAAAATTCCAAGTTGGAAAACTGAAATGCGCACCCCCCAAATAAGGCCTTTTAGCCCCCAAATGACCCGACATACTATACATGGGTGGTATCAATTTACTCAGAAGATGTTGCTGAACATATTTTGGGGTGTTTTTTGGCAGTAACCCATAACTGGATTTGACAATTCATGCCTAAAGTACAATGTGTGTGAAAAAATAACACAAAAAGTGACTACCTGAAAGATTGACAAAGAGCTAGTGCATGGAAAGTGTTAAAATACAACTCTTTGAAGCACCCTAGGGTGTGCCCTTTCTAAAAATATATGGTTTGATGGGGGTAAATTACTTTGGCCGGCTTCAAAAATGTCCCAAATAGGCCATGGGTGCATGATGACGAAATGTGAAAATTCCAAGTTGGAAAACTGAAATGCGCACCCCCAAATAAGGCCTTTTAGCCCCCAAATGACCCGACATACCTATACATGGGTGGTATCAATTTACTCAGAAGATGTTGCTGACATATTTTGGGGTGCTTTTTGGCAGTAAACCTTAAAGTTCACAGTACATGTATTCTTAAAATACGTTCAAAAAAAAAAAAATCACCAAAATTTTTTTTTTTTTCAAACTTTGGCATAGATTTGTGGTAAAATGGTTTGCATGGAAAGAGTCAAAATACCCAAGTTTAATACCTTGATTTGTGTACTTTAAAAAAATATGTTATGTGGAGGGTTATTCAGGAATTAGTGACAGATATCAGTGTTACAATGTCACTATCACTAGTTTTGAAAATAAACTCTTTGGAAATGGCAAAGTGCTACTTGCACTTATTGTTGCATAAAATAAGGAAAAAAGCGAGGAATATGTAAACATTGGGTATTGCTAAACTCAGTACTAAATTTAGAAACTACTAAGGAATAAAAAATTTTGACGGTTGTTGATACATAAGAAATTTTGGGGGTCAAAGTTCGAAAAAGTGGTGTTTTTTCAATTTTTGTGTCATATTTCACAATATTTTTTATAGTAAATTATATGAAATGATGAAAAAATGGTATCTTTATAAAGTCCATTTAGTGACGAGAAAAACAGTGTAAAATGTGTGGGTTACATAAACGAGTAAGAGGAAAATTTGACGTAAACACTAAGAGCGCAGAAACGTAAAAACAGCTGCGGTCACGAACGGACGGATTTGTGTAAAACCGCCCGGTCACTAAGGGGTTTAAGCTCTCAGTAATTCTTTGCTTCTTCTGCGCTTCAGAGACGTCCCACTCGTCCAGAGCCTGCATCGCCTGTTCTACCCATTCTTCGAAGGTTTCTTCTCCCACCGGAGTTGGCAAGTTTCCTGAAAATTCTTCCAACTTCCGATATCCGAAGCTGATATAAGAAGGGTGGGCCCTCTGACACTTAACTACGAGGTCTCCAATAGCAGCAATGAACTCCGGCCCGATCATGGCCAGCGGGCTGGACGCAGGAATATTCACTGAATCACCACGTGGCTTACTTGGTTGGATCAGACGAACCTCCACGTCGTCAGTTAGCAGCATGCTCATGCCCTGAAAACACATAGGAACACCCTTTCTCCACTCAAAAAGAACTTACGTGTGAGAAGTCTCTGGGTTCACTTTAATGTCCGCTAGAAACCCCCGCTGATCAGGTGCCAACGCTGCCACGGCCCGGCGGATCTGCTCTTCTGCCCAGGTGTCTACAGGTATATCCATTACTACACTCAACTCTAACTGGCCACCCTGTGCTTTACACCACTCTGCTGCTTCATCTGGATCCATATTTAACCCTTTAGATGCGGTTAATCTAGAGACTAAATCCCAGACGAGCCCCCACATGTAGCGCCCACTCCCGTAGGAGCCGCTGAATTAACCACCGTATGTAAAGCCAAATTAAAATAAGCCGTTGGACCCTATTAGATAACTTGTTGTGAAATTCGGATATTGACCGATTGTGTTTCGAACTCTACTACACACATTGAACTTCCCCCTCCTCCTTTCCTTTCTTTTTTATGACCATTGCGAACTGACAAATATTTATGTCAGTCTGAATCTTTTTCCGTGATTAGCACGGATAAATTTCTGTGGTTTGGTAATATGTGTAAAAATTAATCGATCTATTTCTAACTTTGCTCTCTATTGCTGCTGCCTCATACGAGAGTGGCAAAAACACACTGAGATCGAATGTTCAGCCATATTAATATAGAAACGAAACCGAAACTGAAATTTGCCGCAAGGCCTTACTGGGTAATTTTCTGCTTACTAACAGCCATACTATACGAAACATAAATGCCACCCGATTCCAATTTTATGTATATTATGTTCTTGTTTGGTGCTTGCCCTTATTTTATTTTGATGCTGATTTGGTTCAAAGAGCCCCCTGCGACCGCGATCGGCAAACCGTTGCAACCCCTCCGATAAAAGCCCGAACTAACCGCTAAGCACTACTGGGTAAAGTCGCCTGACCGGAAGCCGAATGACCGGAAGCAGGAAGCGGACACCCTGCCCACGCGGCCGGAAGAAACACAATCACGGTACACTATAAGAGAGGATGCTTTTACTTCCATTTTTATATCACTTTTTACATGTATATGGACATTTAGTTTTTTATACCGACTGAGGAAGGCTTTTTAAGCCGAAACGCGTCTCGGTAGACCTTTTGTCCCATTTTATTATTGTTCATTTTAAAAATAAATAGATTGGTTTTATAACCCTTCATTCGCCACCTTTCTCCGATTTTTTATTTTTGACCTACACGGACTATTTGCTGTCGAGGTAAAGGGGTTTGGGTCTCCACCTTTAAGAGTGCCCAAGGCTATATCCATTGAGCCTAAATATCGTGAGGCTCCATAATTGGTGAGTGTGGTCCATTCGCGCTATCTCCACTACCCTATATATACAGTATTACGCTATGGGAGTGTTGTCTCCCGACTCTTTCTGTTTTATTTAGTACCCATTACGGAGGAAAGAAGGGAAGTGCCACCCTGTATTTGGCCATAGGCTTTCTCTCCTTGAGCCGGGACTTTGTGGGCTCCCTCAAATGTGAGTGGTCTATACTCTGATTAAAATATCCTATCCACCCTGTGTTGACTGCCTGCACTATCATCGTTTTTCTATGATGTGTTTTTTTTTTAGGAACACTGATGAACAAATGAATTCGGCACCAGCACTTTAGAGAAGATCAACATATTCCTCCCTCCGTTTTTCCCGAGTATTGGATAGACTATACACTTGAGTATTTTTTTCGCATATTGGACTATTGTTATTGGAGTTCACTTCATGCACGTGCACTTTAAAAATGATGGCATTATGAATTGATATTGAGCACTGTTGCACTTTATTTCAGTACTACTTTTATGAACCTTTGCAAGTTCATTTATTAACTAAATTGGATGCGCCGTATGGTTTTTGTGTTTTCCTATGTAAGCTCTGGCCTGGAATGTGAGTAAGCAAATATGGATCACCAGGCTGGGAGTCTGACAACTGTGACGCTTCGATGGGGCAGGCCACACACTGTAGCGCGCACACAGATTGTACACGCTACAGCGGACGTGCTGTGGACGTTCTGAAAGTCTCCCCGTCGAAGCGTTACGACGCGCATCCATCAGGGCTGCAAAGCGCGATCCTCCATAGGATTGAGCCTTGCAGCGCTGAGCGCACTAACTGCGCTCAGTGAGGTGGCCAGACGGGCGTCAGAAAGGAAGGAACGTCCACTCTCACGGGCGTTCCTTCCTCTCTCAAAGACACTCGTCTGACCCCGGCCTCAATACAGATGTGGGCTATGGGTGTGAAATGATATCGCCCTGCAGGGATTCCTTTTTGGCCTCTCACATAACGAGCAACCAAGGATCCGCACGTTTTTCATTTCCTCTTATACAAAAGGGATTATTCAGCAACTGCCGGTGTTTGCTGAAGTTTTCAAACACTGCCGTTACTGGTGTGGTGAGAAACACCAGCGTTTCAAAAAGCAATTCCAAAAACCAGCAGGAGACACTTCACTGTGAAGCACAACAATAAAACCCACAGTAATGTACGTTGTGTATGACCGTATCACAGAGCTGCACAGCAATAAAACTCACAGTAATGTGCGGTGTGTATGAGTTTATCACAGAGCTCCACAGCAATAAAACTCACAGTAATGTGCAGTGTGCATGAGTGTATCACAGAGCTCCACTACAATGAAACTCACAATAATGTGAGGTGACCGTGTGTATGAGCATATCACAGAGCTCCACAGCAATAAAACTCACACTAATGTGCAGTGTGTATGAGCGTATCACAGAGCTCCACAGCAATAAAACTCACAGTAATGTGCAGTGTGTATGAGCATATCACAGAGCTCCACAGCAATAAAACCCACAGTAAAGTGCAGTGTGTGAGCGTATCACAGAGCTCCACAGCACTAAAACTCACAGTAATGTGCAGTGTGTATGAGTGTATCACAGAGCTCCACTGCAATGAAACTCACAGTAATGTGAGGTGTGTATGAGCATATCAAAGAGCTCCACTGAAGTGGAAATAGGCTGGAAGATGGCCGCCATTGTACACAGGCGGCCATCTTGTTCAGAATATTGGTTCACTTGTATATAACTAGGCAGGTTTGTAGCTGAAACTAGAATGAGGTATACGTAGAAATTTAGGAATGCGTTTAGATTAGCAGAAAAGCAATTAAAGCCTTATGAAAGATCTCTGCTGTTCCTGGCACGGAGGAGAAAAGCGAAGTAGATACTCCAAGGTCGTTGGGGCCCGCAGAAAGACAAAGGAGTATAGAGATCAGGCCAGGTGCCATCTGTAACAAGTGATTGTAGGCGCAAGGGAGGAGGGCGCAGCCCGGAACAGTAAGAGCAATTAATTATGATTTACTGAAACTAACACAAAGTAATGGAATGTCTTTGTATTAGCCAAAGGGAGGTATTAACCCACGTGGGGTGGAATAAAGTGTCATTGGGAGGTGGGCTAACTGGGATGTACCTAATTACGTATTTTTGGGTATAAGATCCCTTGCACGGGTGAAAGGGGGGGCTCACTCTTTGCGATTCAATCCTGTGTGGGCACTTGTGTGACGACACAATAAAGTTTGCCTTTCCTGAAGAGACTCGTGTTCTGACAATCCTTACTTGTGCCCGGTCCGGCGCCGTCTTGAAAGTGAATCTGTTTTTGTCGGGCTACATTTTTGGGGGCTCGTCCGGATACGGGCCCTTTCCGGGCACACAGTAACGGGCTGCTGTGAACACAGTGCAGTGCTTGACTGCAGCGGGTGCAAGAATCCCGATGGTTGGCGTCCGTTGAAGGTGAGCTGACATCTGCAGGCAGCAAGCAGGATTTCCTGTTCAGTGGACCTCGTCTCGTCCCAAACGGACCCCTGACCCGGGAACTGGGACACCACTGAGTCTGAGGAAACAGCAAGCAGCGCCGGCGATAGGTAACGTGTCTTCTTGTCACGTTGGCCCCCGCACCCCCCGGCGCCTGGCAGCAGCTTCCTCGCTGCTCGCTGGCCAGGCGCCGAGTGATATTGCGGTCGCTTCCGCACACGTGGGGACGCCGGGGGGCGGGGCCTGGCGGGCTGGCGCGGACCCGCCGGGTTTAAAGCCCAGACTCTCAGAGAAGCCGGTGCCCTGACGTGGTAGTTACTTCCCGCAGAGCTCTTGTATATTGTTACATAATTATTGACTATTCTGTGTATGACCCCTGGCATTGGCAAACTAACGATTCTGTGCATGACCCTTGGCATTGGCAAACTAACGATTCTGTGCATGACCCTTGGCATTGGCAAACTAACGATTCTGTGTATGACCCCTGGCATTGGCAAACTAACGATTCTGTGCATGACCCTTGGCATTGGCAAACTAACGATTCTGTGTATGACCCCTGGCATTGGCAAACTAACGATTCTGTGCATGACCCTTGGCATTGGCAAACTACGATTCTGTGCATGACCCCTGGTATTGGCAATCAACGATTCTGTGAACTACTCCTGGTATTGACTTTACTCCTCTATTCTGGTATTGAGGTCAGTCTGTGTGGCACCCCAAGCACACATCAGACCACCCCTTGTATTGTTAGGGTCTTGGGAGGAGTTAACTATTCTAGTTCTTGTGTATCATTCTGTGTCTGTCTAGTCGTGCCGACCACTCTAAGGATCGGAAGGGTAGAGAGTGTCCTGCGTATAGGGACCACTAGCCAGATAGCAGAGGGATCCGTGACGTCTCTCTTGTATGTGTTCTGTACTGCCCTTCTAGTAGTCTGTCTAGTCGTACCGACCACTCTAAGGATCGGAAGGTTAGAGAGTGACCTGCGTACAGGGACCACCACTATAGTAATCAGGGGGATCCGTGACATTACGTCAGGGCCAATGGATCCCGCAGACCTCTCTAATCAGTTGACACGTATTGCAGCCAGACAAGAAGAGCAGGACCATAGGATGGACCAGATTGCTCTTGCCCTGCAAACCCTGCTAAACCGATCCAGTTCTGGAACTGCAAGCCCTCCAGACCCAGTAGTGCCTAGGGTCAGTTCGGCGCTCTCGAGGGTTGTAGGCTCAGTATGAAGGCACCCGTACGTTATGATGGAACGTCAAACTTATGCCGGGGCTTTCTGACCCAACTCGAGATCTTGTTCGAAAACAATCCAGGGTCCTGTATGTCTGATAAAGCCAAAGTAGGCTATCTGATTAATCACTTGACCGAAAAAGCTTTATTGTGGGCCACGCCCTTGTGGGAGAACAAGAAACCCATCATTTATGACTATGAGGGTTTTACCTCCGAGTTAAAGCGTACCTTTGATCCCTCTAGAAGGGCTACCAATGCGGGTAGATCCCTGTTTCACATCAAACAGGGTAATAGGAGGGTCTCCGACTATGCCATTGAGTTTAAGACTTTGTCTTCTGAGGTACACTGGCCGAACGACGTTTTAACACTGGCCTTTACCGAAGGTCTGAACGAGGCGTTTATGTTTGAATTGGCTCCCTTAAAATTACCAGAACATCTGGATCATTTGGTTGATTTCTGCATTGCCATGGACGATCAAATCAGGGAAAGGAGACACCCAGAGATAGACCCAGAAGGGTCCTGCCTCCTTTACCCTTAGTACCCAGGCATACCACTGCATCAGGTAACCTGGAGACCGTTAAGACCGATGTACCGCCATTGAACCCATGCAGATAGGTAAAACGGGTATTTCAGAGGCAGAGAGAGCTCACAGGAGAGAAAGGGGGCTCTGTTTTTATTGTGCCGGGGCAGATCATTTCCGCCTTCAATGTCCTCAGAGACCCAGGGGTAGCAGGGGTGAGAGTGGCAAATCAGGTCAAAAAACAGTTAATACCCAGGTTATTGGTTCTCTGTATGCCTCCTTTGTGGATGATGAGAAAAAAAAAACTCGGATTCTGTTACCCATCTCCCTCACCTGGGAGGGGTTCACCTCGAGTCTGAGGCGTTCCTAGACTCTGGAGCCTCAGGTAATTTTATGGATAGATGTTTTGCCGCCAACCACCTCTTACCTCTAGTTCTGAAGGAGAGGCCTCTTATGGTAGAAGCCATAGACGGGAAACCCCTGTCATGTCCCCATATCACTCACGACACTATCGATGTGTGCATGACTACAGGAGTTCTGCACCGTGAAATCATACGATTCCAGGTTATCGACTCTCCTCCTGTCCTGTCGTTCTAGGGTTCCCATGGTTAACGGAACATAACCCGGTGATTGACTGGGCCCAGCGAGATATAAAGTGTTGGGGTCCTAGTTGCCAGTCAAAGTGCCTGGGCAGGGTTGATGTGATTGGTAGCCTCAATATTGCCACAGCACCTCCTTTGTCCACTGAAGTCCCTGAATGTTATATGGCGCTAAAGGAGGTGTTCTCTAAAACCAGGACTGAGGTCCTACCACCGCATCGTCTTTATGACTGTGCTATAGAGTTACTCCCTGGTACTATGCCTCCTAGAGGACACGTATACCCTTTGTCACAAAAGGAAAACGACATTATGGAGGAATATTAAGAGAGAATCTAGAGCGAGGATTCATCAGACGATCCTCCTCTCCAGCAGGAGCAGGTTTCTTTTTCGTTTCCAAAAAAGAGGGTGACCTGCGACCTTGCATCGATTATAGAGGTTTGAATAGGATTACCATAAGAAATGCATATCCAATACCTCTTATAACAGAATTGTTCGACCGTTTAAAAGGGGCCCGTATTTATACTAAACTTGATTTACGCGGAGCATACAACCTGGTCAGGGTTAAGAAGGGGCACGAATGGAAAACGGCTTTTAATACACGTAGCGGGCATTATGAATACCTGGTGATGCCTTTTGGGTTATGCAATGCGCCAGCCGTTTTCCAGGACCTCATAAACGACACCCTAAGGGACTTTCTGCAAACGTTCGTTATAGTATATCTGGACGACATCCTGATATACTCTCCTGATAAGGGAACTCATCACGCCCACGTGAACAAGTGTTGAAGAGACTATTGAGGGCTGGGTTATACTGTAAGCTAGAGAAATGCTTATTCGACATAGAGACAGTGCACTTTCTTGGGTATATAATAACCCTGAGGGTTTCCAAATGGATCCTAAAAAACTCTCAGCGATTCTTGACTGGCCTTTACCCCAAGGGCTTAAAGCCATCCAGAGGTTTCTGGGTTTTACTAATTACTACGGAGGTTCATTAAAAACTTTTCGGCCTTGGTAGCTCCCCTCACGGCTATGACTAAAAAAGGGCTGGTGAATCAGAAATGGACACCCCAGGCCAGTCAAGCCTTTGAGGCACTTAAACAGGCATTCACAACTGCCCCTGTTCTCCGACATCCAGATCCGGCTCTGCCTTTCCAGGTTGAAGTTGACGCTCCGAGCTAGGTCTTGTGCAGTCTTGTCCCAAAGGGAGGTACCCGACAAACCCTTGCATCCATGCGGCTTCTATTCCCGAAAGTTGTCCCCGCAGAAAGGAACTATGATATCGGAAATAGAGAGTTGTTAGCAGTAATCGCAGCCTTGACGGAGTGGAGATACTTATTGGAGGGGTCTAGGGACCCCATTGTCATCATAACCGATCATAAGAATCTCACGTACATTGGAGACGCTAAACGGTTGAATGCCAGACAGGCGAGATGGTCATTGTTTCTTTCCAGCTTTAATTTCGTCCTCACATATAGACCTGGGTCAAGAAACATTAAAGCAGACGCATTGTCAAGACAGTACGAATCCTACGAACATAACATCCAAGATCAGCATCCCATTGTACCCCAGGAAAGAATTATAGCTCTTACCACGATTAGTGTCTCGTCTCCTCTGATGTTGAGATTGCAGACCGCCCAGGGTACAGCTCCTGGGGGGAGACCTCCTGCGAAACTCTTTGTACCTGAGAACGAAAGAGAAGAAGTATTAAAACTGTATCATGATAACAAAACCTCTGGGCACATGGGGATCACCAAAACAGTGTCTAACATACGTAAACTCCTCTGGTGGCCCACGGTGCGCCGTGATGTTAAAGATTACATAACCGTGTGCGAGGTGTGCACAAGACATAAAATCCCCAAACAGCGCCCATTGGTTTACTCCAGCCTCTGCCAATCCCCGAACGACCATGGTCGCATTTAGCTATGGATTTTATAGTAGAGTTACCCGAGTCAAGAGGGAATACTGTAATACTCACGGTCATAGATCGATTCTCCAAAATGGGTCACTATATTCCTCTTCGGAAACTTCCTTCGGCAGCCGAACTGGTGCCCATTTTTATTTCCAATGTGGTCCGCTTACACGGTATTCCTCTTGGGATTGTCTCGGATAGGGGGACCCAATTCGTCTCCAGATTCTGGAAAGGGTTTTGCAAGAGTGTGGGGATAGACCTATCCTTCTCTTCGGCCTATCACCCCCAGACCAACGGGGCAGCGGAACGAGCCAACCAAAATATAGAGAAATATCTCAGGTGCTTTATATCCGAACGACAAGATAACTGGTCAGACCTGATACCGTGGGCAGAGTATGCCTTGAACAGTGCAGTAAGCGAAGCCACAGGACATTCCCCTTTCTTCACTGTTTACGGTTTTGATCCTCCCGTGCTCCCTGCTACGTTTCCTGATACCGGCGATTCCTGCTCTGGATGAGCATTTAGTGTCATTAAAAGAAACTTGGGGAAGGGTTAAACGGGCACTGGAGGATAGTAGTGTTACCCAGAAGATCAAGGCCGACAGACACAGGAGGCCGGCACCCGTGTATCAAGTTGGGGACAGGGTTTGGCTTTCTTCACGGAACATCAAGCTTTTAGTACCCTCCATGAAACTGGCACCCAGATACATAGGGCCCTATAAGATTCTGCGGCGAATCAATCCGGTCTCCTATGCTTTGGCACTGCCCTCCCATATCAGGATACACAATGTGTTCCACGTGAGCCTTTTGAAACCACTCTTGTGTAATCGGTACACCAAGGCCCGTGTCCCCCCTCCTCCGGTCTCTGTGGAGGGCGAGGAGGAGTTTGAAGTTGAAGCCATTCTGGACGCCAGGGTTTCTAGGGGGGTCCTTCAGTACTTGGTTGACTGGGTGGGCTACGGTCCGGAGGATCGCTCTTGGCTTCCGGCTACTGAGGTTCATGCTCCTCGGTTGGTGAGGGCTTTTTATTTGGCTCATCCCGCGCCCCTGGGGGTCGTCCAGTGGCCGCCCGTAGAGGGGGTTCTGTCACGTTGGCCCCCGCACCCCCCGGCGCCTGGCAGCAGCTTCCTCGCTGCTCGCTGGCAGGCGCCGAGCGAGTGATATTGCGGTCGCTTCCGCACACGTGGGGACGCCGGGGGGCGGGGCCTGGCGGGCTGGCGCGGACCCGCCGGTTTTAAAGCCCAGACTCTCAGAGAAGCCGGTGCCCTGACGTGGTAGTTACTTCCCGCAGAGCTCTTGTATATTGTTACATAATTATTGACTATTCTGTGTATGACCCCTGGCATTGGCAAACTAACGATTCTGTGCATGACCCTTGGCATTGGCAAACTAACGATTCTGTGCATGACCCTTGGCATTGGCAAACTAACGATTCTGTGTATGACCCCTGGCATTGGCAAACTAACGATTCTGTGCATGACCCTTGGCATTGGCAAACTAACGATTCTGTGTATGACCCCTGGCATTGGCAAACTAACGATTCTGTGCATGACCCTTGGCATTGGCAAACTACGATTCTGTGCATGACCCCTGGTATTGGCAATCAACGATTCTGTGAACTACTCCTGGTATTGACTTTACTCCTCTATTCTGGTATTGAGGTCAGTCTGTGTGGCACCCCAAGCACACATCAGACCACCCCTTGTATTGTTAGGGTCTTGGGAGGAGTTAACTATTCTAGTTCTTGTGTATCATTCTGTGTCTGTCTAGTCGTGCCGACCACTCTAAGGATCGGAAGGGTAGAGAGTGTCCTGCGTATAGGGACCACTAGCCAGATAGCAGAGGGATCCGTGACGTCTCTCTTGTATGTGTTCTGTACTGCCCTTCTAGTAGTCTGTCTAGTCGTACCGACCACTCTAAGGATCGGAAGGTTAGAGAGTGACCTGCGTACAGGGACCACCACTATAGTAATCAGGGGGATCCGTGACACTTCTATGTTTTGTATGTCTAAAGGAGATACCGGTATCTAAGGGAAACGTCCGACTGAGATAGACGGATAAGGGGACGCGATGGCCACCGTCCCGTTGGCATATCTAGCCCGCCGCTGATAGCGCTGACATTGCTAAGGAGCCAGAGTGGCTAGCGGGTGTCTGGATTCGGGGGAATTGAATGCCAACCAAAGGGTAGTTCTGTAAGAGAGGGAGAAGGTAGCCACGTGGAGTTGCATAAGTCAGTAGTCAGTGTTTGTAAACAGAGCTTCGCCACGTGGGTAAAAGGGAAAGGAGGAGGGATTTTCTGTGACTGGGCTGAGAGCCTGAGTCAGTGCTAGTGTGCACGTCGTGTAGTGAAAAGGGCTCATAGTGGAGCCAGCGGTAGCTGCAGAGATAGTGGTGCCGGGTGGGTGAGATTACCCATAAGGCAAATTGGAATTGCAGACGGCAGTAGAGATATAGAACGGGGTGCACATAGTCACAAGCAGTCAAGAGTTAGAGTTCAAATTACGGGGTATAAGGAGCCACAGAGGAGGGAATGAGCCCTCAGCTAGTAGAAAGAGTTGAAGTGCCTATGTTCATTGTTCTGTTATGTGATGAAAGCATCTGATACGGTATGTGTTGTGAATGAATTGACTCGAGTGCTGTGAGTGAACGTGCGCCTACTCGCTCCGCGAGGAAGCAAATACGAGTTTTGACCCCGAACGTACGTTTCCGGCTCAGGCGACTGCAGACGGCTACTGAAGGGGGAAGCGCCTGCAGACACGGATGAATTGTTGACTGAAGTATCAGACTGTAGATTTTAACTGTTGTTGAAATAATATATCTGTATTGCAAAGAGTACTGTTTTCAAGAGTAATAATGGGTAACGGGTCATCTAAGCCCAAGAAGGTGAAGGAGGGTGAGACGCCCCTAGAATATATGGTGCGGAATTTCGAAGCATTATATAAAACTCATGACTATGGTGTAGAATTAAAAAAAAAGAGAAGTTAAAAGTAATGTGTACAGTTATGTGGCCGTTATTAGTCCCAGGATGGCCAGAGCAGGGGTCAATGGACCCGGAGTTGGTACAGAAGGTACATTCCCAAGTCACAGAGCAGTACGGACATCCTGAACAATACCCGTATATAGATATATGGAGATATTGTATTAAAAACAAGAGTCATTTTATAATGATAGCGGGGAGAAATAAGAAGCAGGACCCCCAAAATAATGGAGAGAGAGAGAGAGCGGTGTTAGTAGAACAACCGGAAGAGAGTGATGTTTTACCCCCGTCCTATTTATTATGTTATGGGGCAGCTAGGGAAGTTTTGAGTGCCGCGGTTGCGCGGGCGGAGAGGGGGGAGCGGGCAGCTGCTGTGTCTCGGTCAGCTCCCTCTGCTCCGTCCTGTGTGACTGAGGAAGAAGAGCAGGGCGCAGCGAGTGGAGGAGATAGAGAGGCTCCACCAGGAAAGATTGAGATGCCCGATGGGAGTATATATAAATTAATTAATATTTTACGGAGTGAGATGATTGCGGTGCTGTATGGCTTGTGTGTGTGATTCGGACTGATTTTGTCCGATTGTGTTTATAATTGATCTATTAAACTGTTCAATTAAAAGTAGGAATGACTGAGAGGTAGTAAGATTGAGTTTCGTACTTGTTTTTTTTTTTTTTTTTTTTTTTTTTTTCTTCCTCCTCTCTTCCCTGGTGTATAGGCCCCCTCCTTTCTGACAGACTGTTTGCGAGGGGGGAGGGGGAGGGAGTCAGTTTGTTTTTCTTTGCTCTCTGATAGCTGGAAAGAATAACCCTTTGTGTATCTGTGCAGCGAATTCAAAGTAGAGAGGAATAGAAAAAAAAGGATTACTATGCTTAGCTAATTTTAATGTGTGTTACAATAGAATATTTGTCTGAAGTCTGTTGAGTGCAAGATATATGTTTATATTTTGTGTTAATATTATTCCGAAAGTTTTAGTTTTGTTCAGAGCTAAAATTAAATTGAAATATATGAAACGGTTAGAAAATTAATATTAAAAGAAAAATAATTCGAGAAATAATTAAAGTAGTTTTTCTTTACTGTTTTTAAAAAAGGTATGTTTTTGTTTGATTTTTGATGGAATGGTTATTTTATTGTTATGAGATGTTTGGAGTGGTCTTATGACAATGGAATGATTTTTTTTTTTTTTTTTTTTCGGATGTGGTATTAAGAGTCTGTTTTGGGCTACGGGAAAAGATCTCTGAGAATATTGTTTATACAATGTGTATATGTATATGCCCGAATGTCCCATCCAGCTCCTGGGGCGGGATATCTTTTGCAAATTGTAAGCCCAAATTACGTTCCTTCCCGGGGGTCACGCTCAATTAGACCTGCCGGAGGATAGCAGCTTTGCTCGGCAGCATAACCCAGCCAGCCCGCACAACCCCCAATCTGTGAAAATCGCAGTAGTTATGTCAAGGGAGGAAGAATGGCGCACGGCACCTACTCTGTCTGCCACGCCGGATCCGCACGCACTACTCCTTGGAATTCCTGAGGTGTGGGCGGAGGAAAACCCGCCCAGATGAGTTGAATCAAAGCCCGGCGCAACACCGGTGGCTCTAAGACAATATTATATCCCACAGAAAGCCAAGCAGAATATACAGATACATTTACAGAGACTTAAAGATCACGGTATATTAAAATTCTGCGTGTCACTATGGAACACACCCCTATTGCCAGTCCTGAAAGAAGGGACACAAGAGTATCGCCCTGTCCAAGATTTACGAGCTGTCAACGAGGCCACAGTAACACTACACCCTGTGGTTCCTAATCCATACAATTTGCTGGCATTAATTCCCGGAGATACAAAATATTACACAGTGCTTGATTTAAAAAACGCTTTCTTTTGCATCCGCCTGGCTCCAGCAAGCCAGCCCCTTTTTTTTTTTTTTTTTGTATTTCAGTGGGAAGAGTCTACCACGGGGGCGCGCCATCAAATGACGTGGACGCGCCTCCCTCAAGGTTTCAAAAATTCACCCACGATTTTCGGGTGCGCGCTTAGCCAAGATCTCCTCGCCTTCAACGCTCAGCCAGACAAAGTAGTGTTACTCCAATATGTTGATGATTTATTACTGGCTTCCCCCACAGAAAAAGACTGTTTATCCGCTACAAAAGCCCTGCTATATCTGCTAAGCCAAGCAGGTTACAGAGTTTCTAAAAAGAAAGCACAAATATGCAAACACAGTGTAAAATACCTGGGATTCCAGTTAACAGGTACCAAACGTGCACTGGGGGCAGAAAGAAAAGAAGCGGTGTGCCGCATACCCCAACCAAAGACCAGGAGACAAGTCCGTGAGTTCTTGGGAGCTGCAGGCTTCTGCCGCCTGTGGATCCCCAACTTCGCAGATATTGCCAAGCCGCTTCATCAGGCCACGAAGGGGGGGGGGGAACAAGATCCCTTTCATTGGAAAGAAGAGCAAACAGCAGCGTTCCAGAAATTAAAGACTCTGCTGATGGAAGCTCCTGCACTGGGCCTGCCAGATCACAGCAAGCCCTTCCAGCTGTTCGTGCATGAACATAATCAAACAGCAACAGGAGTATTGGTCCAGACCTTTGGCTCATGGCTGAGGCCTGTGGCCTACCTCTCCAAGCAACTCGACCCTGTGGCCTGCGGCCTACCCCCATGCCTGAAAGCAGTGGCTGCCACCGCAATGCTGATAGCAGAAGCAGACAAGCTGACCCTTGGACAAGTTCTTTATGTCAAGGTGCCCCACGCTGTCAAGGCTCTGCTGGATGTGAAAGGAGGTTACTGGTTCAGTAGCAGGCCGGATTTGAAAGACGTACCCCTAGACAAATACGATCTACAGCTATTTCACTGATGGAAGCAGCTACATGGATGATGGGAAGAAAGTCTCCGGCTATGCAGTAGTCTCAACAGAAGAAGTCATCGAAGCAAAGCCATTGCCAGGCCATACATCTGCACAATTGGCCGAAATAACAGCTTTAACCAGAGCCCTTGAAATCTCTGAAGGCAAAAGAGTAAATATCTACACAGATTCCAAGTATGCCTTTATGACAGTCCATGCACATGGTGCACTCTACAAAGAGAGAGGCCTACTTACGTCTTCAGGACAACAAATCAAATATGCAGCTGAAATCGCGGCCCTCCTGGAAGCGGTATGGAAACCAAGTGCTGTCAGCATCATGCACTGCCGTGGCCACCAAAAAGGTCATGATGAAATTCCAAAAGGTAACAGGCGCGCGGACCAGGCCGCAAAAGCAGCTGCAAAACCGCCACCGCCAACAGGAGATCAAGCTACAGTACTGATCTGCAAGCAAGAACCTCAACCTTCCATGCCAAATTACGAGTTCTATATGAATTTGAAAAAGTTTGAACCCCACGGCGAGTTCATTGAAATAATACGGCACAAATGGCAAGATGATTATGAACTGTTAGAACTCAATCATGATTATATCCAATGGCTTTTCCCAACTCGGACACAAGGCCGAAATTTCTACTCTACTCCCCTAAATCCGCAAGAGACACGCCTAATGGTTAACACCTCAGAAGTTCAGCAAAGACTGCGCAGAGTCTACAAGATGATGCTGAAATTCTTCGGCGTAAAACTAATGGGGGAGGAGGAAGACAAAGAAATAACTGAAGTTGAACGAGCAGAAAATTTCGCGTCACGTTTTGAAACTTTGACAATCAATCCTCACAATAATCTACGAATCACACGAATACTGCACAGTCTGGGAGAATTGGGAGCAGAAGAATATCAAGTCCCACTGGTGAGGTTCTTCCTCAAGGATCCTTATCAAGAACAGACTGCCAAGAATGAAGAAAAGTGCAATGAACTTTTTCATACCAGCAGTAAGAGATTCACAGACAGACAAGATTTGTTATTTTTCGCATGGCGATACTATTTCCCAAAAGTATCCAGAACTGTTTGCAACAACTTGCCCGGCTACTGGGCATCACCTGGAAGCTACATACCGCCTACAGGCCCCAAAGTTCGGGAAAAGTTGAAAGAATGAACCGTACCCTAAAGACTTTGATGTCCAAACTGTGCCAAGAGACGTCATTGAGCTGGTTGGACTTGCTGCCGATAGTCCTTTTGCACATTAGGTGCAGACCAACCCCCCAATTGAAGCTAAGTCCGTACGAACTTATGTTTGGACGGCCAACCCCTCTAATTAATGGACTAAGGGGGGACCTTCGGGCATTGGGAGAAACTAAACTAAATGATCAGGTAGTAATGCTGGGTAAATCAATGCAGAAATTAAATACTTGGGTGGGGGATAATATACCGCATTTTCTGTATCCTTCACTGCATAAGTATTGTCCGGGTGACTCAGTATGGGTAAAAGAGTGGAAAAATGATCCACTAGGTCCAAAATGGAGAGGTCCTTATCTTGTCCTGTTATCAACCCCCACAGCAGTAAAGGTTGCCGAGGTGGTCCCGTGGATACATCACTCCAGAGTGAAAGCAGCTGCAGCCAGTCCTGAACCAGCATGGAAGGTCGTTACCAACGAGACCAACCCGCTGAGGCTGAAGTTGACAAAGACCACAGCCATGAGCACCTAAATGATCCTAACCCAGATAATACAGAGGATCAACAAGTGGGTGATTTGATGGGCACAGGTCCTGACCACCCGCCAACGGGGGATACCCACAGGGTGCTTTTTAGGGGCCCGGCCCCCACCCTTGATCATCCAGAAATGTTTTTTACTTTTGAAATTCCGGTGGGGAGGGATTGGGTTTATGTGACTGTGAAAAGAATTGCCCAAGGAATTCTGACATTCGGGGCATTGTGGTGCTGATTTTATATCTTGCTAATTTGATTTATGGACTCTCGCGTGGAGCATGCTCTAATTGTACGGGCAATGTGGGGAAAGTGGATATTTCCCATATCTGGAATGGTACGCACCCAGTGATGGAGAACCGTACCATGTGGAGACAAAGACGAAGAGTCTCATCCGAGATATTGCCAAGAGGACATTTACTTGTGCAATTTAAATATGACTATGCTAAAAAGTCTGGGCAAACCGCATGCTGGGTGTGTAGTAGACTGCACCCAGAGACAATTCATATACCATTTTCCAATGAATTTGAGTATGTTTGTATCAGGGAATGTCACAATACATGCTGTCGATGCACCAAGGGAAAAGACAGAATCATTCAGTCCCGGGTACCCTATAATAGGACCAGTGTATCCACCAGAATGGTGTTTTCAACTAGGACCAGATAAAGAAACAAATAACGAGGGTGGGTTATGTAACTCAAGTCAGTTCAACTGGACATCATACATTTACATATTCAAAACAGGACAAAAGGCGAATTATTTATACATACGATGCAGGCAACTCACTAGAGACCAAGAGGCGGTGATTAGGAATGTGACCAATGGGAGGCAGGGTGCAGTGGATATGATGAGACGGCTGAGACAACTTGCGATAGAGATATCAAAGGGAACACTACATATATCACCATTTATAGTGAAAGGAGGGTATCAGGTGTGCTGTGAAAGGGTGTGTTACACATGGGTACCACCAACAATAACGGGAATGTGTTATTTGGCTAAGCTGGTCCCAATCCAGAGACTAAGGGGAGAAGACACAAACACAGACACAGAACTACACCCTAGGTACCCACTGGTGTTTGAAAGACCAAAGAGAGAGTTGTTCGCGAAGATGGATCGAATATGGACATGGTTGCCAGCATGGACTGGATGGGGAGGAGAGATGATGAGGAGATTGAATAGCTATGTCAATTTGATGGATGAGATTCTGAATAGAACCAGTATGGATATCCAGCTGCTGAATCTGGAAATGCGTGAGTTACAAAAGGTGCAGATGATACATGATATGGCGCTTGAGCAGATCAGTGCGGCCTTGAATGGATTGTGTGAAATGACAATGCACTATGAATGTTGCACCTTCATCAGAAACACTACACATGAAGTCCCAGATTATTACCAGGTAATTCAAGATCACCAAGAGAAGGTAGCACAGTTGCAGGGTATAGCCAGGAGGATTGCTGCCGAAGGCTGGAATCCGCTCCGTGGGTTTGGAGCAATGGGAGAATGGTTTGGTTCCATCTCGAGATTTATCTCACGGATTGGATCCATGATACTCATGATAGTGGTGATCTTGATCATAGGGATACTGATATACCGCATAGGGCTATGTTTATGGCCACTGTGCAAAACAGCACTGACACCTACACAAACACAGAAGATACCACTGATAATCCCACAGGGTATGTTCCCAGTGAAAGAAACCCCCCCCCCAGTACAAGGAGTTTCAGAATAGTGGAGTGTAATGGCTACAAGTGCCAGGAAAAGATCCTGACACTTGAGCCAAGGGGGAATGAAGTGGAAATAGGCTGGAAGATGGCCGCCATTGTACACAGGCGGCCATCTTGTTCAGAATATTGGTTCACTTGTATATAACTAGGCAGGTTTGTAGCTGAAACTAGAATGAGGTATACGTAGAAATTTAGGAATGCGTTTAGATTAGCAGAAAAGCAATTAAAGCCTTATGAAAGATCTCTGCTGTTCCTGGCACGGAGGAGAAAAGCGAAGTAGATACTCCAAGGTCGTTGGGGCCCGCAGAAAGACAAAGGAGTATAGAGATCAGGCCAGGTGCCATCTGTAACAAGTGATTGTAGGCGCAAGGGAGGAGGGCGCAGCCTGGAACAGTAAGAGCAATTAATTATGATTTACTGAAACTAACACAAAGTTTGCCAATTTACAGCCAATTAATGGAATGTCTTTGTATTAGCCAAAGGGAGGTATTAACCCACGTGGGGTGGAATAAAGTGTCATTGGGAGGTGGGCTAACTGGGATGTACCTAATTACGTATTTTTGGGTATAAGATCCCTTGCACGGGTGAAAGGGGGGGCTCACTCTTTGCGATTCAATCCTGTGTGGGCACTTGTGTGACGACACAATAAAGTTTGCCTTTCCTGAAGAGACTCGTGTTCTGACAATCCTTACTTGTGCCCGGTCCGGCGCCGTCTTGAAATTTAATCTGTTTTTGTCGGGCTACACCACAGCAATAAAACTCACAGTAATGTGCAGTGTGTGAGCGTATCACAGAGCTCCACAGCAATAAAACCCACAGTAAAGTGCAGTGTGTATGAGCGTATCACAGAGCTCCAGAGCAATAAAACCCACAGTAAAGTGCGGTGTGTATGAGTTTACACACAAACCTCACTCTCACACACACACCACCCATTCTGGGACCCTATTCCAAGGTTGGTGTGAATGTCCACCTAGAGCCATTCTAGTTTATAGATATTTTGGGCAGTATTACGATGTTGGTGCTAACTTAATCAGAGCTGTTGTAAACGTCCCAGAGCCATTATAGCCTATGGAGGTTTTAAGTTTACAACAGCTCTGGTTGAGTTAGCACCAACATTGTAATACTGCCCCTTAAGTTTACAGCTACCATGGAATGGGACCCCTTGTCTTTGGGGCTTCCAGGGTACATCCTGAAGGTCTCTGGAAGCACCAGGGTCTCCAGTGGACGGGGTGAGACTTCACACAGTGCACCCTCCTGTCATCATCGCAGGGGGAGGGGGTCGCCCGCCATCTTGGGAAACCCACAGGAGAGAGGTTGGCAGCTCAGTGCCAGGCATGTAGTTGGAAAATCAAAATCCCAGCCAAAGCGAGTGAAGTTCATTTGAATTTATTTGCGCTGCCTTATAGTGAGTAGCCCTGGCCGGGATGAACTCAGCCTCTGACAGGACCAAGGTGACACCTAGAGCCAAGGCCCTATCAAAACCAATGGCCTGGCCCAGAAAAAAAGAGCACATAGTAACCCTAACCCTAAAACAAGCATGAATGGTAATCCTAACATATACATAAGATACCCATATATAAAGTATAGAACTATAATACCATGCATGGCCACAGGGCGCCATATCATGAGAATAATGACAACTTTAACCAAGCTTTAGCTATTTTTATCATTAGTTGAGGGACAGAATGCGAGAGGAAGTCACACGTTCACACGTTTGCCACCACCAAAATGGCGCTCGAAGATCCCCGCTCAATAGCAGTAGCCGTCATACGCATGTGCAGAAGCTGTCGCTCGGTGATGACGCCATCTGCTTGCTCTGCCACGTCTCTCCAGGGCTGCTGTGGAGTGTGAGAGGAAGAAGAGGGAGTGAGAGCAGGGAGGGAAAAGGAGGACTAAGCAAGGCTGGGCTGCTACCAGAGGGGCGTCCGGGTCTCTGCACAGCCTGCACCCAGGGTGTCCTCACCTCCTGCAGGCTGCATGAGATCAACATGCACCGAGCCCTGCAGCATGCAACTTCCCTGCGCCCTGTACTAGCCTGAAACTCCCTGCATGCCAGCCTGGGAGAGGGATCTGATGCCTGAAAAGCAGCTGCAGCCGCCTCTGTCTTTACATGTGTGAGTAAAACTACCCTGACTGTGATATATATATATATATGTGTGTGCCAGGGCAGCCCCCCCCCCCTGCAGGGTCACATAATACCCCCCCCTGCAGGGTCACATAATACCCCCCCCTGCAGGGTCACATAATACCCCCCCTGCAGGGTCACATAATACCCCCCCTGCAGGGTCACATAATACCCCCCCTGCAGGGTCACATAATACCCCCCCTGCAGGGTCACATAATACCCCCCTGCAGGGTCACATAATACCCCCCTGCAGGGTCACATAATACCCCCCCGCAGGGTCACATAATACCCCCCCTGCAGGGTCACATAATACCCCCCCTGCAGGGTCACATAATACCCCCCCTGCAGGGTCAATAATACCCCCCCCCCTTGCAGGGTCACATAATACCCCCCCCTGCAGGGTCACATAATACCCCCCCCCTGCAGGGTCACATAATACCCCCCCCTGCAGGGTCACATAATACCCCCCCTGCAGGGTCAATAATACCCCCCACCCCCTGCAGGGTCAATAATACCCCCCACCCCTGCAGGGTCAACATAATACCCCCCACCCCCTGCAGGGTCACATAATACCCCCCACCCCCTGCAGGGTCACATAATACCCCCCACCCCTGCAGGGTCACATAATACCCCCCACCCCCTGCAGGGTCACATAATACCCCCCACCCCCTGCAGGGTCACATAATACCCCCCACCCCCTGCAGGGTCACATAATACCCCCCACCCCCTGCAGGGTCACATCCCCCCCCCACACCCCTGCAGGGTCACATCTCCCCCCCACCCCCTGCAGGGTCACATCTCCCCCCCCCACCCCTGCAGGGTCACATCTCCCCCCACCCACCCCCTGCAGGGTCACATCTCCCCCCACCCACCCCCTGCAGGGTCACATCTCCCCCCCACCCCCTGCAGGTCACATCTCCCCCCCACCCACCCCCTGCAGGGTCACATCTCCCCCCCACCCACCCCCTGCAGGGTCACATCTCCCCCCACCCACCCCCTGCAGGGTCACATCTCCCCCCACCCACCCCCTGCAGGGTCACATCTCCCCCCCACCCCCCTGCAGGGTCACATCTCCCCCCACCCACCCCCTGCAGGGTCACATCTCCCCCCCACCCACCCCCTGCAGGGTCACATCTCCCCCCCACCCACCCCCTGCAGGGTCACATCTCCCCCCCCACCCACCCCCTGCAGGGTCACATCTCCCCCCCCACCCACCCCCTGCAGGGTCACATCTCCCCCCCCCACCCACCCCCTGCAGGGTCACATCCCCCCCCCACCCACCCCCTGCAGGGTCACATCTCCCCCCACCCACCCCCTGCAGGGTCACATCTCCCCCCCACCCACCCCCTGCAGGGTCACATCTCCCCCCCCACCCACCCCCTGCAGGGTCACATCTCCCCCCCCCACCCCCTGCAGGGTCACATCTCCCCCCCCCCCCACCCCTGCAGGGTCACATCTCCCCCCCCACCCCCTGCAGGGTCACATCTCCCCCCCCCACCCCCTGCAGGGTCACATCTCCCCCCCCACCCCCTGCAGGGTCACATCCCCCCCACCCCCTGCAGGGTCACATCCCCCCCACCCCCTGCAGGGTCACATCCCCCCCACCCCTGCAGGGTCACATCCCCCCCACCCCCTGCAGGGTCACATCCCCCCCACCCCCTGCAGGGTCACATCTCCCACCCCCACCCCTGCAGGGTCACATTTCCCCCCCCGCCCCTCTGCCAGGGTCACATCTCCCCCCCCCCCCCCCCCCTGCAGGTCACATCTCCCCCCCCCCCTCTGCCAGGGTCACATCTCCCCCCCCGCCCCTCTGCCAGGGTCACATCTCCCCCCCCGCCCCTCTGCCAGGGTCACATCTCCCCCCCCGCCCCTCTGCCAGGGTCACATCTCCCCCCCCGCCCCTCTGCCAGGGTCACATCTCCCCCCCCGCCCCTCTGCCAGGGTCACATCTCCCCCCCCCCGCGCCCTCTGCCAGGGTCACATCTCCCCCCCCCCCGCCCCTCTGCCAGGGTCACATCTCTCCCCCCCCCCCGCCCCTCTGCCAGGGTCACATCTCTCCCCCCCCCCCGCCTCTGCCAGGGTCACATCTCCCCCTCGCCCCTCTGCCAGGGTCACATCTCCCCCCTCGCTCCTCTGCCAGGGTCACATCTCCCCCCTCGCTCCTCTGCCAGGGTCACATCTCCCCCCTCGCTCCTCTGCCAGGGTCACATCTCCCCCCTCGCTCCTCTGCCAGGGTCACATCTCCCCCCTCGCTCCTCTGCCAGGGTCACATCTCCCCCCTCGCTCCTCTGCCAGGGTCACATCTCCCCCCTCGCTCCTCTGCCAGGGTCACATCTCCCCCCTCGCTCCTCTGCCAGGGTCACATCTCCCCCCTCGCTCCTCTGCCAGGGTCACATCTCCCCCTCGCTCCTCTGCCAGGGTCACATCTCCCCCCTCGCTCCTCTGCCAGGGTCACATCTCCCCCCTCGCTCCTCTGCCAGGGTCACATCTCCCCCCTCGCTCCTCTGCCAGGGTCACATCTCCCCCCTCGCTCCTCTGCCAGGGTCACATCTCCCCCCTCGCTCCTCTGCCAGGGTCACATCCTCCCCTCGCTCCTCTGCCAGGGTCACATCTCCCCCCTCGCTCCTCTGCCAGGGTCACATCTCCCCCCTCGCTCCTCTGCCAGGGTCACATCGCCCAATTCTTGGATATGTATTTCCTCCTGTACACTTTGTCTTCATGGTTTTATCCTCCCCAAATTCACCTGGACCTGAAACAGGAGCTGCCCATCATGGCATGTGCTGTGCCCGCTCCGTGCTGTGCCCGCTCCTAGCTGTCGCACAGTGTGGACTCCGCCTGCAAACCTCTGGGACTGCTGTTTGCAGCTACAAACTCTATCGCTGATTTTCCACCAGTCTGTGCCAAATATAGAATATATATGTCTGGGTAAATGTGGTGCCAGTGTAAGCTGCCTTACAGCTACAGTGCCCCACTGCCATCTGCTGCGTTGTGGCTGGTAATCCGGGCACCTTGACTCCAGGCTTGTCCCCTGCGTACGTGTTACTGTGCGATCGGTGAAGATAAAATTCAGTAGGTGCCCAGTAGCTGCGCCAGCTGCAATGTCACAATCTGGCGGCACGTGATGCTCTTATCAGAGTGTGTCTCTGCTCGTGGCGCGCGCGTCTCTGCTCGTGGCGCGCGCGTCTCTGCTCGTGGCGCGCGCGTCTCTGCTCGTGGCGCGCGCGTCTCTGCTCGTGCCGCGCGCGTCTCTGCTCGTGGCTTGCGCGTCTCTGCTCGTGGCGCGGGCGTCTCTGCCGGTGGCGCGCGCGCGTCTGCGTCTCTGCCGGTGGCGCGCGCGTCTCTGCCGCTGGCGCGCGCGCGCCTCTGCCTTGACACGGGAGTCGCTTCCTGTGTCTTCCCGTTGTTTAAACGGATGTTTTAGCCTCTGCCGTGCGTGACGTCAGGATCCGCTCACTGGCTGCTCTCGTTTTTCTTTCTGTTAATGGTTTAATGACAGGATGTAAAGGTCCCCGTAAACCCTGGCCTCGGTCCCCGTAAACCCTGGCCTCGGTCCCCGTAAACCCTGGCCTCGGTCCCCGTAAACCCTGGCCTCGGTCCCCGTAAACCCTGGCCACTGCGCTGTGCCATCACACTGTAATGAGATCTGTACCTTGCGCTGTGCCGTCTCGCTGTAATGAGATCAGTACCTTGAATGAGCTCGGCGCTGTGCCGCGGCGCTGGAATGAGCTTGGCGATGTGCCGCGGCGCTGGAATGAGCTCGGCGCAGTGTCCCCGTAACCCTGGCCTCGGTCCCCGTAACCCTGGCCTCGGTCCCCGTAACCCTGGCCTCGGTCCCCGTAACCCTGGCCTCGGTCCCCGTAACCCTGGCCTCGGTCCCCGTAACCCTGGCCTCGGTCCCCGTAACCCTGGCCTCGGTCCCCGTAACCCTGGCCTCGGTCCCCGTAACCCTGGCCTCGGTCCCCGTACCGTGGCGCTGGAATGAGCTCGGCGCCGTGCCGCGGCGCTGGAATGAGCTCGGCGCCGTGCCGCGGCGCTGGAATGAGCTCGGCGCCGTGCCGCGGCGCTGGAATGAGCTCGGCGCCGTGCCGCGGCGCTGGAATGAGCTCGGCGCCGTGCCGCGGCGCTGGAATGAGCTCGGCGCCGTGCCGCGGCGCTGGAATGAGCTCGGCGCCGTGCCGCGGCGCTGGAATGAGCTCGGCGCCGTGCCGCGGCGCTGGAATGAGCTCGGCGCCGTGCCGCGGCGCGGGAATGAGCTCGGCGCCGTGCCGCGGCGCGGGAATGAGCTCGGCGCCGTGCCGCGGCGCGGGAATGAGCTCGGCGCCGTGCCGCGGCGCGGGAATGAGCTCGGCGCCGTGCCGCGGCGCGGGAATGAGCTCGGCGCCGTGCCGCGGCGCGGGAATGAGCTCGGCGCCGTGCCGCGGCGCGGGAATGAGCTCGGCGCCGTGCCGCGGGAATGAGCTCGGCGCCGTGCCGCGGGAATGAGCTCGGCGCCGTGCCGCGGGAATGAGCTCGGCGCCGTGCCGCGGGAATGAGCTCGGCGCCGTGCCGCGGGAATGAGCTCGGCGCCGTGCCGCGGGAATGAGCTCGGCGCCGTGCCGCGGGAATGAGCTCGGCGCCGTGCCGCGTGGAATGAGCTCGGCGCCGTGCCGCGTGGAATGAGCTCGGCGCCGTGCCGCGTGGAATGAGCTCGGCGCCGTGCCGCGTGAAATGAGCTCGGCGCCGTGCGCGGGAATGAGCTCGGCGCCGTGCCGCGGGAATGAGCTCGGCGCCGTGCCGCGGCGCGGGAATGAGCTCGGCGCGTGCCGCGGCGCGGAATGAGCTCGGCGCCGTGCGCGGCGCGGGAATGAGCTCCGCCGTGCCGCGGCGCGGGAATGAGCTCGGCGCCGTGCCGCGGCGCGGGAATGAGCTCGGCGCCGTGCCCGGCGCGGGAATGAGCTCGGCGCCGTGCCGCGGCGCTGGAATGAGCTCGGCGCCGTGCCGCGCGCGTGGAATGAGCTCGGCGCCGTGCCGCGGCGCGGGAATGAGCTCGGCGCCGTGCCGCGGCGCGGAATGAGCTCGGCGCCGTGCCGCGGCGCGGGATGAGCTCGGCGCCGTGCCGCGGCGCGGAATGAGCTCGGCGCCGTGCCGCGGCGCTGGAATGAGCTCGGCGCCGTGCCGCGGCGCGGAATGAGCTCGGCGCCGTGCCGCGGCGCCGGAATGAGCTCGGCGCCGTGCCGCGGCGCGGAATGAGCTCGGCGCCGTGCGCGGCGCCGGAATGAGCTCGGCGCCGTGCCGCGGCGAATGAGCTCGGCGCCGTGCCGCGGCGCTGGAATGAGCTCGGCGCCGTGGCGGGAATGAGCTCGGCGCCGTGCCGCGGGAATGAGCTCGCGCCGTGCCGCGGGAATGAGCTCGGCGCCGTGCCGCGGCGCGGGAATGAGCTCGGCGCCGTGCCGGGCCGCGGGAATGAGCTCGGCGCCGTGCGCGCGCGGAATGAGCTCGGCGCCGTGCCGCGGCGCGGAATGAGCTCGGCGCCGTGCCGCGGCGGGAATGAGCTCGGCGCCGTGCCGCGGCGCGGAATGAGCTCGGCGCCGTGCCGGCGGGGAATGAGCTCGGCGCCGTGCGCGGCGCGGAATGAGCTCGGCGCCGTGCGCGGCGCCGGAATGAGCTCGGCGCCGTGCCGCGGCGCGCGGAATGAGCTCGGCGCCGTGCCGCGGCGCGGGAATGAGCTCGGCGCCGTGCCGGGCGCGGCGGAATGAGCTCGGCGCCGTGCCGCGGCGCGGGAATGAGCTCGGCGCCGTGCCGCGGCGCGGGAATGAGCTCGGCGCCGTGCCGCGGCGCGGAATGAGCTCGCTCGCGCGGTGCGCGGCGCGGGAATGAGCTCGGCGCCGTGCCGCGGCGCGGAATGAGCTCGGCGCCGTGCCGGCGCCGGAATGAGCTCGGCGCCGTGCCGCGGCGCCGGAATGAGCTCGGCGCCGTGCCGCGGCGCCGGAATGAGCTCGGCGCCGTGCGCGGCGCCGGAATGAGCTCGGCGCCGTGCCGCGGCGCCGGAATGAGCTCGGCGCCGTGCCGCGGCGCGGAATGAGCTCGGCGCCGTGCCGGGCGCGCGGAATGAGCTCGGCGCCGTGCCGCGGGCCGGAATGAGCTCGGCGCCGCCGCGGCGCCGGAATGAGCTCGGCGCCGTGCGCGGCGCGGAATGAGCTCGGCGCCGTGCCGGCGCGGAATGAGCTCGGCGCCGTGCCGCGGAATGAGCTCGGCGCCGTGCGCGCGGGAATGAGCTCGGCGCCGTGCCGCCGGAATGAGCTCGGCGCCGTGCCGCGCGGAATGAGCTCGGCGCCGTGCCGCGGGAATGAGCTCGGCGCCGTGCCGGGGAATGAGCTCGGCGCCGTGCCGCGGGAATGAGCTCGGCGCCGTGCCGCGGAATGAGCTCGGCGCCGTGCCGGGGAATGAGCTCGGCGCCGTGCCGCCGGCGCGGGATGAGCTCGGCGCCGTGCCGCGGCGCGGGAATGAGCTCGGCGCCGTGCCGCGGCGCGGGAATGAGCTCGGCGCCGTGCCGCGGCGCGGGAATGAGCTCGGCGCCGTGCCGCGGCGCGGAATGAGCTCGGCGCCGTGCCGCGGCGCGGGAATGAGCTCGGCGCCGTGCCGCGGCGCGGGAATGAGCTCGGCGCCGTGCCGCGGCGCGGGAATGAGCTCGGCGCCGTGCCGCGGCGCGGAATGAGCTCGGCGCCGTGCCGCGGCGCGGGAATGAGCTCGGCGCGTGCCGCGGCGCCGGAATGAGCTCGGCGCCGTGCCGCGGCGCCGGAATGAGCTGGCGCCGTGCGCGGCGCGGAATGAGCTCGGCGCGTGCCGCGGCGCCGGAATGAGCTCGGCGCCGTGCCGCGGCGCCGGAATGAGCTGGGCGCGTGCGCGGCGCCGGAATGAGCTGGGCGCGCGGCGCGCCGGAATGAGCTGGGCGCCGCGGCGCCGGAATGAGCTGGGCGCCGCGGCGCCGGAATGAGCTGGGCGCCGCGGCGCCGGAATGAGCTGGGCGCCGCGGCGCCGGAATGAGCTGGGCGCCGCGGCGCCGGAATGAGCTGGGCGCCGCGGCGCCGGAATGAGCTGGGCGCCGCGGCGCCGGAATGAGCTGGGCGCCGCGGCGCCGGAATGAGCTGGGCGCCGCGGCGCCGGTATGAGCTGGGCGCCGCGGCGCCGGATTGAGCTCGGCGCCGCGCGGCGGCGCCGGAATGAGCTCGGCGCCGTGCCGCGGCGCCGGAATGAGCTCGGCGCCTGGCGCCCTTGCGCTGGAATGAGCCTGGCGCCCTTGTGCTGGAATGAGCTTGGCGCCCTAATGAGCCTGGCGCTGGAATGAGCCTGGCGCCTTGCGCTTTGCTGCGACGTTGGAATGAGCTCGGCGCCCTTGCGCTGAATTGAGCTCTTCGCCCTTGCGCTTTGCTGCGACTTTGGAATGAGCCTGGCGCCTTGCGCTGGAATGAGCCTGGCGCCTTGCGCTGGAATGAGCCTGGCGCCTTGCGCTGGAATGAGCCTGGCGCCTTGCGCTGGAATGAGCCTGGCGCCTTGCGCTGGAATGAGCCTGGCGCCTTGCGCTGGAATGAGCTCGGTGCCTGGCGCTGGAATGAGCTCGGTGCCTTGCGCTTTGCTGCGACTTTGGAATGAGCCTGGCGCTGGAATGAGCTCGGCGCCTGGCGCTGGAATGAGCTCGGCGCCTGGCGCTGGAATGAGCTCGGCGCCTGGCGCCCTTGCGCTTTGCTGCGACGTTGGAATGAGCCTGGCGCCTTGCGCTGGAATGAGCCTGGCGCCTTGCGCTGGAATGAGCCTGGCGCCTTGCGCTGGAATGAGCCTGGCGCCTTGCGCTGGAATGAGCCTGGCGCCTTGCGCCGGAATGAGCCTTGCGCCGGAATGAGCCTTGCGCCGGAATGAGCCTTGCGCCGGAATGAGCCTTGCGCCGGAATGAGCCTTGCGCCGGAATGAGCCTTGCGCCGGAATGAGCCTTGCGCCGGAATGAGATTTGCGCCGGAACGAGATTGGCGCCTTGCCCCGGAACGAGATTGGCGCCTTGCGCCGGAACGAGCCTGGCGCCCTTGCGCCGGAACGAGCCTGGCGCCCTTGCGCCGGAACGAGCCTGGCGCCCTTGCGCCGGAACGAGCCTGGCGCCCTTGCGCCGGAACGAGCCCGGCGCCCGCGAGCTCGGCGCCCTTGCGCTGGAATGAGCCTGCGCAAGGGCCCATCCCAGCAAGGGCGCCAGGCGCCGAGCTCATTCCGGCGCAAGGGCGCCAGGCGCCGAGCTCATTCCGGCGCAAGGGCGCCCTGGCGCCGAGCTCATTCCGGCGCAAGGGCGCCCTGGCGCCGAGCTCATTCCGGCGCAAGGGCGCCCTGGCGCCGAGCTCATTCCGGCGCAAGGGCGCCCTGGCGCCGAGCTCATTCCGGCGCAAGGGCGCCCTGGCGCCGGAATGAGCCGGGCGCCCTGGCGCCGAGCTCATTCCGGCGCAAGGGCGCCCTGGCGCCGGAATGAGCCGGGCGCCCTGGCGCCGAGCTCATTCCGGCGCAAGGGCGCCAGGCGCCGGAATGAGCCTGGCGCCCTTGCGGCGCCGGAATGACTGCGGCGCCGGAATGACTGCGGCGCCGGAATGAGCTCGGCACCTTGACTGTACCCTGTCTCTTCCCAGAAGCCCAGACTCGCCCGCTGTGTGTGACCTCCGAGCTACGCGCATGGCGTTTCAGGAGTTAACTCCTTTTGTTTAGATTTTGTTTTCTAGAAATCGCCGTTGCGCGCTTTTTAAGTGTGATGTGCTTCATTGATGAGACCAGGGCTTGACTTATCCAGGACCAGGCAGCCATGGTTTGGGCACTATTCCCCCCCCCCCCCGTCGCGCCAGCCTGCGCTGCTGCTGCTGAATGGCCAGTGGACTCGCTCGCCTGCGTTTGTTTTTTCTCTGTTAAAATGAAAGTGACGTCTCGTTGGCGAATGATCGACGTGACCAGACCGGCTCACACATTCTCTTCTTTTAATATCCGGTTATTTCTCTTGGAAGGCACTGAGCGATGTGTTTTAATAAAGTGTCAGTTCTATGGCAACACGCGCCGCGCCGCACGCAGGCCTGGGCTCGTCCTGAAAATCCGGTACCTTGTGATACATGTGGATATCTCTGTGCGTAGGTATAGAGCGGCTGCCCAGCTTCCGGGATTTCTGTCGCCCCACGAGGGGTTAATCACTAAGCACTACCGTTCTTATGTTGAGCTTTCTTGTGACTCTGTAACCCAATATCAGTCACCTCCCCCCCCCCCACACACGCGCTGCAGATCACTGGATAAAGGTTGAAGTCCGCATAGGTAGTTAAAAAAAGAAGTTTAAATTGCTAAAATGCTTCTTTTACTCAACTGGAATTGTAAGCTTATTTTTACCTAAAACCTGCATTCCTGAGATGAAACCCCCCCCCCTTTCTTTTAAAATGTTTCTACAGCCTCGGGCGTTTGAGGGATTGTCAGGTATGTGCCCGCCGGGGGGACCAGATTCTTAAACGGTGACCCTTCCAGTCCTAAGACCACGCAACTCTTCTCTCACCCCTCCTGTTTAATGGAGCTGTACCTGGCGGCGCAGGGGTTAATTCAGGGGTAGTTACCTCTTTTGTCCTCCCCTCGTGTTAAACCTCTTCCTGGGAACGTGTTTGTGCCTGCAGAGGCTGCTGCGGCGCACTTCACCCAGGCGGAGAGTACCGTGCCTCTGCATGTCTGGATCGGGAGGTGTGTGGCACAGAGTGTGTGTGTGCGCGGATTGACTCTAACATGATCCTGATCTGCTGTATCTTCTTTATTCCATGTGTATACAGTTGCAGAAGCTTTTAGAGACCCCCTCCCCCAGCGGCCGCAACACTGTATATGCAAACGGAAAGGCAGAATTTCTCGATGTTTCAGCCTCCCCGAGCCTTCATCAGGATGTGACCGCGAGAAGAAACCTGTGAATCTCTCTTCCCCCCCCCCCATACCGTATGTGTGTGTTTGTCGTTTGTCTGGCTTTTTTCTGCCCCCCCCCCCTCCACGATGAATGGTACCGGGTCCGGCAGGGTCCCCCCCCCCCCCCCCGCGCGTTTCGTATCTTTGCTGCTACACTTACAGAGTCATATAATTTTTATTATGTTATTGTGTTTTTATCTCGTGGCTCGCGCGCCGTGTGTCCGGTGGAACGCAGGATTGTTGGCCGCGTGCGTCCTAAAGATACAGTAATCTCCCTTCCTGCTCCTGTCGCCGCCACCTCAGTGATACCCGAATAATAAAATTAAACGCGTGTGTTGGTGATGTCGCGGCCCGGGAGCCGGAACAAGGAGCTGTCGCGGCCCTATCGGTGATTCCATCGTTTTGGTTTCTCGTGTGGAGACCCGTTGGTAGCCGGGACAGACTGTTCACCTGCAGCCGATATGCAGCAAATTACCCATAATCGGCACTGGCCTTTTATTTGCCGATAATTGCCCGTGTCCCACATCTCAGCGCTGATCTGGGGCCTCAGCAGGCTGGCACCTTGCCTGGTGGCCCTCGCTGCAGGACGTCTCCTGCTCACTGACGATATTGCGCACAGGTGTGATGATGTCACCAACAGGGCATCCCTCCAATCTGGCAGGGGATTCCCTATACAGGAGATGGGGGGGGGGTCTTTTGGACCTCTGTATCTCCGCTGACATACGTCCTACAGCAGGGTCAGCAACCTTAGCCCTCCAGATGATTTGGAACTTTCCATGAGGTTCCAACATCCTAATGCGTAGCTGAGCATCATGAGGGATGTAGTTCCAAATCCTCTGAAGGGCTGAGCTTGCTGACCCCTGACCTACAGGGTCATATGAGCCGGTATCGCCGCACAGGCCCAAGTCTGGACCGGTTTGCAGAACAAAAGCTAAAATAAAAATCTTTCTTTTTATTAAACGAGATAAATGAAGTGGACGCGGTGCAGTGTTTAATATTAAATGGAATAAATGAAGTGGACGCGGTGCAGTGTTTAATATTAAACTAGTGGTGCAGCGAAATGGAAATTTCCGGCCGATACCGAAACAGAGAATTCGGGATCGGTTCGGCTGAAAACTGAAAATCAGACATGAGAAACTCAGCCTGGAGGTCGGGCCTAGCCGGGGACTCTCCTGATCCCGAAGGTCGGCTGAGCAAGCTGCTCAGCCGGCTTCCCAGGCTCAGGCGAGCCTCCAGGCCCAGATTTGCATGGCTGGTTGCACCTACATACTCGCCTACATCCTCCTACTTCGGCCCTGAGCTCCAACGGTGACAGTCCTCCGACTGTCGCAGGCTGCTCGGCCGTCCTCCATGCTCAGGCGAACCCCTTGCTCGGCCAGGCCTCCAGGCCCTATTTTGAAAGGGAAAATTTATGCCTTTTTTTTCTCAGCTGAATTTTCCATTTCAGCCGAAACCGAAAACACCATTTTCGGCCAATAATTCTCGGTCGCCGAAATTTCAGTACATCCCTATATATTAAACGGAATAAATGAAGTGGACGCGGTGCAGTGTGTAGTATTAAACGCATTCAGATAATGCATAATTTCAGTTTTTGTTTTTTTTCCCCCCGCAACTTTAAATGCCAGATATTGATTATTGGCCAGAAAAGCTGCCGAATATCTGTATCAGCCGTGAAAAAATCCGGCATACATCAATACCTGCCTGTGCTGCTATGCCTAGTCTTTTTCTTTCTTTTTCATCAGGAGTTATATAGTGATGGTCGTGTCTTTATTTGCCCTGAGTTATATAGTGCTGTCTGCGCTGTATGCTGTTCCTCAGGTGTACAGTTGTGGCCATATGCCACGTAGTTACATAGTGCTGCCTGTGACTTGTGTTCTTTGCTGTGGAGGTGTGTAGTGATGGCGTTTCTTGTTGCATTAGACCCTGGGTTACATAGTGCTGCTGCGTCGGAGAGTGAAGCGCCCAATATTATGCACTCACATGAACGCTCGCTTAACGTTGCAATTGGGGGGTTCCTCTAAACAACCCTTGAAGCAAGAACATATAGAAAAACAACAACGTAGCTCCTGCGAACAAAAGTCCACTGGAAAGCGAGGATGTGTGCACTATATGTCCATTAACCACTTCACTGCTGAGCCATTTCACGTCTTAAAAAAACAAATTTTTCCTTTTTTTATTATTGTTCTTATTTTTTTTCTTTACTTTAAACATGGTCATGTTTGGTATCATTGGAAAGGCCATGCTCTGGCCTTCCTAATGATACCAAACATGACCCTGCTAGCTGAAAACAGGAGATATCGGGGTTCAAAGCAACCCCTATCTTTCCTTAGGAGTCAATAAGGACGTTCCCCACATGTCCTCAGCAGTGAAAGGGTTAAAGGAATATTCCGTATCTACAGGGATTACCGGCTTTTATAGAAGATATAACGGCAAACTGCAGGAGAAAACAAGAGAACCGAAAAGTGCGCAGTATACCACTCCCAATTCTCATGAGTCAATCGCCTGGCTCTAGGATGGAAAGATTTATGGGTCTTAATTAAGATCTTCAGGCGCCCATCTAACCCCTTTTAGGATCCAGTTGATGGTGGACAGGATACCCCTGCAATGAAGCAAGATATATCGGGGATACCCCTAGTGAAATCTTGTAATTCAAGAGTCAAATTAAATAAATGCTAAAGTACAAAACTCACATATTTCTGAGCCTCTGTGGCTCCTTGGAATGCGAATTATAAGGAATCCCTGAAACCTTCTTTAACCACTTGGCTGCTAAGGACGCGCTCAGCGCGTCCAGCCATGTGGTTCTCCTGTGCTATGGACGCGCTCAGCGCGTCCAGCCAAGTGGTTCTCCTGTGCTATGGGTGCACTGAGCGCGTCCTAGCACAGGAGGCAGCAATCAACTGGGATTCTGGCCGATTGCTGTGCCCACCCGGTGCGGGCTGACATCCCGGGACCCCGGCGGAGACCATAGATGTCATTGTGCTAGTGCGATGACATCTATTTCAGGCCCCCCCCCCCCACAAGTGCAGGGAAGGTGCCTGAAAGGGAGGGGGGAGGTCCTTCGGACCTCTCTCCCTCCTGGTCGGCTGGGGGCAGCGGTCAAAGGCTGGCACCGTTTGGAAGGGCACAGCCTGCCCTTCCAAACAGTGGCTGGCTTTAACCCTTTGGGGGCCGAAAGGCGCCCGATCACGATCCTCTCCCGGAGCTGGCCGACATCTTGGATGTCGGCCAAGCTTCCGGGATCTCCCCTTGACGACTGGCGTCATTGTGCATAGCGCCATGAAATCAGTTCTTGAGTTAACCCCTAGCTGCCACCAATGAAACCCCTATCTCCCGATCCATGGCAGCTAGGTGTTAATGTTTGGTATTGTTGGATCGGCCAGAGCATGGCCTTTCCAACAATACCAAACATGACGATGTTATAAGTTAACAAATAAAATAAATTGTTTTGTTAATGCAGCAATTTTGTTCCCATTTCAATTATAATGTGAACAATGATGCTGCACTAACGATTTTTGTATGGGGTGCGTTTGTTATAAATTGTGTAATTTTCCCCAAAAAAAATGTAACAAGTCCCCATTTCTATTTTTTTTTTAACCAGCGCAACTCATAGAAAATATAACCGCAATTGCTCGCATGTTAAAATGTGAAAAAAACACACTTTACACGTTGTTGTAAATTATTGAAAATTCGAATTTTATTGCATTTTTTTTGTTATAATATACAGGCAGAACATGACGTATACATATAAAAATGATATATTATGAATCTGCCGAGTCTGACGGAAAGAACGATATATAATATGTCTGGGTCATATACTAAAATAAGCCTTCAAAACACGTTTAACCATGATGAGCAAAACCGGTAAAAATGACCTCAGCACAGAGGCGTGAAATGGCTCCGCAGCGAAAGGGTTAATCAGCAGTAAATTAAAATCCTTTATTAAAACAAAATGAATATAGTTACCACTGCCAGAACTGGTAGCTATATTCATTTTGTTTTAATAAATGGTTTTAATTTACTGCGAATTTGCCTTGACCTGTTTAAAGAAGGTTTCAGGGATTCCTTATAATTCGCATTCCAAGGAGCCACAGAGGCTCAGAAATATGTGAGTTTTGTACTTTAGCATTTATTTAATTTGACTCTTGAATTACAAGATTGCACTAGGGGTATCCCAGATATATCTTGCTTCACTGCAGGGGTATCCTGTCCACCATCAACTGGATCCTAAAAGGGGTTAGATGGTCGCCTGAAGATCTTAACCACTTGACTGCTGACGACGTGTGGGAGACGTGTCCCACACGTCATCAGCTTTGCGGGACCCCTGGCGGAGATACTCACCTCTCTGTCCAGGGTCAAGCGGCAGTCTGAGGACACTGAAGTTAAGACCCTCCCGACGTCAATGATGTCATCGCGCCATGAGCATTATCCACGAGCTGGGGGGGCATTATCCACGAGCTGGGGGGGCATTATCCACGAGCTGGGGGGGCATTATCCACGAGCTGGGGGGGCAAATTATCCACGAGCTGGGGGGGCAAATTATCCACGAGCTGGGGGGGGCAAATTATCCACGAGCTGGGGGGGGCAAATTATCCACGAGCTGGGGGGGCAAATTATCCACGAGCTGGGGGGGGCAAATTATCCACGAGCTGGGGGGGGCAAATTATCCACGAGCTGGGGGGGGGCAAATTATCCACGAGCTGGGGGGGGCAAATTATCCACGAGCTGGGGGGGGGGCAAATTATCCACGAGCTGGGGGGGGCAAATTATCCACGAGCTGGGGGGGGGCAAATTATCCACGAGCTGGGGGGGCAAATTATCCACGAGCTGGGGGGGGGCAAATTATCCACGAGCTGGGGGGGGGCAAATTATCCACGAGCTGGGGGGGGGGCAAATTATCCACGAGCTGGGGGGCAAATTATCCACGAGCTGGGGGGGGCAAATTATCCACGAGCTGGGGGGGCAAATTATCCACGAGCTGGGGGGCAAATTATCCACGACCTGGGGGGCAAATTATCCACGAGCTGGGGGGAAAATTATCCACGACCTGGGGGCAGTATATCCGAGGTCTGTTCTTATTGGAAAGCGTCACATGACATAAAATAAAAGTATCGGTACTCGGTCTTAAAAAAGTGGTATCGGTGCATCCCTAGTGAAAAGGTTAATGAAGACCCATAAAGCCTTCCTTCCTAGAGCCAGGCGATTGGCTCATGAGAATTGGGAGTGGTATACTGCGCACTTTTCGGTTCTCTTGTTTTCTCCTGCAGTTTGCCGTTATATCTTCTATAAAAGCCGGTAATCCCTGAAGATACGGAATGTTCCTTTAATGGACATCCTCGCTTTCCAGTGGACTTTAGTTCGCAGGAGCTACGTTGTTGTTTTTCTTTATATACATAGAGCTGCTGTCTGTGCTTTGTTTTACCCGCCATGAGTTCTATAGCGATGGCCATTAGCCCCTGGTTTATTGGTAGTGTGGGTTCGGTGTCGTGGCGGTGTCCTTGGCACGGAGCTGGCCAGTGGAACGTGTCCTTGGTACTAGTCCAGGTTCTCTGCTTGGAGAGGATGCGTCTCCTCGTAATGGAAAGTCACACAGTCTCTCCCTGCCGGGCGATTAGCAATCTCCGCTCGCAGTTACTATGAATTTCGCAGCCACTTGTCAGGCGGACACCGTGAATTCATCTTAAAGGGACAGCGCACTGAATAGCCGCCATGATTCCGACCTGGAGATCGTATGAGGAACCAGGGCTGGCCATGAAGCCTTTTAGATGCCGGGCACAGCTGTAAACTTCCTGCTCGGTGCGTGGAAACATGTCACCATAGAGGGTTATTCACTAACCGCCGAATCTGCCACAGAAATGCACCGCGCGTTGAATTACACCGCAGGAGCGATTCGTCAATTCACAAAGCTGTCAATTGGCCAAATACAGGAGAAAGGACCCCGAAATTATTCCACAGGGGACAATCGCTCCGTCTATTCACAAAATGCCAAATTGGACTGAAATTGCGGCAAAATTACCTGGCTTCGATTATTTCAATTAAACCGCTTTAAACGCCGAATCAAATGAGTTTCAATCTAACGAACGGAATATATTTATTTTATTTTTGAAGACCATTTATTTTCATTTTTCACAAACGGCTTTTATAATGTTTTTCACTTTTTCAAAGACCTTTTTGTATTTTTTCTTTTTTCTAAAATCGCTTTATTAAAGGTATGTTACATTATATGGTGGGATGCTGGGATCCGTCTGTGAAAAAAAGTCAGAGGAAATACCCTCAAAAAATCAAAGCAGAGACATTTCGCTCCTCTCCCGTTCCCCACACTTCGGAGAGTCAAATTCGCCAACCCTGCGGTGAATTCAGCATCCACCACAGGGTCCCCGAAATGCAGCGAACAACCTGCCGAACACATCCGAAAAAGAGCTGCAAAACAGCAGTGCGAAAGCATCCGATAAACGGCTGTACAAAACAAATGTGTAAAGAGAAAGGGAAAAAAAACTTTTGCACGAAAATGCCTGAAGATAATCTATAGTTTTATAATAATGTCTGTTACAGAAAAAAAAAACACTATTTAAAAAAATCCGGAGAAATGCCTAAAAAAATCCTATAAAAAAAAAATTAGACCTTTTGCTGCAAATGAAAGTAATAAACCGTTTAACATTGAGACCTATGGGATTCGCCTGAATAAACCTGTCAGACAGATAAAACCACTAGATGCACCGAAATTTCAACCACCAAAAGTATCTGTCGAAAATGGTGCTTTCATCCAATAGGAAAAATCGGCCAAAAAAAAAAAAGGGCAGAAAATCAGCCATCCAAAACGGGGCCTGGAGGCCGGGTCTTCAGGCCTGGGTGACGTGTTTTTTTTGGGTTTTTTTTGGGGGGGGGGGTGGGTAGCGTTACACATCCTCGCCTAAATCCACATGCTCTCCGACCTCGGCCCGGAGCTCCTCCAGCGGTGGCGCCCTGTGGTGACAGTCCTCCGGCATCCAGTTCCTGCTCTCCATCCAGCCGGTCGCATGGATGATGTCACAGAGGCGGGCTCCTCCTCCGTTACGTCATCTCTGTGACCGGCTTCTGACAGCGTGAAATAGATGCGGAGGACTGTCACCACTCACCATGTGGCTGCCACTGCTGGAGGAGCTCAGGTCCGAGGTAGGGGAGTATGTGGATGTAGGCAACACGATCTCACCCCCCCCCCCCACCCAATCAGTCATCCGAACCTGGGCCTGGAGACCTGGCCGAGCAGGGGGTTCGCCTGAGACCCCTGCTCGGCCAGGTCTTCAGGCCCAGCGAGTTGCCTGCTCGGCTGGCCTCCAGGCTCAGGTGAGTCCCCGGCTTGGCCGGGCCTCCAGGCCCAGATTCTGATTACTGATTTTCAATATCGGGTTTTCAACCGAACTGATCTCGAATTTTCAGTTTTTGGTATCGGCCGGAAATGTTAATTTCGGTGCACCACTGAACATCAGGGCATTTCCCTGACATTTCTCTGCTGTTCGGTGTCTATGAATAGATTAACCTGCTTCTCTATGGGGAATTTCACTGCCGCCGAACAGGCACCGTACGTGCAGGCAATTCTACAAAATTTGGCAAACTGCCTGCTCTCTGATTAGCCGAATGGCCCCGAAATGCATTTCGCGATTGTCTCTCTCTGAATAACACTGTATGTGTATAATACTTCACATGCCGGGTACATTTCAGAGTAAAGAAAGGCACAAACAGCGTTATCCCGGCCCAGGGATCCACAGAAAGCAAATAATACCCTTAATAAATGCTCAATACAGAGCAAACCATCAAAAACAAACCTAATACATGTAGTCTCCTCAACAGAGAGCGAGATAAAGGATGGGCAGAGGAGATCTTCATGCAGTGAGCAATGCTTTTTGTATCTATTTTTTTGTAAAAAAAACTTTATTTTGTAACAGACCTTTTTATTTTATTTTTTAAACACATTTTTATTTATTTTTTTTTAAACCTATTTTATTTTTTAAAAATCTAATTCTTCAAGTTTGGAATTCGCTGCGGCCAATTCATCGCTTTTCGCCGGCGTCCGATAACTGCTTCGGCGACTCAATTATCAATGCGATACAGTGACCATTCAATAAATAGTGAATTCACAGGATTTTTGACGAAATGGAATGACGGAAGAAGCGCTGAATGTGAATAGACCTCATAATGTATCTGAGCTCTGTTCCTCCGCTGCAACTCTTTCTGTACGTTTGTGAGGTTTGTACAAATCTCTTGTGTGTTGGGTTGTGTCTGTGTTGTGTTGGGTTGTGTCCTCTCACCCTGGTGATTTTATGTTTGCCATTTGCAGATCTTTGTGTATTTGTATTACACTTGAGTTTTTAGTCCTCGTGTGTTGATTTTGGCAATCGGGTCGCACTGCAGCGCGCACACACAAGACGCGGGCCAAATTCAGGCAAACAACGTCAAGTGTCTCTTGGGTTCGGCGTTTGCTGTATGTGTCTGGCTGCGGATGTCCTGTTTTCCAGACCGCTTTTCTGTCGGTTTGCCCGTTAACCCTGTTGACGGGAGTTGCTGTGAAGTGACTGTCCAGCAAACCCTGCTGTGTATTGCACCATTTCCACCCGATGACCAACCAGTCTGTGTCGCCATGCTTAAAGTATTTCCTGTTCTTGGCCTGCTACCCTTGTGTGGTCTCCTGCTGTCGTAGCCTGTCTGCAACAAGGTTCGACGTGATGCTTTTCTCATGGCATCAGGTAACCATTGGTTCCTCCCAGTTGTTGTCCTTTTCCCGTTGGCTCGAACCAGTCCCTCCACATTTTAGCCAAGTGGTTTCACCCACAGATCTGTCTGGGGTTTATTTTCTTTCTAGAACCTACAGACGGCCACATGTGACCATCTTGCCACGAGACGTTCAAACCACCACGTCGGGCACCAAAAATCAGCCCGTGGTCGCAACTGCTTCGATCACCTTTTCCAGATGTTTGGTTTGGAGAACAGCAGAACCCGTTGACCACGTCGGCACAACTTTATGCATTGTGTCGCCGCCGTGTGATTGGTCGATGAGACGTTTTGTTACAAGGCCCTTTTTTAGTTGTTTTTTTTAGGTGTTGTGGTTGTTAAGAGGGAGCTTTGGACTTTTGGGACTTTTCTCTTACTGGTTCCTCTGTTTCTGTTATTTTACTCAAATCTGTTGGCCGGCTCCTTAATTGGACTCCAATATGGTCAAGGTCTGGGGGGGGGGAAAAACATGGCTTCACAAACCAGAGGGCCGCGTAGCCAGCGGCTCCTAAATATCTGTGTTCTTCAACGTTCTTCTATGTACAGGTGGGAGCTTCTTTATGTGGAATTCCCAAAATGCTCCTAAACACGACATTATATGGAGAATCTACATGCAGTGGATAACCAAGAGGTAAACGCACGGACCGGCCGGGTATCCCTTACCCAAACGTTCCAAAATACCCAAACGTTCCAAAATAAGAAAACCGTTTTGACCTCAGACACAACACCACAAGTGGTAACCCCCTTCCCCCCCCCCCGCGACCTCGTCACATGACTGGGACAAAATGGCTAAAAAGCCAGTATAAAGGGCCCTTCAGACCGTGTGTGAAGCATAAACTGGTTTCCTGTTTAGACTTGGGTCTCCAGTATCTCGTTATCATATGCAAATATCCAAAAATCCACAAAATATCCCAAGATCCACCGTAAGTCTGATCCTGAGCGTTTCGGGTAAGAGACACTCGGCCTGTATATTTGAAGGGACACTCTGCTCCTCATGAGGAGTGCCCCCTTCCTGCCCTGATCTGGAGATATTGCTGGGTGAAGCGGAAGACCTTCCTTCACCCCACACACGGTCACCAGCAGTCGGGATTTTTAATTTCCTGGCTGTCAGTCACTAGTGATTTCACAGAGAGCGGCCGACGTCACCCTCGGAGACCAATTGCTGCAGCGATGGATCAGATCTGTGCATGCGCGTGCAGCTCCGATCCATCACTCTGCGCAGGCGCTACAGAACTTGCGTACGTGAAGTATGTGAGTCCCGCAGCGCCGCCCAATTTGTGGCTCCTACACTGCACAAGTTGCACAGAAAAGTCCCTGAGCGACTTACTCCCCAGTGATCATCTCCTCCGGGCGCGGGAAACGCCTGGGCATCGGGTTCTGTAGAATTTATATTGCGGCGGATTCTGTCTGTGTGTCGTTGCTGAGGTCTATTGTAATGGATTTAAATGGAGTAAAACCTAAACGTAACAACGAGCCGGTTTCGCTATGTTTAGGGACTTTCCGAGGTCGCTGTGAGGTTTTGTTTAGTGACAGGAAGTCAAAGAGGAAGTTGCATGGGAGCGCGTGGCCGTGTCAGAAGGGCTATCTCCACCCGCAGCGGCCGCCTCTCCTGCACGGGCACCGCGTCCACTTCTTCTCATTTATCCGTTCTTCTGCTCCCCCGTCGTTTTGTTTTTTGCAGTTGTAATCTTTCTCAGATGAAACGTGGACTGATGGTTAAAAAATACAGAGGGGGGGAGGGGCGCTACATGTCCTCCCGACCATCTGAGATCTATGGGGTTAATCACTAACCTCCAAATTGCACCGAGCAGTGAATTTCACCATTCAATGCAATTTTGGGGCAAATAGTGTATTCGCTAAACTGTCAGTTCACCCGATACGGGCGAATTGAAAACAAAATACGGGGCAATTTGCCGCAGCGCGGCGGCACCCCATAGAGTCTAGTGTCTTCTATTCAAAGAATGTCGAACTGCACCGAAATGAACTGATTGCGGCTTTTCAATTGGACGTGTTTAAACGGGTAAATCCCATAGGTTTCTATGTAATATTATTTTTTTTATTATATTATTTTTTATGACCATTCTTGTGAATTTTATTATAAAACGATTGGTCATTTTAAAATCTTTATATAATAAAATTCAGAAGAATGGTTATTTTAAAAAACAAAAATCTTAATTTTATCATAAAAAAAATTTCTATTGTATTTCTTTTTAAAAAAGATGACCATTCTTCTGAATTTTATTCTAAAAAGATTTTTTTTTTTTAAATGACCGAACTAAAAAAAAAATCTTTTCAGAATAAAATTCAGACGAATGGTCATCTTTTTTAAAAAGAAATACAATAGAAAAAAAAATTATGATAAGATTTAAGATTTTGTTTTTTAAAATAATTAACCATTCTTCTGAATTTTATTACATAAAGATTTTAAAATGACCAATCGTTTAATAATAAAATTCACAAGAATGGTCCTCTTTTTAAAAAGAAATAAAATAGAATTTTTTGTTTTATAAAATTAAGAAAAAAAAATTGTTTTTAAATTCTTCTGAATTTTATTATAAAAAGATTTTTATTTTTTTTGTACTTTATTAAAAAAAAAATTAAATAATGACTTAATTTTAATTTTCCCTTTTCAGACATTTTTTAATATTTGTTCCTGTTATTTATACACTTTTTTTAACGCTCGTTATTTATTTAAACCTCTGTTAGGAGTTTTTTATTTTCAGTTCGGTGGAATTCCTCGAGGCAAACGCGGCACAATTCTCCGACATCCAATAACTGCTTCGGCGACTCCATTCTCCACAAAATACAGTGAACGTTCTCCTAAATAGCGAATTCAACATATTTTTGGTGACATGGAAGCGGCGAGAAGCTTCGTGATGTAATGTTTACACACGCACAATTTGTTAAATTTCTTTATTTTTTGCACCCGAAGCTTTATCTAAACATAGAGTTCTTGGATCCTTTGGACATGGGACAGGACCTTCTTGGTGGTTCTTGGCCGAGAAAGCAGCCGGTGGGGTTTTTAGCAAAGCACCGCACGGTATTTACAGGGAAAATGTATATTTTTAGGGAAAAACCCTGTATTTGCTATTTACCCATGAGGCTAATTCTGGTTCCCCGTATTGAAAGGTTCTGCTTTGGTCATATGTGAAATGTTGGGTGGGACGCGTCTCCTCTGTCGCGTCTGTTCCTTGGTTAAGCCTTTGTCGTCTTTGCAGAGTGGGGAACGTTTCCAGTTTGCGTTGGAGGCCTCGAAGCGGAGCCTACTGGTGGACGTGGATGTGGACTGGCACCTTGTCATGCCCGGTGGAAGAAGGGGTCCTAGCCGGCAGCAACTGAGCCGTTCCGCTTTGCCTTCCCTGCAGACGTTGGTTGGTGGTGCTTGTGGCAATGGCACAGGGCTGAGAAATAGGTGAGATTCCATCCCGAAAAGCCTTTCAAACTCAAGTCTGGACCATGGAAGGTATGGAACCTTCAGGAAGATGTGTGTCCGTGCCAGTTGGGAGTTTAGGAAGACCGGGCCGATGCTTTTGAGGAATAGAGGCATATTCCATCGTTCGGGGCAGTTTTGGGGAAATTTGTCTATTCACTAAGCAGTGAATTGACCAAATAAATGCAAATTGACGTCAAAATACGGTGGAATTCGCCCGAAATCGCCCCATTCTATTCACAGAGCGCCGAACTGCACTGAAATTCCGTCAAAATGCCCTTATTTTCGGTGGTTTCATTCGACAGGTTTTCATAGCTTTCAATGGAATAAAGGGATTATCTTTTTAAGACAATTTTTTTTCTTCTTTCCAAAAACCCTTTTTATTCTATTTTTTTTATTTATTTTTAAAGACCTTTTTTAGTATTTTTTAAAAATTTAAGACCTATTTTTAGACACCCTTTTTTTTTTTAACTTCATTTTTATTGGTTTATCTTCCTATTAGGAAACCAGGAGAATTCCCTTTTTTCTTTTCCGTCATGTGGAATTCGGCGCTTTTCACCAACGTCCGATAACTGCTTCGGCGGCTCCAATTTCATTAAAATACGGTGACCCTTCACTAAATAGGGAATTCACTGTATTTTGGGGCGAAATAGAATAACCGAAATGCGGCGACTTGGTGCGTAACACAAAGCACCGAAATCCCACGCAATATACCCTTAACCCCTTAAGGACCAGTGACGCACATAGTACATCCTGGTGTAAATTCCCCTTAACGGCAAAAGACAAACTATGTACGTCATGGTCCTTTAATCCCCCTCCCTCCCTATACTCTCCTCTCTGGCCGGGGTCCTGTGCTGGAATGACTCCTCTGAAGTACGCAATGTTTTTATGGGCCCCAGCCGTCGCGATGACGTCACTTTCAGGCGTAGGGAGAACCTGAAAGGGGAGGGGGGGTCCTTTGGAGCCCTCTCCCTCCCAAAAGACTAGGGTTCGAAAAAATGAGAAAGGTACTGCTGGAAAGGGCAGAGTCTGCCCTTTTCAGCGGTGCCTCTCTTTAACCCCTTAGGTGCCGAATTGCAATTTGAACCTGGAAGAAGCTGACATCTGGGATGTTAGCCAAGCCTCCGGGTCACCCCCCACCCACTGACGTCATCGCCATGTGTGGAATGACGTCAGTCGGCCAGTTAACCCCCTAGCTGCCAAGTGGATTCTTTGGATCCACATATCTCCTGATCAGTGGCAGCTAGAGGGTCATGTTTGGTATCATGGTACCAAACATGACTAGGTTTGGTGTAAAAAAAAAAAAAAAAAAAAAATTTCTTTTTTTTTCTTGGGTTTAATAAAATATGGCTTCAATTGACGTTTAAACATGATGAGCATAAAACGGTCAAAATGAGCTCAGCGCACAGACGTGAAATGTAAAAACGTCAGTGGGCACTTTCAGACAGAGAATGATAAACCGCACGGTCACTAAGGGGTTAAGTCCCCCCCACCCCCCACCCCCCGGGTTGGGCTCCAGGTTATACGGTGAATTCCAGTCTCTAGTTCATGCTGTCACCTATGTTACTGGTTCCTGAGCGCTGGGTTCTCTGTTCATGTTGTCTCCCTTGGGCCAGGCATGTCTGTCTGACTCTGTGTGTGTGTGTGGTGACTCCTTATAACACTTGCACGGATCTCTGCGGTTCGTCAGGGAGGTTTCCAGGGATGGAGCAGTAGATCCAGGAGGTGACTTGCCGCTTGCAGAAGATAGGCCTGCAATCCTGTCCTCAACCCGACACAAGCTTTTAACCTGTAGTGTCTTCTTCCAGTCTGTGGCATTAAGAGCGGTGAAACGCGCCGGCATAACTGTTTTTTTTGTTTTCCAGGAATGGTAACGCAGTCGGCCTGTCGGCACCCCCCATTACTGCCTTGATCACCCCTGAACCCGTGCGTCACTGCCGTATCCCTGACCTGCCGCTGGACGGAAGCCTGCTCTTCGAGTTCATGTTCTTTACTTACTTGTTGGTGGCCCTCTTCATCCAGTACATCAACATCTACAAGACCGTGTGGTGGTACCCCTACAATCACCCCGCATCCTGCACCTCACTGGTGAGGACACATTGCCGCGATCTCATTGGCTGATACACTCTCACTGTAAAGCAGGAATTGACAGATCCAGGAGTCGCGCGGCCCCCTAGCCCCCCCCCCCGGCCCTAGCCCCCCCCCCCCCGAAACTAGCCCCCCCCTGACCCAAAACCCGACCCTTCCGCTTATATAGAAAACCTGTACCTGGCTCCTAAAAACGCTGCGCTATTGGGCTCCTAGGGTTTCTTATCGCCTAATAAATTTGATACAAGCAGCGAATCCCTTATCTAAAATTTATCCGACCAGGTGGGTTTCAGATTTGGGATTGTTTTTGGGGATTTTGGAATAGTTGCGTATAATATTATTATTATTATTAATAATCAATGTTGGGGACCCTGGTCTAAACAGGAAATCCATGTGTTTCACACACACCTTATACACAGCCTGAAGGGCGGATTATACAGGATTTTGAATAGAACGCAACCACTTACACAAGCTGTAACTAGATTACCTCTGCATTACAAACAAAAACACACACAAACACATTATAAAACACTTTATAAACCACATGCTGCTGGGGTTTTTTCCTCTAAGTAATTACATATAAAAAGGAAAATATAATGTCAGATTTTTTTTTTTACTCTTTCCGTTTTGTGGATTTTTCCCATGATGCAACATTTACCAAAATCTGTGCAAATGTTTTACTTGACTGCTGTGGTTTATTTAATCTACAGTATTGGTTAATGAGGTGAAGGAGAGAATGTTTAGATAAGGCTGCAGGATGTGTAATAGACATATGCACAGCACAAAATTTCGTTTTGAACTAATGGATTAGTACTAAAATACAATTTATTTAGTTGCTAATTTCATTCATCCGAAAACCAGTGGAGACAATTACTATTGTAGTGGCTCCTCAGAGGGCTGAGATCGCTGCTTGTTACAGTATCTCTCACTCTCAGCACAATGTGTCAGGCAAAGCTGTTACAGTAACTGACTGCTGCTCATCACAGCGCTCAGAGTTTCAGTAAAACTAGTAAATAATATTTTTATATACAAGAGGTTAGAACAATATTATTTCCTTGTTTTACTGAAACTCTGAGCGCTGTTACAGTGAGTTACTGTAACAGCTGAGCCTGATACATTGTACTGAGAGATAATATAACAAGCAGCCGATCTCAGCACTCACAGCCACTGGATTTAAAGGGCTAAAAAAAACGCTCCTCTCTGTATAATGTTTAGAACATCCTCCTGCATTAATTAATACCCCTCTCTGTATAATGTAGATAACGTCTTCCTGCATTAATTAATACTAGTATCGGTGCTGATACCGGGTACTGCAGGAGTACTTGGTACTCATGCAGTACCCCCGATATTTTTTTCCCGATACCGGAAGCCGGCATTGAGCCGGCTTGCCGGCATCCTAGGGGCTGCGGCGGCTGTCCGAATGCTCTATCGGCATCCGGACAGGCCCTGCAGCTGCTCACTTTGTTTATACTTACCTTCCTTTAGCGACGCCGGGAAAGTCTTTGCGCGCTCCTTGGAAGGTCCCCAGCCGCGACCACATGGGACCATGTGATCGCGGCTGGGGTCCTTCCAACCAGCGCACGCGCGGAAACTTTCCCGGCGTCGCTGAAGGAAGGTAAGTATTAAACAAAGTGAGCAGCTGCAGGGCCTGTCCGGATGCCGATAGAGCATTCAGACAGGCCCTGCAGCTGCTCTCCGCTCATACTTACCTTCCTGAGCACCGCCGGGAAAGTTTCCGCGCGTGCGCTCGTGGAAGGACCCCAGCCGCGATCACATGGTCCCACGTGGTCGCGGCTGGGGACCTTCCAAGGAGCGCGCTCAAAGACTTTCCCGGCGTCGCTAAAGGAAGGTAAGTATGAGCGGAGAGCTCCAGGTGAGCTGGGGGGGGCAAATCCATGTGCTGGGGGGCATTTCCGTGAGCTGGGGGGGCAGTATCCATGTGGTCTGTTCTTATTGGAAAGCGGTCACATGACGTAAGATAAAAGTCTCGGTATCGGTGAGTACTTGAACAAAAGTATCGGTACTCGTACTCGGTCTTAAAAAAGTGGTATCGGTGCATCCCTAATTAATACCCCTCTCTGTATAATGTATACAACATCCACCTGCATTAATTAATACCCCTCTCTGTATAGAACATCCTACTTTATTGCCATGTGGAGGGTGCAGAACTTCGGAATGCAATGCTTATCCAGCACAGGAGAGGGAACATTTACTTAAACTTTGTATCTCTGTGGGGGAGACACAGGAATATAAAAGCAGGGGAGAGGGGAAAGTATTAACGTAAATCGGTCTGAAAGCTCAGAGAAGAGATGACTGGCGCAAATTATTTTTATAATAAAATAAAGCACTTTAAATCCAGTGAAAACATTCAAATAAATCAGAGTAACTGGGAGAGCTGGATACTAAATGTATCAGACGTAAAAAAAAAAGTTATAACAAGCAGCACTGGGAGAGGAGAGGGACTTTATATAAAACGTGTATTATAGATGAGGAAAGGGGGTTAGTGCTCCTGGATAATATAAAATGTATCAGACCTAAGCCCCTATTATGCAGAGTGGGAGGGGAGATAACACACGTTTTATAAAGTCCCTCTCTTCTCCCAGTGCTGCTTGTTATAAAGGGTTTTTACTATCCAGCCCTCCTCTGTCATTAGCTTTCAGTGTGATTTATTTGAATGTTTTCCTTCTCCAGCTGCTTTTATCATCTTAAGTAAAGGTTTCCTCTCCTGTGCTGGCTGTCTGTGCTGCGAGTGAGTATTCTGGAGCTCTATCACTGTCAGATTTTCGGGTAGGGGTCGGGAAGGATTACGCATACAAACCTTTTCTGTAGCTTTGCGATGTTGTGCTCTTCATTGCTGGTCTCCTTCACTCAATGTAATATCACAAAAAGGACTGAAACTAAAATGTAGTGCATTTTATTTTAGTTTCTTTCGTTTTTTGTACTGAGCAGTTTCGTATCTCTTGAGTCACATGAAAACTAAATTATCCCAAAATTCGGACTAAATCGTTTTAGTAGTAAAACAAATGCACATGTCTAATGTGTATTGTGTTCTTCATTCTACCTGAGATAAGAGCTGGCAGCTGCATGAGATAAGAGGGGGGAGGTTTAAATACTTCTAATCTCCCCCCTGGTAATGTCCTTTGAATACATCCCACACTCCATTCAATGAGCAAAAGCCACACAGTGAGGAGCAAGTGATGGCAGGATACAACACAAAATATCACACAATGGATACACCCAGTGACACATATAGAGGTAAATATCACACAATGGATGCACCCAGTGACACATATAGAGGAAAATATCACACAATGGATGCACCCAGTGACACATATAGAGGAAAATATCACACAATGGATGCACCCAGTGACACATATAGAGGAAAATATCACACAATGGATGCACCCAGTGACACATATAGAGGAAAATATTTTCTTAACTAAACCTAGAAGAGAAAAAACAAACACATGTAAGATATCAGCAACATCAAATAAACACAATAAGGACATTTCATTTTTGGGGGGGGAGGTTTGTGGCTCTTAGAGTTAAATCTCAAGGATCTATATTTTTCCCTCATTCCTATTGGCTGCGCTCGTTCCTGTATTTTGTGATTGTGTCATTCTCGTGTATCTCTGTTTTATTGCAGAATTTTCATCTGATCGATTATCACCTGGCGGCCTTTATCACGGTGATGCTGGCCCGGCGGCTGGTGTGGGCCCTCATATCAGAGGTAACCGTTTCCTTGTCTTCCTGTGTCTTCCAATACTCGCTTAACATATATACAGTCGTGTTCAAAATTATTCAACCCCCACTGAAATTGAGTGTTTTGGCCAGTTTGACATTGATTTTGATCATTCAGTCATCTTGCTTACAATTAAATCAAAGATGCACGTGTAGGTCAGACAAATATAACATAACATTTATAATGAAATAACCACAAATGTCTTTTCTGTGCACACATCATTATCAGTTTTATTCAACCCCCAAGTGACATTCAATCTTAGTACTTAATACAACATCCTTTTACAGTTATAACAGCTTTTAAACGTGAAGCATAGCTTGACACAAGTGTCTTGCAGCCATCTACGGGTATCTTCGCCCATTCGTCATGGGCAAAAGCCTCCAGTTCAGTCACATTCTTAGGCTTGCGCACTGCAACTGCTTTCTTTAAGTCCCACCAGAGGTTCTCAATCGGATTTAAGTCAGGTGACTGCGATGGCCACTCCAAAATGTTCCAGCCTTTAATCTGCAACCATGCTCTAGTGGACTTGGAGGTATGCTTGGGATCATTGTCCTGTTGAAAGGTCCAACGTCTCCCAAGCCTCAGGTTTGTGACGGACTGCATCACATTGTCATCCAATATCTCCTGGTACTGAAGAGAATTCATGGTACCTTGCACACGCTGAAGCTTCCCTGTACCTGCAGAAGCAAAACAGCCCCAAGCATGATTGACCCCCGCCATGCTTCACAGTAGGCAAGGTGTTCTTTTCTTCATAGGCCTTGTTCTTCCTCCTCCAAACATAGCGTTGATCCATGGGCCCAAACAGTTCTAATTTTGTTTCATCAGTCCACAGAACACTATCCCAAAACTTCTGTGGTTTGTCCACATGACTTTTGGCATACTGCAGACGACTCTTCTTATTCTTTGGAGACAGCAAGGGGGGTGCCCTGGGAGTTCTGGCATGGAGGCCTTCATTACGCAGTGTGCGCCGTATTGTCTGAGCTGAAACTTCAGTACCCACATCTGACAAATCTTTTCTCAGTTCCTCAGCAGTCACACGGGGACTTTTCTCCACTCTACGCTTCAGGTAGCGCACAGCAGTCGAAGTCAGCATCTTCTTTCTGCCACGACCAGGTAGTGTTTCAACAGTGCCCTTTGCCTTGAATTTGCGAATGATGCTTCCTATGGTCTCTCTTGGTATGTTTAACATCTTTGCAATCTTCTTATAGCCATTGCCCTTCCTGTGAAGAGTAATCACCTCTTCTCTTGTCTTCCTGGACCATTCTCTTGACTTCACCATGTTTGTAACCACACCAGTAAATGTCTAGAAGGAGCTGAGTATCACAGTCATTTTAAAGCTGCCTAATTGGTGCTTATTATGCTTTATTGCTGCTCCGTGACATCCACAGGTGTTTTCAATACCTGATTGAAAACACTTGAATGAACCTCTGCTCTTCAGAGTGGTAGTCTTTAAGGGGTGGAATAATTGTGTCAATGAAGAATTCACAAAAGAAACATTTACTACTGTATTACAAAACCAATTGATGTCATTTTAGTTGCATATGGTTCTTTAAAACGTCCTTGTAGGATTTCATTCTGAATACAATTACAAATGTACACTAAATTCCCTAAAACCCTTTACAGCATTGGGGGTTGAATAATTTTGAACACAACTGTATATTTTCTCCAAACCTGCAGGAGGAGATGCACACAGGGATTTGTCAGAAAAATCCCCAAAAAATCATTATAATCTATTAAAAATGCGATGTTTCGGCTCCTGAAGGACTTTATCAATGAAACAAGAAACACGTATACTGCATTTATATATATATATATCTCACAGGGGAGGGGGAGGGGATGGCAGGTTGTTCCTCCATAGGAATTGCTGTGTAGAAACCTATTCCCCAGAGCATATTTTCTGGGTCTCATTGTTTTCAAACACAGCATCTTGTAGATGCCTCGTGTCAGCGTTATAGAGCGATGCCGCACGGCGTGCTTTGCCTCACGCGTTTCCTGCTGTCTCTTGTCGTGGTGCAGTGTACACCACGAAGAGGTGCTGCCAGGAGAGCGCCCCGTGTGGCTTCCTTCTTTACTGCAGGCAGGGTCTCTCGAGCCCGAGCTTCCACATCGCTCGGTGACCGCGGCACTAACACTCACCAAACGCTTTGAAACCCAGTGGGACCTGCAGGTTGTGTATTTAGGCTGGGGTCAGACCAGCGCACTTTTAACGTGCGTTCTGGCGCACATAATTACGGCCGCACTAGCAGCAGATGATGGGCAATGACAGCCAATATACGATGTACGGCCGCACGAAAGTCCGGCCGTGCAACGCAAGTGGAATTTGAACGCATTTTTCTGAGAACACAGAACCGCTAGTACTGACGTACTGAGTGCGCAGCTGCGGCATAGCGGCGTGTGTGCGTGATTAGGAGATGTCAGACGCTGCTAATGTCCAGCCTACATAACGTCCAGACGCAAAAGGAGTTTTATTGACGATCCGTACAAAATCACGACCGAAAATGCGCGCCGTCTGACTGTTTTTGCGCATTCCGTGAAAAAAATACATCAATGCGTTCGGACGCACTTTTTCACGTTCGCGGGGAAAAATGCTTTCGTCTGATCCTAGCCTTAACCCCTTCACTACCAAGCGCCTTTCTCCTCTCTCCCCCCCCCGCCCCGCCAAAAAACAATTCCACCGTCTGGAACCGGTGTTTCTCCGGAAAATCCCTTTCTTAATTATTATCCAGTAAGAGATATTTGGGAATATTCCCGGTGTGATCCTCACTGTAATAACCTGTGCGGCGGGGAGGTGTCACCACCTGCTGGACAAGAGGACTTACTGCAGGTAGAATTGCATTCACTCAGCAGAATTCTGATGTGTTAAGAGACGGCTGTCACCGGTCACCGTGCCCTCTTCTGTTAATGAGATGTTTTTATCGTTCTTCTGTTCCTCCGAGGCTCTAACGTTTCCGTCCCCTGTGTCTCCCCAGGCTTCTCAGGTAGGAGCAGCATCCATGGTGTATTACACTGCGCTGATCACCGCACGCCTCGTCCTGCTCACGCTCTGCGGCTGGGTGTTCTGCTGGACTCTGGTCAACCTGTTCCGTAACCACTCGGTCCTGAACCTCCTGTTTCTGGGATACCCGTGAGTGCGTCTCCCTGTTTGATTTGCGCCGTGGCGTCCCGGCTCCATGCAGCTTCCCGTTTGGAATGGGTTTGCGTTCAGCTGACCAGGACAGGTTTGCAGGGCTGAAACGCACACTCATACGCAAGAAGCCTTGAAGTTCCTGCTTTTTGGCTCCTTTTTTGTGTCTCTAAAAGACGAGAAACAGACGCTAGAGGAGGTTTATTCACTCACCTCTGAATCCGCCACCGATTTGCACCGAACGGTGAATTTCAGGCCAATTCGTCTATTCACAAAGTTACCACTTCACCAAATACAGGCCAAGCGACGGCAACATACGCTGCATCTCGCCACAATTCGACACCAAAAGTGTCTCCTAGAACCAATGATTCACCTGCTCACAGGACGGCGAATTACACCGAAATTTCTTTACAGTAATACAGGATGACAGGAGTGAGATCTCACCAGGAATCTGATTTATTCCCAGGGTGCGCTGACCCTGCGCTATAAAGGTTTTGTGTTATTTGTTTCCAAATAATTTACCTTGCATTACAAAAAATTAGTTTTTTTGGTAGTGAAAGGGTTAACCTGTCGCTGCGCTTTACTGATCTTTTCCTGTAAATATCTCTGAAGTTTTTTTTTTTTTTTCTACTCGATCAGGTTTGGAGTTTATGTACCTCTTTGCTGCTTCCACCAGGACAACCGCTCCGCGTCACTACCTACGGACTGCGGGTACTTTGTGCAGGACTCCTTAGTGGAGCACGGTGCTAACGACGTTGCCAGCTTCGTCCGACCCAAAGACTTCCTCTCTCTCCTGCGGGAATCCCTGAGGGAACAGTTCAATTCCTCCCCATCCATCCCAACTCACAGCTGCCCGCTGTCCCCCGACCTCATCCGAAACGAGGTGGAGTGCCTGAGAGCCGACTTCAACCGCAGGATCAAGGAGGTCCTCTTCAACTCCCTATTCAGTGCCTACTACGTGGCGTTTCTGCCGCTTTGTTTCGTTAAAGTAAGTCCTGCTTTTTATATATTGTGAAACGTGTCTATATAACCATCCTTCCCATAGGAACGGCTCGCCACACGATACATGCAGCGGACGGCGGCTCATGGGGAGGATCCAGTTATTAAGTCTTGGTTCTCCGCTTCTTTCTAAAATTTTGTGTGGAGGGCAGGTGGCGGCGCCGCCGCGGAAGGGCAGGTGGTGGCGGCGGCGCGGGAGGGCAGGCGGGCGATTCTTAACACCACGTGGATCTGCTAGGTGTTATATTTATGCCATTAAAGTGATATCCTTTAATAATCTCGGGTCTGATTCCAAATGAGCCGCACGCGCGGGCTCCTCACTGTATATCCGTGGCACCTACACATCAACTCTAGGCTGGTCGTCCACTGGGTCTGTATTTGTGCGATCATCCGTTATCATCTGATCAATCCCACAACATGCAGGAGGTTCAGCCCTCTTCCACGACCACCATCAGACGACTTCAGACGATTTTTGCGACTACAACAGACTAGGGATCCTTCCCGTTTCAATGGGATTTGTTGGACGATCTCATACAATTTTACATGAAAAAGATTAATTGTATAGTTAAACCGGTGGCAGCGAAATCGCACCATAGAGAAGTGATTTTATTCTACAGCCCATAGGATTCAAAATAAAATTATATTTTCTATTTTAGTTTTTTATTTAACTTCATTTTTTTCATCTGCAGCAAAAATACTTTTACTTCCTGGTTTTTGGTGAAATTTTGGGTTCCTACTTTATAAAAAAGACCAGGCCTTTTTTTTTTTCCCCCTCGTCGAACAGTGTTTTTTATTTTTCCCCTCTTCAGGCCAAGGATGAAATATCTGTATGTGCCGCATAATGCCTGTGTATGGCAATTACAGCAACACCTTGTATCTGTATGTGCTGCATAATGCCTGTGTATGGCAATTACAGCAACACCTTGTATCTGTATGTGCTGCATAATGCCTGTGTATGACAATTACAGCAACACCTTGTATCTGTATGTGCTGCATAATGCCTGTGTATGACAATTACAGCAACACCTTGTATCTGTATGTGCTGCATAATGCCTGTGTATGGCAATTACAGCAACACCTTGTATCTGTATGTGCTGCATAATGCCTGTGTATGGCAATTACAGCAACACCTTGTATCTGTATGTGCTGCATATTGCCTGTGTATGGAAATTACAGCAACACCTTGTATCTGTATGTGCTGCATAATGCCTGTGTATGGCAATTACAGAAACACCTTGTATCTGTATGTGCTGCATAATGCCTGTGTATGGCAATTACAGAAACACCTTGTATCTGTATGTGCTGCATAATGCCTGTGTATGGCAATTACAGCAACACCTTGTATCTGTATGTGCTGCATAATGCCTGTGTATGGCAATTACAGCAACACCTTGTATCTGTATGTGCTGCATAATGCCTGTGTATGGCAATTACAGCAACACCTTGTATCTGTATGTGCCGCATAATGCCTGTGTATGGCAATTACAGCGACACCTTGTATCTGTATGTGCCGCATAATGCCTGTGTATGGAAATTACAGCAACACCTTGTATCTGTATGTGCCGCATAATGCCTGTGTATGGAAATTACGGCAACACCTTGCAGCTGTACTGTACAGGGATTTTCTCACATTATAATCCCCTGAATCTTATCCCTGTACAGCAGCGAGTCACCCCACAGATCTCCCTGTATTCTGCTGGACATAGAATCGGAAATCTTTCCATGCTGGGTCCGGCTGACGTTCTTTTGGTTCTCCCATCTTTCAGAGCACCCAGTATTACGACATGCGTTGGTCGTGCGAGCACCTCATCATGGTGTGGATCAATGCCTTCGTCATGTTGACCACGCAGCTCCTTCCACCCAAGTATTGTGACTTGCTACACAGGTCTGCTTCCCACCTTGGGAGGTGGCAGAAGTTGGAACATGGGTCCTACAGCAACGCACCACAACACATGTGAGTAACGACCTCTTGGTTTGGGACTAATTTCCTGAGCCGTAAAGCGTTTCTTACAGTCAGACATTTGTGATTTGTGATTTGTTTTATTGCTTTGTGATGAGTCACTTTGAACTTGGGGTACATGGACCTAGAAATGCATTTGGGAGGTGCAGGCCTGATGTTCTATATTGTTTCGGTGTTCCTCTCCTATGTTGAAGTCCCCCTGTGCCCACATTTTTAGGTGCAGCGTGTTTGTGTTATGTATGACTACTGTTATTGTCTATTTGTATCTGTTACTATCTGTGTTACATTATTATTCCCTTATGTATTTATTGCAGTGCGGTGTATACTGTGCAGTTTTTATACAGTTTTTTTCTCGCCATTAAATGGACTTTCTAATCCTACCATTATTTTCATCATATCGAATAATTTACTATAAAAAAAAGTATGAAATATGAGGAAAAACCTGAAAAAACCCACTTTTTCAAACTTTAACCCGCAAAATCTACAACCGCCAAAAAAGACCCGGCTAAATAGTTTCTAAATTTTATCCTGAGTTCAGAAATTCCCAATTTTTACATGGTTTTGCTTTTTAACCCCTTCACTGCTGAGCCATTTCCCCCCTGTATAAATAAAAGTTTTATCTTTCCACATAATCTGGTTATGGTAGGTATCCTTGGAAAGGCCATGCTACCAAACATGACCCTCTACCTCCCACCGATTGGGAGATACGTGGGTCCACAGGAACCCCCAATCTCCTTCATAGGAAATCCCTTGGTAGCTAGTCACTCCCTAACTGACCTCATCGTGCACATGTTCGACGTCAGTTGACGAGGGGAGGCCCCGGAAGCAGGGCTGACATCCAAGATGTCGGCTACTCAAATGTAAAGGGATATCTTTTGTAATGATACAGCTCAGATCATGTGACAACTGCCCCGTGCTGCTGCGTCATGCCAATGCTGAACGTATAAACTTCATCAAGGTAGTGAAGGGTTAATACAGTATCCATTTTCACAGCTTTTGACTGTTCCTTCTCAAACCCTGTATGATGTCACAGCGTGCGTTTCTCCATGGGATGTGATACTGACGCTTGTCTCCTCTCTCCCAGCTGGTCAGAGCACACGGTTTGGCCACAGGGTGTTCTGGTTCGACACAGTCGCAGTTTATACAAAGCCGTGGGGCCATACAATGTAGCGGTGCCTTCCGACGTCTCTCACGCCAGGTTTTATGTAAGTATCACAAGTCTACCCACGTCTGTGTCTTAACGTGTCTCGCCGCCTGCTCTCTGCCTCCGTCTCGCCGCCTGCTCTCTGCCTCCGTCTCGCCGCCTGCTCTCTGCCTCCGTCTCGCCGCCTGCTCTCTGCCTCCGTCTCGCCGCCTGCTCTCTGCCTCCGTCTCGCCGCCTGCTCTCTGCCTCCGTCTCGCCGCCTGCTCTCTGCCTCCGTCTCGCCGCCTGCTCTCTGCCTCCGTCTCGCCGCCTGCTCTCTGCCTCCGCCTCGCCGCCTGCTCTCTGCCTCCGCCTCGCCGCCTGCTCTCTGCCTCCGCCTCGCCGCCTGCTCTCTGCCTCCGCCTCGCCGCCTGCTCTCTGCCTCCGCCTCGCCGCCTGCTCTCTGCCTCCGCCTCGCCGCCTGCTCTCTGCCTCCGCCTCGCCGCCTGCTCTCTGCCTCCGCCTCGCCGCCTGCTCTCTGCCTCCGCCTCGCCGCCTGCTCTCTGCCTCCGCCTCGCCGCCTGCTCTCTGCCTCCGCCTCGCCGCCTGCTCTCTGCCTCCGCCTCGCCGCCTGCTCTCTGCCTCCGCCTCGCCGCCTGCTCTCTGCCTCCGCCTCGAACGCAGTTCCTGTGTGCCACATATGCTGTAACGCATCATCTTTCATAGATTTGTTGCCACATTATATACATTTTTGCTAAAATATATCTGTGTAACTAGAGAAGATATAAGTTTATGTTTAGCAATTACCGCACACGTAACATAATCGGGGATGGCGTTCTTGGTGAGTTCCCACACTAATTATTTTAGGACTCGACCCCTGGCATATCTTCCATCCGTACACCCTGTATATGGGCCGCGTACAGCTGTGGGTGCCAAGGTCACCACCTTCTGGAATAGGGATCCAGGCCCTTGCGTCCCCTCTCTGCTTTCTCGATGTATACTTTGTGTCCCTTTTCTGCATCTTAACGCGTTTCGCCCACCCCCCCCCCTCTTCCATGACAATACTGACGTCCATTCCTCCCCCCCCCCCCCTCTTTTCGCAGTTTCTGTTCCACCGGCCGTTACGGTTGCTCAACCTGCTGCTTTTCATCGAGGGCAGCCTGGTGCTGTACCAGCTCTACTCCCTGCTCCGGGCCGAGAAATGGAACCACACGCTTTCCATGGCGCTCATCCTCTTCTGCAACTACTACGTCCTGTTCAAACTGCTCCGGGACAGGATAGCGCTGGGACGAGCGTACGCCTACCCCACCAACAGCTACGGACTGAAACCACACTGATTTATTTCCCCACTTGCCAAAGGATTTAAAGGAAAATAAAAAAAATTTATGAAAACAAAAGGCGGGAGGGGGAGGGGCGAGGATAAAAAAAAAATCCAAAAGAAGAAAAAAAAAATATTTTCATACAGTTCTATTTTTTTCTTGCGATGTTTATAAATATTTAAGATATTTTATATTTTGTATACTATTTTGTTGGGGGGGAGGAGGGGCTGCCGGAAATGTCTTTTTTTTTTTTTTCCTATTTTTTTTTTTTTTTTTTTTATTATTTTATAAAGCAGGTATTATTCAATGCATACAGTGTTTGTATGTGCATAGGACTGGCGTGTTACGTATACAGATCCATAGCACGTGCACTGTTAAAAAGGGGGGGGGGTCACGAGACAACCTCTGGGTCCCCCCCCCGGCCCTCCCTGCACTCAGTGTATCTCGGCGCCACTTGCCTGTTTTTGATTCGCAGAGCTTGATAGAATCGAGCAGAGAACAATCATGATGAAAATAAAAGCCGCCGCACAATCTGATGTTACCCACAATCCCTTTTGTCTATGGAGGGACTGCTTGGGAGGGACGGGGTGGCTTGATGACCCCCAGTTGGATACGGTTACCCCGTACGGTGCAGGCGGTGATTTATCAACTGAATAGATTCACAAAAAACACAAAGAAGGAAATGCTGCACATATCTGCATTAAACAGGTACTATAACACCTAAAGCGCTCCGTATCTTCATTTAACCTGCACGGAAAGGTGAGCCGGCTGCTTGGCTTCTGCCGCCATGTCCCGCATTGCACGCTAGGCCCTCCGTATCTGCATCCAGCGCCGCTGTCATCCATCGAGCAGATCAGACGGCAGGCTGTGCCGCGAGTGTGTCCTTCGTCTAACTCTGGGCCGAGAATGATGCAAAACGTGAGAAATTGCAGACGTCATTTGCATGTCTTGCCCAGAGTTCCTTGCTGCATATGGGGAATGTAGCGCATGAGCTACATCAGGAAGCATTATTTTACTGAGAGGGTGGTGGATACATGGAACAGCCTTCCAGTTGAAGTGGTAGAGGCCAAAACAGTAATTGAATTTAAGCAGGCATGGGATAGGCATAAGGCTATCCTAAACCAAAGATAAATCCAGGTAAAGTATCCATGTAATTGGGCAGACTAGATGGGCCGAAAGGTTCTTATCTGCCGACATTTTCTATGGGCTCTGGGAAGCAGCTCTCTGTATTGTTGGGATGTGAAAATGACTTCTACAACTACAGGTGACACTCGAAAAATTTGAATATGGTGTAAAAGTTCATTTGTTTCAGTATTGCAACTTAAAAGGTGAAAGTAATATATGAGACTCGTTAGATGCAAAGCGAGATAGTTCAAGCCGTGATTTGTCATAATTGTGATGATTCTGGTTACAGCTCATGAAAACCCCAAATCCACAATCTCAGAAAATGAGAATATTCCATGCAATCAATAAAACAAGGATTGTACATAGAACAATATGGCACCTCTGAAAAGTATAAGCTGCAGATGTACTCAGTACTTGGTTTGGGCTCTTTTTGCAGCAATTACTGCCTATCAGTCTGTGGCACTGCCGAGGTGTTATGGAAGACCAGGATGCTTCAATAGTGGCCTTCAGCTCTTCTGCATTGTTTGGTCTCATGTCTCTCATCTTTCTCTTGGCAATGCTCCATAGATTCTCTATGGGGTTCAGGTCAGGCGAGTTCGCTGGCCAATCATGCACCGTAATCCCATGGTCATTGAACCAGGTTTTGGTGCTTTTGGCAGTGTGGGCAGGTGCCAAGTCCTGCTGGAAAATGAAGTCCGTGTCCCCATAAAGCTCGTCTGTGGAAGGAAGCATGAAGTGCTCCACAATCTCCTGGTAGACGGCTGCGATGACCCTGGACTTAATGAAGCACAGTGAACCAACACCAGCAGATGACATGGCTCCCCAAATCAACACAGACTGTGGAAACTTCACACTGGACTTCAAGCATCTTGCAGTGTGTGTGCCTCTCCATTCTTCATCCATACTCTGGCTCCTTGGTTTCCAATTGAGATGCAAAAGTTGTTCTCATCAGAAAAGAGGACTTTGGAGCCACTGAGCAACAGACCAGGTCTGTTTTTCTTTAGCCCAGGTAAGACGCTTCTGACGTTTTGTTGTTCAGGAGTGGCTTGACGAGGAATACGACATTTGAAGCCCATGTCCAGGATCTGTCTGTGTGTGGTGGCTCTTAATGCACTGACTCCAGCCTCAGTCCACTCCTTGTGAAAGTCCCCAACACTTTTGAATGGCCTTTTCCTGACAATCCTCTCCAGGCTGCGGTCATCCCTACTGCTTGTGCACCTCTTTCTTCCACATTTTTCCCTTCCACATAACTTTCTATTAATGTGCTTTGATACAGCACTTTGGGAACATCCAACTTCTTTTGCAGTGACCTTTTTGAGGCTTTCCCTCCTTTTATGGAAGGGGTCAATGATGGTTTTCTGCACAACTGTCAGGTCAGCAGTCTTTCCCATGATTGTGATTCCTACTGAACCAGACTGAGAGACCATTTAAAGGTTCAGGAACCCTTTGCAGGTGTTATGGCTTAATTAGCTGATTAGAGTGGGACATTTTGAGCCTAGAATATATTGCACCGTTTCACAAAATTCTTATTTTCTGAGATTGTGGATTTGGGGTTTTCATGAGCTGTAACCAGAATCACCACAATATGACAAATCATGGCTTGAACTATCTCGCTTTGCATCTAATGAGTCTCATATATTAGTTTCACCTTTTAAGTTGCATTACTGAAATAAATTTAACTTTTGCACAATATTCTAATTTTTCCAGTTTCACCTGTATATAATTTGTTGCATGCATTTCATTGGATGGACTGTAGATGGCGCCAGTGCCCCAAATGAATAGATTTTTGTTTTTTTGAGAAAGGATTTTACCAGGAAGGATACATTGAGATTTCGCTCGTTTTCAAGTATGTCCTGGGTGGCGAGTCTGTACCGTTAGGTGTCTTGACCAAGGACACTTACTGGAGAGGTGCTAGCTGGGATCGAATCCATGATTAGGACAGATCTGCGTATGACCAGCGTGGACGTTCTGATCTCCTGTGTATTACACTGGCACCTCCCATGCTTTCCGTCCTACCTGCCCATTGAAGTGGTCCATTGGCGCGGGCGCATGCTGAGGTGTGACGCAGATTCGTGTAAGAGGTGTTTTTTTTATTTTTATATTCTGAGAAAGTATTTTAGCAGGAAGATACGTTGAGATTTCTCTGGATTTCAGTGTGTCCTGGGGGCGAGTATGAACCGAGTTACATTGCAACAGTTACTAATACATCATTGCAACATCTACTGGAAATATTTAACTCCTCTGCATGAATCCATTAGCACAGATACGTAACACACACAAAACGTAACAAACACACACACACCTTAACACCCGTAACACAAACATAACCACACACACACACACAAAAAGTAACACCCGTAACACATAAACATAACCTACACGTAACACAAATGTAACACACATATAAATGTAACACACACACACACACACACCCTGGAATGGTGCTATGGGTAGCAGCGGGCAGGGTTGGGGTAAATCCTATACAGGGAACTGGTCAGTGAGTTTGATCTTTAAACTCATGCTGTGGCAGCACCCCCTACACATGGGTATTATGCTGGCACAGACCCTGGGCGCTGTTTGAGGACCTCCATCGATCATTTCATTTTGAAACTTTGGAGAAGTGAAAATTCTAGGTCAAAAATAGCTGATTTGGAAAGTGATAAATGGGAGGATTTTTCTGGTTCGGGTAGTAGATGTGAAAATTCTAGGTCAAAATAAAGTTCTCCAGCGTTTCACCTTTTTCTGAATAACCCTGTAGGCCTTGTTCACAGATTATCATGGGCTGTCGAGCGTTTGCCCAGTTTGCCTGCTGGTTGGTCTAGGACTGATCCTACACTGAGGGATCACAATTTCTGGCCGCGCAGATCTTGCTGAACTGCAACACCCATGATTCTCTGGCCATCTATCGCAAAGAATTCTGGGAATTCTAGGTCATAAACACCTGCGGGGCCAACGTTTGGGATCCCTGAGTTACACAGAGGCTGTGGCGGAGCTGAAAAAGTGCAAATAAGGAACCACAGATACTACAAGGGATACAGAATAAAACGGGCACGTGTCGGCAACCTTGGCTCTCCAGGTGTTCGGGAGCTGCATCTCGCATGATGCTTGGCTGAACTAGTGGGTGGCTGAGCATCATGGGAGATGTAGTTTCAAAACATCCAGAGGGTCAAAGTTACTGACCACAAGTAAAGAAACAGGTCCCAGGAGCCCAATGCATTTTGCATGGCTTCTCTTCATGGTTGCGCTTTCTTCGTATGTCTGACCTTGTCTCCTTTCAGAGGTGGAACCATGGCCTGGCAATATTGGTAAATAATTTGGGGTACAGTGTGCCAGGGGGAGCTGAGGAACCCTTACTCATCTGACAACTACAAAGCATCCCACTGCTTGTTCCATTTACTCACGGAGGACGCAGCGTTGTGGTTCCACGCCTCGTCTTGCTGCGGCTGGTGGACATCCTCCTCCATATAACTTGAGATATCGCTGGACGCCGTGAAGCTTCGCAGAGCTCCGGCAGCCGTTATGAGATAAGCAAAGAATGTATGAATCCGTGACCAATCCCCCAAAAAGTGATAGAAAGATTCCTTCCCGCGTCTCCCGTGCGGCTCGTGGCCGTTATTACACAGGGCGTCCATAAAGTCTCTTTACAATTTCATACATTTATTCCAAATGAAAAGACAGAGAAGTGAAAATTATTACAAAATGAGATGTATATACACTGCTCAAAAAAATAGAGGGAACAATTAAACAACACAATGTAACCAAGTCAATCACACGTCTGTGAAATCAAACTGTCCACTTAGGTAGCAACACTGACAGTCAAGTCCACATGCTGCTGTGCAAATGGAATAGACAACATGTGGGAAGCATAGGCAGGTAGCAAGACATCCCCAATAAAAGGAGTGGTTCTGCAGGTGGTGACCACAGACCACTTCTCAGTTCCTATGCTTTCTGGCTGATGGTTTGGTCACTTTTGAATGCTGGCGGTGCTGTCACTCTAGTGGTAGCATGATACGGAGTCTACAACCCACACAAGTGGCTCAGGTAGTGCAGCTCATCCAGGATGGCACATCTATGAGAGCTGTGGTAATAAGGTTTGCTGTGTCTGTCAGCGTAGTGTCCAGAGCATGGAGGCGCTACCAGGAGACAGGCCAGTACATCAGGAGAAGTGGAGGAGGCCGTAGGAGGGCAACAACCCAGCAGCAGGACCGCTACCTCCACCATTGTGCAAGGAGGGACAGGAGGAGCACTGCCAGAGCCCTGCAAAATTACCTCCAGCGGGCCACAAATGTGCATGTGGCTGCTCAAACGGTCAGAGACAGACTCCATGAGGGTGGTATGAGGGCCCGACGTCCACAGGTGGGGGTTGTGCTTACAGCCCAACACCGTGCAGGACGTTTGGCATTTGCCAGAGAACACCAAGATTGGCAGCTTCGCCACTGGCACCCTGTGCTCTTCACAGATGAAAGCAGGTTCACACTGAGCACATGTGACAGACGTGACAGGGTCTGGAGAAGCCATGGAGAACGTTCTGCTGCCTGCAACATCCTCCAGCATGACCGGTTTGGCAGTGGGTCAGTAATGGTGTGGGGTGGCATTTCTTTAGGGGGCTGGACAGCCCTCCATGTGCTCGCCAGAGGTAGCCTGACTGCCATTAGGTACCGAGATGAGATCCTCAGACCCCTTGTGAGAAGACCATATGCTGGTGCGGTTGGCCCTGGGTTCCTCCCAATGCAAGACAATGCTAGACCTCATGTGGCTGGAGTGTGTCAGCAGTTCCTGCAAGACGAAGGCATTGATGCTATGGACTGGCCCGCCCGTTCCCCAGACCTGAATCCAATTGAGCACATCTGGGACATCATGTCTCGCTCCATCCACCAATGCCACGTTGCACCACAGACTGTCCAGGAGTTGGGAGATGCTTTAGTCCAGATGTGGCTGGAGATCCCTCAGGAGACCATCCGCCACCTCATCAGGAGAATGTCCAGGCGTTGTAGGGAGGTCATACAGACACGTGGAGGTCACACACACTACTGAGCCTCATTTTGACTTGTTTGAAGGACATTACATCAAAGTTGGATCAGCCTGTAGTGTTGTTTTCCACTTTAATTTTGAGTGTAACTCCAAATCCAGACCTCCACGGGTTAATCAATTTGATTTCCATTGATTATGTTTGTGTGATTTTGTTGTCAGCACATTCAGCTACACAATGTAATGACCACAGTATTTAATAAGAAGATTTCATTCATTCACATCTAGGATGTCTTATGTTTGTGTTCCCTTTATTTTTGTAAGCAGTGTATTTAAGTTTTTTTTGCCTCATTTAATGCACCTCTATATGGGCGCCATTAGTTGCACGAAGCACATCAAGACGGCGCTGGATTTCTTGCCATGTTGGCTGTAGCTTCCCCTCAATGAAGGTGGCGAGGTCATTTTTAGAGAAGGCGGAGCCGACATTAATCTATCCATAACAAAATACACTAATAGTGACCGATTACTCTCACATTCATGATGATTTCTCTAAAGCTCTTCTGGTACGGCTTGCTTTACTCGTTGAAGCATTTAACCCCATCTGTTCCAACGCTTTGTGTTTCAGCAAGACCATCTCACCCTCCCCTCTCCTCAACAGCCAGAAGAGCCGTGGTCCAAGAAGGAGAGTATTCGAGAGGACCCGGCCCTCGGCCTCCTGAATAGAGAGGATGTAAAAATAGAAGTAAATCCTTTCACTTGCTAGAAAGCTTCTTTTACTGGACTGGACTTAAGGCTCATTTTAAAAGCTCACCCAAATCACTCTATAGCTGCCGGGCATTTCCAGGTCCATGATGTTCATTTATGACCGATTGAAACTGTTATGCTCTCTGCTTGTTCAGATATGAGGCTGTCAGGTTCACCATTGCTTTATTGCAGGACACTTACTGTTATATACAGGCTTGGATAACTACAGGAACACAGGATCATGCATCTGCCTTCATAACTGCATCACACTAACTGACCCTGAAGATGGCTGCCGTGCCCTCTGACCTGTGTCATCCTGGGCGGAGCCACTAGTTAAAGTGATAGCACAGGTTTAGTATAGTCAGCTATAACACCTTCCTCCCCACCCCAAAAACAAAACCAGAACAACATAACAAAAACCTAGTAACAAATCAACAACCAGAACAATCGAACACAGTTCATCTGAGGAACTTGGAGAGTGTCACTGAAAAACTGATGACTAGTCTTCTGAAGAAAATTGCAGGGCCAAATCATCATCCACATCTTTCCGGGCCCTACGCGAGGACCGACGGAAGTCTCTTATCCGTTCTTGAAGAAGTAAGCGGTCAGGAGGGCGTCGGTGACGTTGGGGACGCTCACCAGCAGGCGGAGTGTTGGAGGCAGTAGGATTGGATGAAATATCAACTGGTGGGGTCAAGGAGGGTACAGAGAGGTCAGGGGGAACCTCTGAACCAGAGTCACAAATACCCACAGGAGACGAGTCCAAAATTTCCGAGTCAACCCAGACACCATTCCAGATGTCCTCCGACGCATTAGATGTGGACACCGGACCCCGTGGGGTTGGGGACGTCAAGGGTTCAGGCACCCGTGAACGAGACCGTAGCTGGTCTACATGTCGTCTGGTAATGGAACCATCTTCCAGGCGGACTCTGTACATCTTGGGTCCCAAAGATTCTGCGACAGTAGCAGGTAGCCACCGAGTGTTGGCAGATCCATACGATCGAGTCCAGACCTCCTGGTGGGCTGCAAAAACAGGAGACTCTTTGGACTTCACCATCTTTTCTTGGGATTGTAATACATGTTCATGAACGGTCTGAGGGCGAAGCATGTCAAAAGCAGTCCATGGCTGTCTTCCCAACATAAGCTCAGCTGGTGTTGTACCAGTGGTGGCATGTGGTGTAGTTCTGTAAGTAAAAAGGAAAGCGTCCAACTGCTGAGGCGATATGGACTTCTGGCTAGTCACAGCCACTGAGGCCTTGAAATAGTTCTTAAAAGTTTGTACAAACTGCTCTGCTTGCCCATTGGTGGCTGGGTGATAAGGGGCGGTTAATTTGTGCTTGATATTATGGACCGTAACAAAACTCTGGAACTCCTGACTTGTGAATTGGGCACCATTATCTGTGACAATCTCCCTGGGATACCCAAACGAAGCAAAAAGATGCAATAATATGGCAACTGTTGCCTTTGTAGTCAGCTGGGTAACTGGAATGACCTCTGGCCATTTTGAGTGGGCATCAATTATAATCAAGAAGGTTTGTCCCCTTATGGGACCCGCAAAATCCAAGTGAAGGCGAAACCAGGGAACCGTGGGCCAAGTCCAGGGTTGAATGCATCCTCCAGGGGGTCTCTGGCAGTTTGTGCACATCCTACACAAGCATTGACATATGCCGTGATATCTGCATCTATGTTCGGCCACCACACATAGCCCCGTGCTTTCTGTTTCATCCGCGTGGTTCCAGGGTGACCAGTATGTAGCAAGTCCAAGATGTGTCTCTGGAGGGTTTTTAGAATGACCACTCGGTCTCCCCATAAGACACAATTATCCTTCACAAACAATTCCATTTGCTTCCTGTAGTAAGGTTCATGTTCCTGTGATACCGTCGCAGGCCAGCCTTCTCGTATAAAGGTAAGCACGTTTGTCAGAAGGGTATCCTTCACAGTATGGGCTGCTATCTCTCTGGAAGTAAGGAGGTGTGAGGTGGTGTACCTACAACTCTTGACTGATGGTGTCGACTCTAGAGGCAGTTCTGTGAGATGGGACACTGCATCTGCATCTGCATTGGCATCATGACTTCGATACTGTATGCGGTAGCTGTATGCTCCCAAGAACAGGGCGTAGCGCTGGAGACGGGCTGCAGTTGTCTGAGAGATTCCTTTGGCAGGGCTAAAAATTTGAAGAAGCGGTTTATGATCCGTTAATATGGTAAACTCTCTACCATACAGGTAAAGGTGAAACTTCCGAATTGCCCATATCAATGCAAGTGCCTCTATATCAATTTGAGAGTAATTGCTCTCTGTCTTCGTCAAGGATCTGGAGGCGAAGGCCACCGGTTTCTCAGAGCCATCCGGTAGGATGTGGGAAAGAACAGCGCCCAGACCATAAGGAGAGGCATCACAAGCCAGGGTGAGAGGCTTCTGGAGGTCGTAGTGCACAAGCATATGTGACGCTAACAGTTTCCGTTTAGAGGACTCAAAGGCATGTTGACATTCAGCTGACCAGTCCCACCTGGAGTGTTTCTCCAGGAGCTTATGCAGTGGGAACAATGTATGAGCAAGGTCTGGAAGAAATTTATTATAGTAGTTAAGCAGGCCAAGGTAGGATCGTAGTTGATGGACACTTGTTGGGGCTGGAGCTTTGATTAAAGCATCAACCTTGTCTTCAGCAGTATGAATGCCCTCTGCATCTACTAGGTGGCCACAAAACTCCAATTTAGGCACCATGAATTTACATTTTGTCAAATTTACCTTGAGACCTTGGTCCTGAAGTCTTTGTAAAATGAGCTTTACATTCTGCTTGTGTTCTTGGTCCGTGCTACCAGTGATGAGCATGTCGTCTAATAGACGCTGAGTGAAGGGAATGTCTGCTAAAATTTCATCCATCTTTCTTTGCCAGATGGCTGGTGCAGATGCAATGCCAAACACCATTCGATTGTATTCGTACAAACCCCTGTGAGTGTTAATGGTGAGGTATTTTCGAGAAGAGGGGTGGACCTCAAACTGTAAGTAAGCTTGTCATAGATCAATCTTGGTGAGCTTCTGTCCCCCAGCAAGTGAAGCGAAGATGTCATCTACTCTGGGTAGAGGATACTGGTCAACCTCCAGTTGGCTATTCAGTACCATGCGAAAATCCCCACAGATGCGCAATTCACCATTTGATTTCTTTACTGGAACAATAGGTGATGCCCAAGCACTGCGCTCTACCTTGGAAATGACACCCTGTTCTTCTAGCCGGATTAGTTCAGCGTCCACTCTCGCTCTAAGGGCAAACGGTACTGTCCGAGCCTTGAAGAATCTGGGATGAGCATCCGGTTTCAGCTTGAGCCTCACACAGTCATTTTTGATTTACCCTAACTCGTCAACGAAAACCTCAGGGAAACGCTGTTTTAAGGATTCCACCCATCCATCATCATGTCCTGACGGAACTGTCAGGGTGTTGCAAGGATTCTTGATGATATCTGGCATTCCCAGATGAGTGATCCAATCTCTGCCAAAGAGAGGCGGTCCTCCGTTTCTCAGGATATATAGTGGTAGTCTCTTTGTCTGGCCCTTGTATGATACCTTTACCTTTGCACAACCAAGTGGATGGAGTACTTGCATTGAGTAGGTCTGCAGCTTTATTGGAGTGGGGCGAACAGTTGCCTGGATCTGAAGATGTTTCCACTGTTTTTGTGTGATAACTGACACTGCAGCTCCTGTATCAACGTCCATCTTTAGTCTCTTCCCTTCAATGGTTACTTGTACTGTCATTGCAGGGTGTGAGGAGTGTATACGATGTATAGATAAACTATGTAATGCCTCATCGTTGTCTGAGTCAGATGAAGATGATGTAAGTTTCTGTACCTTGTAAATCGTCTTTTTAGGGTACTGCGGCTTTTGTCCTCGTACATTTATATTACGGCAAACACGTTTGAGATGGCCCATTTTTCCACATTGATGACAAGGTTGATCCTTAAACCGACAGGTTTTGGAGTCGTGGTCTGTATTACCACACCGGGAACGAGCTGGCGTGGGTTTGGGTCTGTATCTCCAGTTGGCTGTATCAACTGCGGTTCTGAAAACCCCTTCTTTGTGAATCTGAGGGTGCAATTCCTCCGTATCCCTGACAGCCATCTCCATGACTGATGCTATCTCAACTGCGCTTGTAAGGGTGAGTCCCTTTTCTGTCAGAAGTTTCCTTTGAATCGTTTCACTATTCAGTCCCAGGACAAACTTGTCTCTCAAAGCTGTCGGTAGGTACTCCCCAAATGACCAGGTGGAGGCCAATTTGCGAAGGGCCACCACATAGGCTTTAATATCTTTGCCTGGTTGCTGCTGCCGTTGATAAAAACGAAATCTTTCTGCAATTTCCAGCGGTTTTGGCTGAAAGTAATCCTCTAATAGTTTCAGGAGTTCCTGTAGAGCCTTGCTTGCTGGTTTCTCAGGGAACAGAAGGTCTCTTAGAGTGTCATATGTGTTAGCCCCCACGGCTGTGAGAAACACTGCAACCTGTCTCTCAGGGGGTATGGTGTTAGCACTGAAATACTGCTCTAATCTCTCAGCCCAGGAGCTCCAGGAAGTTTTCTCTCCATCAAACTCAGTTAATGTGCCGATCAGTGCCATGATCTTGCTGCTGGATGGCAATGTGTGCTTTATCTGGCTTTCAATCCCTCTTTTTGTTTCTTTTCTTCAGGCTGAGCAGGCCTTTACAAATCTCATTCTCGTCGCCACTGTTATGCTCTCTGCTTGTTCAGATATGAGGCTGGGCTGTCAGGTTCACCATTGGTTTATTCCAGGACACTTACTGTTATATACAGGCTTGGATAACTACAGAAACACAGGATCATGCATCTGCCTTCATAACTGCATCACACTAACTGACCCTGAAGATGGCTGCCGTGCCCTCTGACCTGTGTCATCCTGGGCGGAGCCACTAGTTAAAGTGATAGCACAGGTTTAGTATAGTCAGCTATAACAGAAACCCCATGCAGACTCTCATAATCCAAGGATAATCTCACACCCCAGTGGTCCAGCATGATGGAGATAGAGTACAACGGCACCTGTCCCGGATATATTAGGAGAAAGTGAACAGTAAGTTCCAGACGCCTGGGTCACAGCATCTGCAAAAAGCCAAGACTTGTGGTGGGGAGTTCCCAGTGTGCAGGGGTTAATACCCACCAAAAGTGGTGCAAGGAAGGGCAAGCTGTAAACCGGCGTCAGATCCACGGGCGTCCAAAGCTCATTGATGCAGGTGGGGAGTGAAGGCAAGCCCGTCTGGTCCCATCACACAACAGAGCTACTGGAGCTCAAATTACTGAATAACCTAATTCTGGCCATGATAGAAAGGTGTCAGCACACGTGACACGCACCACCTACCTAGAGATTGCTGCACCCCACGTATATCCCACCATGGCCATGGTGTTCACTGATGGCAGTGGCCTCTTTCAGTAGGACAATGCCCCCTGATACACGACAAAAACTGCTCAGGAATGGTTTGAGGAACATGACAGATTTCAAGGTGTTGCCTCGGCCTCCAGATTCCCCAGATCTCAATCCGATCGAGCATCTGTGAGATGTGCCGGAACAACAAATCCCATCCATGGAGGCTCCACCTCACAACGTGCAGGACTTAAAGGATCTGCTGCTAATGTCTTGTTGCCAGATCCCACAGGACACGTTCAGAGGCTTGTGGAGTCCATGTCTTGGAGTATCAGCACAAGGGGGACCTACACGATATGAGGCCAGGAGGGGTTTTAATGTTGTGGCTGATCAGGGTAAGGTTTAAACTCTTCAGTGTTTTTCCCTGGAATATAATGTGGATGCACAGCAGGCGGCTTCACGTTCCTGGCGATGCAGTTTCAGTGGGTGGATATGGTTTTGGTCATAAAGATTAGGGGTATGACAGGTGCAGTAAAAGGGTAATATATATATATACGGCAGGGATTGTAAAACTGCCAGATAAGAGAAAAAAATTAAAATGATATTTTACATAAAGTGCAGAAAAACAAGGCAGGTCCACCAAGAAAGTACCGGAGCGAACACGCGGTAACATTCACTGGGGCTAGAAGCCAAAACGTAAGAAACTGTCCAATTAAAACGTTGTATTTATGGTTACAGCCGGACTATACAAAGTATTAAAAGAAAAATAAAAGCGCTAAATGCCGTTTACAATATGCAGCTTCTAGAACGCAGGGAGCGGCAACCCAAGAGAAAGTGATCTAGAACGTGTCGAGTGGACATTTTATAACCCGGGGCTGGTCCCTGCAAGCGTTTATAGGGTTAATTTTAGTTGTTTGTGCAACACGGCTCTAATTACAGGATAAATGAGCATTACGGAGTTAACACGTCCCCTATGGGGAAATAATGAGAAGTTGTGCAATGACGGCAGCTGTGTGAGCGATAAAAGGTGAAATCAACTGCGCGGAGATTTGATTTCATTCCGCATTCACTCGCCGTGTGACACCTCCGGTTACACCGCAAACAGCAAGCTGCAAAAATATCACATTATAGGAAATATCACACTATAGGTTCTATTCGCAAAGCTTCCAAATTCAACGCAATTTCGTGCTTTGCATGTCGCAGCATTTCGGTGTAAAAACTGTGAATTTGCTATTTAGTGAATGTTCACCGGATTTTACCGAAATTAGAGACACCGAAGCAGTTATTGGATGTCACCGAACACAGCCGAATTGCACCGGACCGGGAGGGAAAAAAAAAAGTCTCCTATTCGGAGGTTAAATCAATAAAAAAAAAGTCCTTTTAATAAAGAAAAATGAAGTAAAAATAAATACAAGAAGGTCTTTAAAAAAATAAAATAATAAAAGTTTTTTTTGTAACAATTAAGAATAAACGGGCTTAAAAAATAAAAGCTATTCCATTTATTACATTGAACCCTATGGGATGCGCCCGGTCAAGCTGAAATAATGAAAAGCAGTAGAGGTGCGGATTCGTTTCGTAACGAATCTCAATTCGTCGTAGTTAGGAATTACTTCCGAAATAACGAACTTGTTTCATCCGAATTAAAACGAAAAACTAAACTAAACAGTATATAACGAAATTAATTCGTTACACTGTTTCACAAGAGAACCAATGATTGAATGATTCCTCTGCATTCACACTGCAGCGAAACGGTAATTTAACCCTAGCTTGCCTTTTAACCCTCACTAACTCTACAAAAGCCTCACTAACTCAGCGCCCCACTACCTGTCCTCACTAATCACCAAATACACCCCAGCCCGCTCCCTAAGTCAAACAGTGACCTGCGCCTAGCTTCTCCCCGCATCACCTCTTCCCATGATAGACTGCAGGATTTCTCACGCGCAGCCCCCACTCTCTGGAACCTCTCCCTCGTACTGTCAGACTTTCCCCTAACTTCTCTTCCTTCAAACGCTCCCTGAAAACATTCTATTTAGGGAAGCCTACCACCCGACCACTGACGCAACCATCAATCACTCTCATCTTACAGTCCTCTCCTCCTGTTTCCAACCCCACCCTCCCAGATTGTGAGTTCCTACGGGAATAGGGCCCTCATCTCCTCCTGTACTGTTTGTCAAATGTTGTCAATGTATTGTAACCCTGTCTATACTGTGCTTATTGTACAGCGCTGCGGAATATGCTTGGCGCTTTATAAATAAAGAACAATAATAATAAAATAAAGCTTGCCTTTTAACCCTGATCTAGCAGGAATTGAACAGGAATTGATTCATTGTTTTTTTGGTTTTTTTAGGGATCCGAAAATTTGAATCAAATCAAAATTACGAATCGAAATTATGAAATTTCAATTACGAAACTGAATCAACCGGATTCTGTTTCGGATGAAATTATTCTCAAGCAAAACTAATTTTTCAGCTGTGCACGCCTCTAAAAATCAGGGCTTTTTGTCGTTCGGTGAATAGAAGATACGATTTTGGTGCCACCGTATTGCATCGGATTTCACTGTCAATTTGCCAGTATTTGGTGAATTGACAGCTCAGTGAATAGACAAATTGGCCTGAATTGATGGGAAATTCTGAAGTAAGGGACTAACCCCTTAAATATTCTGCAGATCCTGAATTTTGCAGAGATTCCTATTCCGAGACAGTTAAAAGAATAGAATATAAATTAGCTCCCCCCCCCCCCCCATGTAGTGGTTTATCTTTTATGAAAATATCACTGGGATGAAAGGTTCTAAACTCTAGATGGCGTCCCTTATCTGGCACAATGTCACACGGGGTCTGCATTATCCGCATTCAGGCAGAAATGGCCTTTGTGTCAGTAAATGTGCTGCAGACTGATAATAAAATGGTGAGATCTCCTGCTTATGGGGGTTTGTAGCGATCAGAATGAGGTTATTAGCAATGCAATATCTGTATGTGCTGCATAATGTGGCCTCCTGTGGGTGCGGAACAAGGGGGCCCCATGACCTCCCATTGCCCGGGGGCCCATTAGTTGTCAGTCCGCCCCTGTCTGTATGTGCCGCATAATGCCTGTGTATGGCAATTACAGCGACACCTTGTATCTGTATGTGCTGCATAATGCCTGTGTATGGCAATTACAGCAACACCTTGTATCTGTATGTGCTGCATAATGCCTGTGTATGGCAATTACGACAACACCTTGTATCTGTATGTGCTGCATAATGCCTGTGTATGGCAATTACAGCAACACCTTGTACCTGTATGTGCTGCATAATGCCTGTGTGTGGGAATTACAGCAACACCTTGTATTTGTATGTGCTGCATAATGCCTGTGTATGACAATTACAGCAACACCTTGTATCTGTATGTGCCGCATAATGCCTGTGTATGGCAATTACAGCAACACCTTGTATCTGTATGTGCTGCATAATGCCTGTGTATGGCAATTACAGCAACACCTTGTATCTGTATGTGCCGCATAATGCCTGTGTATGGCAATTACAGCGACACCTTGTATTTGTACTGTACAGGGTTTTACACTCATTATATCCCCTTGAAATTTATCTTATCTCTGTACAGCACTGAATGACTCAAACTAGGCATGGATATGGTCCCTGTCAATCAATCGGGGAAGTTCATCTCCCCTTTCTTGTACTAGAAAAGGTCCAATGAGGTCATAATAAGTTCAAAGTGTAGGAATGATGCAAATATGTGTTTTTAAATATTTGCATGACCTGAGAGGTTTTTTTGGCAGTCGCGCTTTCGTTTTCCAGACGAAGTGAGCAAAAATGACGTTTATGAGAACTCTGAGCAACACCACTAGTGTCCTGTCCTACATTGGGTGGTCCCCGCTTAGGTCTCACAAGGTTTTAGCTCCATGGTGCCATCACACAGAAGGCTGAGCCATATGCAAATGAGTAAAGGGTGGCCAGTACTGAATTACTGTCCCTCGCACAACCTTCTACGTCCCTTCCTTCCCTGTGCTCCTCTCCCGCATGGAGGGAGGATCTGTGTGATTGTGTATTCAACCCTTAGGTTAAAAGAGACGGCAGGACTTTACACCCTGTTTTGTAACATTAACGCTCGCTTGACGCGTTTATTGGACCGGAGTTTCCCTTTAAAGCAAGAAAGAAAAACAACCCCCCCCCCCATTATAATAATTAGTAGGTGGTAAAGGAGTGTAATTACTGCGCGGTTTAAGCCCAGACGTTAAATCCTTCCAGATGGAGAGATCTGAGAACCGACAGGTCACATCGCAAGAGATCGTCGAGCCACAGAGGAACCGGCCGAGACGTTCACAGGCCGAATGATTTCCCAGGTGTAGGGGAGACCTCCGGTACCCGGGGGGGGGGGGGACACACAGGGATTTGAGGATCTTTGCAATGTGTCACCTATTAGCTGTATGTATGAGAGATGCTCGTCAGCTTGGCAGATATTTGGACCAACGCGTTTTTCCACAGTGACAGGATGCTGCCTGCTCTGCGCCCTGAAGGCTCGTTACGGTACGGTCAGCCGAGCTGCACTGGGCCTGCTAGGGTTGGACTTTTCACAAAATGTGACACTCTGTGGCCAAAAACATCCCAGCAGAGGGACGAGTCACTAGCCCCTAAAGGGGAGGAAGGCGACTGTATGATAACATCTACAAGCTCGAAACTGACGAAGTGTACTACCAGATGGGTTTCCATGAAACCACACCTACATACCCCCCCCCCAAATTGCCACTGTTCCCCCGTTCGTCATTATTGTGCATTCAGACCAAATGTGCTACGTTTGACAGGGAGGGGACTCCCTCTACTGGTCAGTCCCAGTATAACGCTGAGGCTGCCAGTCTCATACAGCAGTGTTTCCCAACCCTGGTCCTCAGGACCCTCTAACAGGTCAGGTTTGTAGGATATGTGAAGCACAGGTGATATGATTTGCTGCTCAGTGATTGCAGGATTCAGTCTGCATTTCTCCAAGGGAATCCTTAAATCCTGTCCTGTTAGGGGGACCTGAGGACCAGGGTTGGGGATCATTGTCTTACAGCACATTGGCTGACATGATCGATGTGCTGCAGGTTTAGGAACATATTTCGGAGCCCATTTGCACATGAGACTACTTTGCAAATCTCTGGAACGCGTTCAGATCGAGTTAGCTACATTTTGTCTTCGGCCAAACGCGTCACAACTCTTCAGATGTTTGAAAAGGGCTTTCGAATAATGACATTTAACTGAAAAAATAGAGGAAGATCAAGAGCACCGCTGTAAAACACAACTCACACGCTGCACCATCACTCGGTCAGCTGATCTCAGTACAAGCTGCACCGAGAGCCTCAGCAGTATTCATGTATCTCATCTGATTCGGGCAGTGCACGCGACACAGAGCCCTCATCAGGGTTCAGATTTCTCATCGGTGTCGTATGCACTGCCTGAGTTTGAGAGCTCTCGGCAGGATTCAGGTTTCTCCTCATCTGATTCGGGCAGTGCACGCAACACAAAGAGCCCTCAGCAGGATGTTTCTCATCTGAATCAGGCAGTGCACGCGACAGAGCTCTCGGCAGGATTCAGGTTTCTCCTCATCTGATTCAGGCAGTGCACGCGACACAGAGCCCTCAGCAGGATTCATGTTACTCATCGGATTCGGGCAGTGCACGTGACACAGGGCAGCAGGACGAGGTTGGCTGGACGTACAGGTAAAAAGATGCGTATAAAGAGAGCTCAGTCCAGGACGATCAGCGTAAAGAACATGTGACAACACACGTATAGGCTTCATTTATTCCAGTATTCAGATTACTTGTATAAATACAGAAAAATTCATTTTTCACAAACACATTGATAGGAATTAACACTTCTTCAGGGCAGTGACTGCCGGCACGGAGGTAACCGGGCTGCAAAACATACCATGTGACCTGTAAAATCGAGCGAAACGGTTCAAGGACAGACATTTTATGCGTACAGAAACACTGAAAAAAAAAAGAATAAAAATATCCAGGTATGGCTTTATAGGACAAAAATCAGACGACAAACGACACGATAAACTCTTATCTTACAAAACATAACAAAGGATCAAAACACCCTGCGGCCCGGAATGGAGATTCCCCCAGCACGTCGGGGGAGGGGGAGCCGATATATATATATATTACACAGATTCCAGCATCGGAGAATCCCAGAAAGAAAAAAAAAGAAAAAATACAAATATGACCTGAATGATTATTAACCGAGCACTGGGTGATTAAACGATACGAGATGAGATAACGACAGCAACGTCCAGGACGTAAAACCGAACGCGTCCGCTTCACGGCATCTACAGGGTGACCGTACTGGTTAAACCAGGTGTAGGGCGAGCGCCCCTTATCCAAAATGCCGGGGAGCGGAAGGGTTTTGCATATGAGGAGATATTTTGGGGGTCCAAAATCTAAACATGACATTTATTTATGTGTCGCACGCACCGAAGGGCATCTTATACAGGATTTTTAACCATTTTGTCCAAGGGTTGGATTTTACACTCGTGGAGTCACATCTGTATCGTGGAACATTTCGGATAACGGAGTACCCAACCTGCGTCGCAGAATGAAGCCAGTGCGTGCATGTATCGCATACGTTCGAGGCTGCGGGCGAAGGAATCAAAGTACGAACTTATCCAGGTACAACTCCTACCACTCTCAGCCCCGGGAGAGGAAACGTAGAGAGAGGATGGAGGAGCAATTTATGACTTTACAAGCCCGGTCGCTGTGTTTATACAACCCCCACCATTCCAAAAATATATCCATGAAACCGTCAGCATAGACTTTCCCGTCGTCCCTTTCCAGTTTTATTTTTATTTATTTTTTAAATTAAATATAAAAATATGTTGAAGCGCACACTCGGGCATGCAGCACTGCTCTCTGAAGCGGGTTAAATACGGTATTTACAAGGCGCGGTGGGTAAACGGTACCATGTAGCGTAGGGTATGGCAGCGTAGCAGTTTCCCCTCGCGGTACGGCGAGCGTCCATGCTCAGAGCCGCAGACAGCACCCCCCCCCCCCCCCCGTAGGAGTCAGGGCTGAACACGCCGCCAGGGACTATTTTCTCCAAGGATGGATATACGCCGCGAGTGCGCACATGGAAGAATAAATCGCACTTTCCGGGTAATAATTAGGATTAATGCTCATTGTGATGGCTAAGGCTTCTCGTGTAGGAAGGCAGGTGCGTGCGTTATAGATCCAGCAGAGAGAAGTAAAGATGGCGTCTGCCCCCCCCGCGTGCCAACCCACACCATAGTGAGTATCCTGCAGATTCCGGTAACGTGCGGTGACCGGTGTAGCACTCTACCCCAGTGAGCGAGTGCAGTTTTTCACCATGACGGGTCGCGTTTTCTTGCATAAAATATATATTCTATCCCCCCCCCCCTTGTAGCACCAGAAAAATAACGAATGCAATTTTAATTTCTTTATCGAAGACGACATCATGAGTCTTTAACCCCTTAAGGCCCACGGGTCTTTTAAGTCAATGCATTTATGACGCCATCGGTCCTTAAGGAGTTAATTGCAGATGTCTTTCACCCCCTTCGTTAAGGCAAGGGTTAATTTTACAGGGGGCAGCTCAGTATAAATAATGGAGGCTTTAAAATAAAATCATATGGGGGGGGGGAATAAGATTAAAATACATTCTCAAAAACCCAGCGTTCCGGACTGGTCTCCCCCTGCAGGAGCAGCTGAGATCGCTCAGCCCATCCTGGCCCCGGCTTAGGTTTCAGAGAAGAGGATTTGATTTTGTGATCAGAGCGAATAATATTGAAAATGGTAACGGCCGAACGAGGAGCCGGCCTGAATCTACCAATCAACGGGGGTCAACGACAGGAACAAGGCCGGAGTGTGCAGTCAGGCAGGTCCACCAGGTGCACCCGATTACTTGCAGGGGACGTTTCCCTCATTTCATTTATTTGCAGGTGACAAGCCCCCCATGCGGCAGGGCATTAAAAGGGAAGGCACGGCTGCGGGTTCAGGTTCCGCGCGGCGCAGTGACACAGTAGGCTGGAGTAGACGTGCAGGAGTGTGAGTGAAGGAATGTGGAGCCTCTGGCCGGGCGAACTTGATGACTTGTGGTAATTTCCAACCTGATTGTATTTTTTGGGGGTAAAATGTCCGTAATCATCACTTTAGTATTGACCCGCGACATGGCTATTCTGGCGTCCGCGCCACCCTCCATCACACAGCTCGCCCATACAGATAGAGTGATACAGATCTCTGTCGCGGCACGAGCAGGTCCCAAATACCGAAGACGCGCGGGGGACTCGGGCCAGACGTGTCGAGGCACGAGGTTCCAGTTCTGGTCGATACAAAGATGAAAAAAGAGAAAACGTTTTGGGGTTTTTTCCCCCCCGTCCTTGGTCTCCGGTGGAGAAACGAGACTCAGCAAAGCCGTCGAATGTCAGAGTACACCACGGTTTCGGATTTGATGATCTGGTTGCCCGCTTTCCCAGAGTGATCCAGCTGGGCGTAGATTACCGGCCCCTAAACGGAGGAACAGAATAATGTTATACGAGGTCATGTCTTAAGAACATGCAGGAGATACCAGCCCCTTCGCCCCCACCCCAAGTGTGACGCGCCCAGGAATACACACTTTATTTGTAAATCAGATTTCTAAAAACCTGCGATTTTTCAGACTTGTCGAATTTGACCCCTTATTGTCCCCAGAGGGACGCATGTAGATCTGGAGACTGGGAGGAGACTTAAAAATTGGCAAAATGTGGACGCAGAGCTTTATGTCTCAGCAATTGTCCTGATGACCAAGTTCCTCCTTGGTGGGATTTGACGACAACTCAGCTCCGGTGATCAATGGAGAAATACATAACCAAAACACACAAACCTGAGGTTCTAACAGGTAACCCCCAACCCATCATACTGTCCCCACTGCATGGTCAACACTTCCCATGATGCTCAGCTAGTCGTCACACCCTATTGAGCTTAAATATCCAGGCAGGAGGTATGGAGGACAGCACTAGTCTGGTGTTTAACAGATCCTTCCCGTCAGCTTCCTACAGGTCTTATCTTATGTATTTAGTGTTTTCATGTCTGTGTTATGTCACGCAGCGCGCCCCGCGCAGATCTCCGTGGTGGGGTGATCTGTTACAGCCCCCACGCGGGTTCCAGTGACGTATAAACGATGATACACGTTTAGGATGCGAAGCCGAAGCGACTCAAACTTGTGAAACGTTGCCTGGTTATGGCAGACGTGTCGGCAGACTTTACATTGTGGCGAATGCGTGCCTGCTGACTCTGCCACAGAGGATTCTGCAAAGCGACTCCCTGACGTATCGTTAGAGGCTCCAACCTGACGCGGGAACCACAGCCCCGTTCAATACCTCAGCCGCTGCAAGTGCTATGTTAGCAACTTGCCACTGAACGCCGTTCTGCCGCTCAGCACTGCTAACTTAGCACTTGCAGCAACCCGAGGAGATGCTGCGAGTAGCTGAGTGTGACGTTTTAAAGATGGCCGCCGCCATGAAGCAAGTAACAGTTCCGTACCGCAATGTTAATTTTGAGGTTTTTGTTCACCAAAGCACAAAATATTTATTTATTATTTCCCCCTGCACATAGACATATATTACAGCTCAATTATATTTGGTTTCAGAAGTAAACATTACATTTATTCAATAAAAACTATGATTTGTGGTGTGTGCGTACAAAACGAAATTGTGCTGACTGCTTTCCTTTATCATATTTTGTCCGAGTCATACGAAAAACAATCTGAATCGTTCATTAAGAAAATCGGCCATTTTATTTAGAAATTCGCATCCAAAGCGTTCAATGACACTGCTGCAGCAAACAATTCAGCAGCTGCTGAGGTATTGAACGGGGCTCTGGAGTCGCGCTCGTTCTCTACGCGTTTCGGCACGAAGGCTTTACATTTTACCAGGGCCCTATTCCCGCCATTGAACGGGGCTGTTATCGGCCGGAGTTGCTGTTCCGGATGAGCTGCAAACTTGCTTGCGGCTCAACCTTCAAAAAGACGGCTTACAGCGAATCAGCGCTTTTAATCTTTGCGCACCACAAACAGGCCTGGCAGCCAGAGAATAACGAGACCTTCCACGGCAGCGCATTATTCTCGTCTCGGGCCACTAGCGCAAAAAACTAAAACCCAAGCGGCTCTAAAATAATTCCATGCATGAAAAAACAATCCAATACTTCGCTTTGGACGCACAGTGCAGAGGACGCGGCGATTGGGCTCTGGCAACATGCATATGGACACGGGGTGATCACACTCGCGCAGGTCACGCACGCCTCTATGGGCAAGAGAATAGAATCGGGACTCTTCCCTGGAAAGCCAGGAGAGATTTGGAGAGCAGAGGGTTTTAGCGATACATGTACATTCTTCTCTGGATACATTGTTGATGCAATACCCTCCCCGGCACAGCGAGAAAGCCAGATCGCAGAGGAATGCACGCGGATTGCAGGGATTTATGACTGGTACAAGCCCTGCTCGCTGTGCAGGATTACCCACTCACACGCACCAGATCATACCACCAAGGTCGCCGTGAAGGACTCCCGACACCATCGTATCTCGCACTGCATTTACCTGAATCGGTCTGGAGGTCGTGGGTTTTCCCAGGGCCTCCGTGTCGGACGGAGACGTTTGCGCCGGCGGCTGCTTAACGGCAGACATCAAGCTTTCTGTGGTGCTGCAGCTGCCACTGGAAATAGGAGGGGCGCCAGCACAACGGCACGGGAGCCGACAGGAACAAAAAGTCCAACAAGACACGGATGGCGGAATGAAGAGGAACATGGGGAGGGGGGGGGGAGGGGGGGGGAGAGAGAAAGGAAAAAAAAAAATACAAGAAAAACAAAGAGGGGAAAATAATAAAAAAACAAAAAGGTAAAAAAAAAAAAAAAAAATGGACAGAAAAGGAAGAACAAAACGAAAAATGAATACACACAAAATAATGAAATCATGAAAACTAAATAATGGAATAACACAAACATAATGGATCGCACAGGACGTGGGGAGTGTAAACACAACAACAACAACACTACAAAACAACACAAGCCTCTTTTTTTACTAAGCCAATACAAAAAAACAAACACAAAGCATGGCTGCGATGAAGCGCTCTGAAAGCACTAGAGATCTTGACTTTGGGTCTGAAAAGCTGTACCTGCGTGTGGGACGTCACCTCTGGCTCCTATCCTTCTCCTGTTAGGCCCGGCCGATCCCTAGTCAGACCTCGGCCTGGCTCCTGGAAGCCGGGACACCTTCTATATCAGGGATGCTGACCTGTGGACCTCAAGGCGCTTCAGAACTACATCTCCCACAAGGCTCTGTCGACCTAATGAGTGATTGAGCATCAGGGGAGATGTAGTTCCGAAACACATGGAGGGGTCAAGCTGAGCACCCCTGTTCCACGTACTCTTTCCTGCTCTGTTGTAGATCAGGTCAGTGGGGTGTTCGAGACTCTACAGGGGTTAAACGATCTCTGTACTGAAAAACAAGCAGCTACAGCAGAGATGCCTCCGTAAAGCAGAGCTCGCTCCTGTATTACCCCGCGACATCTGCTCACTTTAATCCAGTGTTTCCCAAACCTGTCCTCAGCTCCCACCAACAGGCCAGGTTTGCAGGATGTGTGTAGCACAGCACAGGTGATCTGAGTTACTGCTCAGTGATTGCAGGATTCAGTCTGTATTTCACCCCCCAAGGTGATCCTTAAAACCTGGCCTTTTGTTAAGGGGACCTGAGGACCTGGGTTGGGAACCACTGCTTAAACCCATATACTATAACTGTGTAATATGCAACAAGGAAGACAGACTGCAGACCCCCCCCCCCCGATGATGCAGGACTACAAGTCCCATGATTCTCTGTCCATCCATTTAATGCAAAGAATTCTGGGACATGTAGGCAATTCTGGGGACTTGAGTTTGAGGTCCCTCATCCCTGACACACAGGCTCATACCTGTTTATTTTATTGAAGCACGCACACAAACATATCGTGAAAGAGCACCGCAAGCGAGCAAGCCAGTGGTTAGAGGAGCAAAGCACACACCGTGGAGAACCATCACCTCTGAGTTACTGTGAGATCGCGTTGGGAAGGCGGCATGCAGGAAAGGTAAACCCGCTGATGTTACAAGGAGTGGCGAAGACTAGAGCGCACTGCGGGGAGAGAAGACGGAAAAACAGAACTAAACATCAGAAAAAGAGAAGGAGACCAGGTGTCAAGAAATAAAAAAGGTGGGGGGGGGGGGGTATGCGCTGCGCCGAGCGTAAAAATTTACCTCTAGCATGACAGGCCGGTGTCAAGCCTTAGAATCAAACATCAGCAACCCACGCATAGACTGAGCTACTTCCTCCATGATAGATCGAGGGAGCATTAGTATTTGGAGTAGTTTTAAGGTGTTCTAGGTCAATCCTTACATCATGTGGCGAGTGGGGTGGCATGGAGCGGCCCGAAGCGACCTCCTGCTCTTTGGTTCTTAGTGATTGTCATACGCTTACCAGTTATCACAACCCTGACTAGGGAGAGGCCAAATATCGGTGACCGCCATTCAGCAAATTCCTGATCTCAGTATTGGTTTTTTATTTGCCGATATTTGGACAAGCTGGCGCACTGCAGCCACGACACGCGAGGTCCCGCAGAATGGCTGCTCGCTATCGCGCATGAGCGTGATGACAACAGAAATTTCGCTTCTCTCGCTCATCTGGCAGGGAATTCCCTATAAAAAGGGGTGTAATGGTCCCCTTTATTTCTGGTACCCATTTCCTCCAGCAGGGGGCATCAACCTTGGCCCTCCAGATGCTTTTGAACTACACTTCCCATGAGGCTCCAAGAACCGAATGAGTAGCTGAACAGCACGGCAGATGTAGTTCAAAAGCATCTGGAGGGCCAAGGTTGCCGACCCCTTACGTACAGGGTCATAGGAGGGATCATTGCAAAAGCCAGAGTTTAGACGTGGCCATATTGTAAAAAATAGAAAAAATATTTTTTATTAAAATTAAGTGGACATGGTGCAAGGTTTAAAAGGTTATTAAACTCTGTCAATGGCACAATGTCAGATTTGTGTTTTTTTCACTACTTTAAATCTACAGAATAAATCGGCAGCAGATATCGGCCAAAAATATAAATCAGCCCTGAAAAAAAAAAAAAAAATCTAACCTTACCCCTGACATCAGAGGAAAGGATTGTACACGCTGGGAAGACGCCCGCCATTCATCTGTTCACCTGCCTGAGGAGCCTGAGCCAGACCCCTCCAAGGAGCAGAGTGCCAGGCTCCCGATTGGCCGACAGCCTTCCTGATCTCCCTGCTGCGAGTCCAGGGCAGATGCACAGCAAATACAGGGACTATAAACCCCCCCCTTCCCCCGCATATTGCTCTGGAATTAAATGCTAGTATACTTCAGTCTCCGGTTCTGATTAGCTTCGGAGATCCCGTAACACCCCCAACGCACAAATAATGGGGGGGGTCTTTTCCAACATCGGCGTTTGCTACAGTAAAAATGGTCTAGTTACAGGAAATCATTTGCTTGTAACGGCGGTTTGTTAAAGTGCAGTTAATCGCAGCGTCCGGTCGCATGCCACTTTGACGCTAGCAGTAGTAAATGGGTCGTGAAAGCAGACGTTATTAAAAAGGACAGCAAAAAAAAAAAGAAACCGTCACCACATGCAGTGAGATGACGCAGGGCAGCACTCGCACACACCGCTTCCCCATACCTGCACCATTGATTAAGTGTGAGGGGGTCAAAGTGCGAATCAAACACAAACCCTCTGACACACCAAGACTGCCAGGAGTGTGTCCTGCTATCCCACAAGCACTAACTGCAAGAAAATAACCTGTGAAAAAGGAGGAAATCTGCCCAGATCAGGAATAAAGTCAGACATAATAACACGATCGTTTAAAAAAAAAAAAATAATAATTCAGTGCATCACTAGTATAAATATATACACTAAATCCTAGATCTACACATCTTACATCATCCCCTGCTGGTATGGTGTATTTCTTCCGCTTTAAGAATGTGTTGGAGTTATTGTTGGTTTTAGATTTTTACGGTTTTGCTTTCTGTTGGTTCTCTTTATTGTGACCTTAGTCGAACCAGCTTCACAGCAAGGGGATACGTGAGACTCTGGCAACAAAAGGCAAGTGGGGACATAAGCACTGAATCCCAAGTCAGCCCTTGGACTGGATGTATGGGGCAGAACTGGCCCATACGGGGCAATAGTCGGTGCATTTGGGCCAGTGAGAAAACAGGTGTCTCCACAGTTTCGCCTTACTACATACTGCTCATGTTCTCCAGTACAGATTGGGTTAAAACCCTGACATCTCAGCTCTGCGACAGCCCGAATTCACCAGAGCATGTGCAGGGTAAAGGACCCGTCACCCCCCCTGCTTGAGAGTCACACCACCTTACCCGCTGTAGTGTTTCCTCGATTGTTTCTTCTTGCAGATAACCAAGGCAAAGATGAGGATGGCGATCAGGAGGACGCCGCCGATCACACCGCAAATAATCCCAACCAGGTAGGGGACATTGGATACCGGGAGATTTTCTGTGTCAGACACAAAATAAGAATTAAATGAGAGACAGGGCGGAGAGACAGGGCGGAGAGACAGGGCGGAGAGACAGGGCGGAGAGACAGGGCGGAGAGACAGGGCGGAGAGACAGGGCGGAGAGACAGGGCGGAGTTCTCTTTCCATTAATCTGGGTATTTTAGAGGTGAAATCGCAGGAAGAAACACGCACCAAGCTTCTGGTCAGGCTCACCTTTCTCCACCACTCGCAGTTTGATCTTTTTGGGCACGCTGTTGACATCCGGGGGGTTGAAGACTTGGCACTCGTAGGTGCCGTTGTCCTTGAACTGAATATTTTTGATTTTGATGGAGACATCTCTTTTGTTGAGGTCGCCGGCCCAGGAGATGCGGTCCTTAAAGTCGTCCTTCCCAGGGAAGTTTGACCCGTGTGAGTAATACCAGATCTGGAATGGGACGGGAGAGGAAGCGGTCACAGATTAGTATTTGTTTAGGTCGGACTCCGAACCGTACAGCGTTTACTGGAATCGGTAAGAGGCGGCACCGATCGCGCTGGGCTCATACTCCCCAATACAGGTTAGTGCTTTCCAGCAACGCAATATAGAATTTCTGACTCCCTATAAGCGTCACTCACTTCCAGTGTCCTTCAACGCGCCCCTTCACTCACTCCTCAAACCCGCTTGCATGAGGAGGCGATGACTGGTGAGTGAGCATGAAAATGTCACCATGCCGCACCATGACACCCAAGGACCAGGAGGTACATGGCGGCGCACTCCACAGTTATCAGGGAATGAGTTTTATGATATAAACCCCTGAGCAGGTCTCAGCAATCCTGGCCTTCTAGAGGTTTTGGAACTACATTTCCCATGAGGCTCAGACAACCTGAGGACTAGCTGATGATCATGTCAGCATATGAGCAGTCAATGATTGGCCGCCCGGAGCAAGTGAAAACAACATACGAGGCTGCTTTGATCACTAGATTGTAAGCTCCTGGGAGCAGAATGCACTGGGGCTCCGTTTCTAAACATTTTGTTAAACTGCTGGCGTCATCCAAACAATCCTAATAAAAGCGATTCCCAGGCAGCCGCTACTCACGGTGACGTCGCTGCTCGCGCTGGTTTGGCCTTTGCGTTTCCATATCACGACCGTGGCCATGCTGGTCACTTCTGTCGATTTAAAGGTGCAGGGCAGCCGGATGTCCGTGCCATTTTCTGCAAACAACTCGTCCGGTGCGTAGAGCTCCAACGCGGTAACCCAGCGGGCTGTCAGAGAGGGAGAGAAATGAGAAACTCGACCGTAGGAAAGAAGAAACACAAAACAGACTAAACGTCTAGGAGCAGCGATGGCGAACATTGGCATCCCAGATGTCTCTGAACTACATGTCCCATGATGCTCATTGCTCAGCCTGCCTAAAGGGTGTCTATGCATCGTGTGACGTATAGTTCTGAAACACCCGGGTGCCAAGGCTCACCAGCGCTCCTCTAGAGCTCTGAAGGATCTTCATCACGCTGGCATCCAGAACGAATGTGACAGACAGAAAAATGTGAAAATAAAGCATTTCCTTCCTCCCCTTTAGCTTATGGATTGTGGGAATAACATCAAAATTGAGAGGAGGTGGGGATCATAACAGTGATTTCTTCTTCCCTGTCAGGAATCGGCTGTGCCAGCTTGCGGTCGCGGCTTCTGCCAGATATGATAACCATTAATGCAGCTTGGAGGAAGAGCAAGATCTAACATTTATTATGGTTTAGAGACGCCGTGCTGAGACTTTTATGGATTTGTGGCCCTGTTATACAAGCGCATAACCCAGGGCCTGACAAATTTGCTTTGAATCTAGGAGCCAACGTTTCGGCGAGGATTCGCCTTTATCAAGGTATACCATGATAAAGGTGAATCCTCGCCGAAACGTTGGGAACCTGCCTCTGCATCTGGGAGTTGGTTTGTACTGACCCAAATCATGATTTTTAGCTGCTTCTCTTTATTTATCACTTTGTTACCGGGTGCTTTTTGAGCCTAGCTAGAAGTGTAGACCTTTGCTTCGAATATCAGTTTGGCCGCTCTGATATAGATGTATCTTATTATATTATTTGTGTTGTTAAAACAATGTCTCAAGGTATAGATGTTATTTGCTCTGTTGTCATTGGACACCCTAATTAAAACACACACACACAGGATATATTTACATTAAATCAGGGCTTGACAAAGCCAGGAGCCTGGTAGCCACTGGCTCCTAGAATTTTACTCCTGGCTCCTAAATTTCCAGTTTATTTTACACCAATCTAAAAGCAGTCTTTGGAATCTAAGAACATCTAGTATGCCTTGATAAAAGGCGAATCCTCGGCTCCTAACTTTTGTAGCTGGCTCCTAGATGTAAAGCAAATTTGTCAAGCCCTGCATGTAGGAGACAGGAAGAAAGAATTGAAGCCAAACTAGATGTTTTTAGATGCCAAAGGCGGCTTTTAGATTGGTGTAAAATAAACTAGAAATTTAGGAGCCAGGAGTAAAATTCTAGGAGCCAGTGGCTACCAGGCTCCTGGCTTTGTCAAGCCCTGGCATAACCTGACTATATGGAGGAGCCCTTAAAAAGACGCCCTTCACCCCCCAAATATACAGAGGAGCTCCTATACACCCCCAAATATACAGAGGAGCCCCTAAAAAGACACTCCCACCCCCAAATATACAGAGGAGCCCCTAAAAAGACGCCCTTCACCCCCCAAATATACAGAAGAGCCCCTAAATATACATAGGAGCCCCTAAATATACATAGGAGCCCCTAAATATACATAGGAGCCCCTAAATATACATAGGAGCCCCTAAATATACATAGGAGCCCCAAATATACATAGGAGCCCCTAAATATACATAGGAGCCCCTAAATATACATAGGAGCCCCTAAATATACATAGGAGCCCCTAAATATACATAGGAGCCCCTAAATATACATAGGAGCCCCTAAATATACATAGGAGCCCCTAAATATACATAGGAGCCCCTAAATATACATAGGAGCCCCTAAAAAGACGCCCTTCACCCCCCAAATATACAGAGGAGCCCCTATACACCCCTAAATATACAGAGGAGCCCCTAAATATACAGAGGAGCCCCTAAATATACAGAGGAGCCCCTAAAAAGACACCCCCACCCCCAAATATACAGAGGAGCCCCTAAAAAGATGCCCCTACCCCCCAAATATACAGAGGGGCTCCCAAACAGACACCCCTGAGTGCATGGGTCAGTGACCAACTCACATCATTGCATTGTATGGGATTTATTCAAAGGACATCACCAGGGGTAGATTAGACGTCTTTTAAGCTCCCCGTTTTAGCTCATTCAGCTGTCAGCTCTCATGTCAGGTAGCCTGGAGAACAATAGACCTCATGGAGCATTATCTATTCTGAACATTTTCTTTTCCACCTCATTTACGGCTACATACTGTAGATTAAACAAAAACAGCAGTAATGAAAAACCTCCTTGCACATATTTTGGTAAATGCTGCAAGTGCAAACCCATAAATGGACAAGTAGGAGGTCTAGGAGCCGAAGCCTGCTTGGTCCTGGATTTATAGGACCCTGTATAACACATTATCTGTGTAACTGCAGCCCGGTGCGTCCTGCTAAACACCATGAAACATTTTCATGAGGATTCATGAGACATCACCGATTATACCCGAACAAAAAAAATAAAAAATGAAGAAGCAGAAGTCCGCGCATACGTATCTCAGCGCTCCCTGTAACAGATATAAAAAGGGAACCAGTCCAAATTGCGAAGCGGGAAAAAAAAACAATTTGCTGACCAGCCGTATCCTGACATACCGCTGACCCCGAGTCACACAGACAGGAAACGTGTCTGATTTTTTTGGGGGTTTTGTGCCTTTTTGAGCGTGCGTCCTGACGTTCTCTTTCCTGCAGACAGAGATCCCCGGTATGGACTCGCATCACTCCATGAGCCACCAACAGAGGCCGTCATGAAGCCAGGACCAGGGGGAACCAGTAACCTGTATAATGATACACACCTCCCGGTGCTTCCAGTGAAGGGACATATAAAGGGAAAGGCGCTAGAGGCGGAGCCAGAGAGCAGGCTATTCCCAGACTTTCTAATGATATCACAATACATTGAGGTCATTTGTGTCAAGAAAAATGTCATCTAGAACAAAAGTATCGTATCGTATTTACACCCAGCTACCTCCAACCCAGTTTGCAGACTCATTGCTGGGAGGATTATTGGTTTGTAGCTCTATTATACACCCGCACACCCTGAGTATATGGAGGAGCCCCTAAAAAGACACCCTCATACCCTGAATATATGGAGGAGCCCCTAAAAAGACACCTGCACACCCTGAATATATGGAGGAACCCCTAAAAAGACACCTGCACACCCTGAATATATGGAGGAACCCCTAAAAAGACACCCGCACACCCTGAATATATGGAGGAGCCCCTAAAAAGACACCCGCACACCCTGAATATATGGAGGAGCCCCTAAAAAGACACCCGCACACCCTGAATATATGGAGGAGCCCCTAAAAAGACACCCGCACACCCTGAATATATGGAGGAGCCCCTAAAAAAAGACACCCACAGTCCCACACACCCTGAATATATGGAGGAGCATCTGAACAGTGGGACATTATAAAGAGAATAGAGGGCTGACTTGGCCGGCGTTTTTCCAGACAGTATTTTTGGTATTCAGGGCTCCCCTCCCCTTTCTGGGTGAATCAGACGTCTGCCCTCAGTGACTTCCATCCAGAGGAGTCACAGGAAAACCAGGGCCGGGGTCAACCAGGATCACATGACGGATGATTTTTTGTAAACCGACACTACCGTGCCGCAGGTTTGGTTTCGTTGTAGTAAGTGTGTGTTTTATGATGACACGAAGAAAGTCTCGCTACAACGTACTGAATAAAAGTAACTATCTGGGAAAGAATCTAAACCAGGGGTAAAAATGAGAAGCGATGAGTCTCCAGACATCCAGGGGGCAGGTAGAGAATTTCATCTCCGGCTTCCAGGTTTAAAGAAATATATATACATCTCCACAATATAAAAATTCTGTTCTAGCAAATTATTATTATCATCACCATGTACATAACGCCAGCAGTTTCTGCAGCGCTTTGTGTTTTGGTCCCATTGGTTAACACAGAGGAGCGGAAACAAGAGGTGTAAAGGGCCCTGCACACAGGAGCTTACAATCTAGAGGTCTGATACAAACTGTCAAATGTTCCCCAAAAACCTGACCTGTGAAACGAGGGTCTCAAGTCCTATGTGAATTTTATAGAAAAAGCTAAAAGCGTCTGGTCACAGACCTCATCTGCGCATCAGGAAGAGAACACACACATACAATACATTTTTTTAAACTTCACCTACATCAATATTCCTCCAGTTAAAACAAATCTATCTTCCTCATTTCCAGCTTTTCAGTTCTGGGTACCGTGAGACTCCATCTCTGGTCCGGATGCAAACTGGGTGAGAAAGCCCGTCTGACAGACAAAAAAAACATTACGTGCTCAGTTCCCGGTCCCTCTCCGTTGTATCAATGCAACAATAGCAGCTGATCCCAAAACTTGCGCAAGAGAAAACCTAACGTCACGTGCGCCTGAAATCCTGTAACGCCGACAACAGATCGGATTTTCAGTTCCTTACAATGGCCATTACATGCGTAAGCCCACTCGCGACCAGGCAGATCCCGCGAGTGATAAATGCGGAAAAAAAAAACAATTATGAGAAATATTTTCGGGGGGGGGGGGGGAATATTACACTGAAAGTGACATTATCCAGTTTGTAAAATGAACAATTGTGCAACTTAGACGCGCTACAAGTGAACTCATTGTCATATGAAATAAAGGTGTTTGATAATGGACAGCTGCGAGCAAATGAGCCAACACACCAATGCGCACGCAGAGACAGAGGCGCACGCAGAGACAGAGGCGCACACAGAGACAGAGGCGCACACAGAGACAGAGGCGCACACAGAGACAGAGGCGCACACAGAGACAGAGGCGCACACAGAGACAGAGGCGCACACAGAGACAGAGGCGCACACAGAGACAGAGGCGCACACAGAGACAGAGGCGCACACAGAGACAGAGGCGCACACAGAGACAGAGGCGCACACAGAGACAGAGGCGCACACAGAGACAGAGGCGCACACAGAGACAGAGGCGCACACAGAGACAGAGGCGCACACAGAGACAGAGGCGCACACAGAGACAGAGGCGCACACAGAGACAGAGGCGCACACAGAGACAGAGGCGCACACAGAGACAGAGGCGCACACAGAGACAGAGGCGCACACAGAGACAGAGGCGCACACGGGACACACGCACACAGAACACGCACACAGAGACTCCCCTAAGAGTTGTTGCCGTGACACTACAGCAGGGGAGCTGAACAAATTTTGGCCAAAAATGTAACCAAAAACCGCTCTTTACATATAAAGGGTAGGAATAGTGCACCGGTGCTCTTTATTCTGTTTGTAAAATATGGCAATGTTTAGGTTTGCAGCCAGTCAGCCACCCACAAATATCGGGATTGAGCGCAAACATTGTCTTGTGTATTTATGTATAAATGTTTTCCATGTATGTACAGTCATTTAAGAAAAAACACAGACTCCCTCCTCCGTGAATTCCTTTGGGTCGGTGCGGATCCACGCGCTCCTGCTCACGCTCTGCACAGAGTTTCGAAATCACAGACGTAGCTGATGCACTGTTATCTTTACATTTTTGGGACCCCCCCCCCTTCAGCCTCGATGGCCCGACGTGTGGATGTTTGAAAGGCGGGCGTATGGCTGGCTGAGGATTATTGGCCTCGTCACCATTTGAAAGGGAGATACCCACATGAACCCAGAGTGTGGAAGGGTCCTTGAATCTCACATGACAGAGCAAAACCGACAAAACAATCCAGCCGTCAAACGTACTGCAGCCACAACGATAACAATAAACCTCACCAAGGCCAAGAGAAAGAAACTGGAGAAAAAGAACAACCCCCCCCCCCCAAATCACATTCTCCTGTTCTTAAGCTTCAGCTAAGGGCTGGCGAAAGGCATGAAAGACTGCTGGTGACAGAACGGGGGTCCGGCAAGGGAGCGGCATTAACAGATGTGCCCCAGAGATCTGTTAGAACAAAAAAGGAACATCTGTACTAACAGATCTCTGGGGCACATCTGTTAATGCCGCTCCCTTGCCGGACCCCCGTTCTGTCACCAGCAGTCTTTCATGCCTTTCTCCAGCCCTTAGTCAAAGCTTAAGGATAGGAGAAAGGCACGATAGACTGCTGGTGGGAGAAGGAAGTGGCATTAAATGTGACCCAGTCTGGGTACGGAGACCTGTTACACTGACCATTTCAAGAAAATGCTCCAGCCATCCTAATCACGTCACTTAACCCCCCCTAACTACTCAGACCCAATAGCCAGCAAAAGTAGATTCAGTCATGAAAATAAGAATGAATGAGACTACTTTGCAGGTTTTACCAGTCATTGTACATCAAAATCTGTTAAAAAGGGACCAGAGTGAAAAATAAAAAAAAATAAAGTTCTGCACAGACAGGACTTGACAGATTCACATTGAAACGGTGTCAGACAAACGTACAATGTAGATCTTTGCGGGATCGTACACATATCTAATACACAGGGGACACGTACTAGGTTGGAACCCACACACAAAACATTCCTGTCCTCTCCTCCAGGTTTTGTCACACAGCAGGACAATAGTCAGGAAATGCAGAAACACACATGGAGGAAACTACATAATATGCATCCGGCAACCGCCAGCCATCACACACAGGGACAGGACACCCCTTCTCCCCGGGTGGGTTAAGAGGGATAACCTGGTAGCATCCAATAGTTCCCTAAATATATTCTACCAACTGTGTCACCATTATGTTTAAAAGTTCTTTAAAGGCTCGAGTAAAACCGTGTCTTTACTGGAATATAGAGGGGATTGAAACGGAGCTGGTTTCACGGCTCAGCTGGCTGTTAACTTGTCTCTTTGCTCTGTAACCCGATATTAATCACGCCAATTCCTGCCTGTAGCGAGAGTCATGTTTAAAAGAGTCCGTGGACTTTGATCTAAAAAACGCACTCTTTACTTACCAGATAAGTCCCTGCACCTGCTACTTATACTGCCGCGCACTGCTGTGTGATCACAGTGAGGTAGTTGACAAGTAAAGATATTAGGTTGGGGGGGAGGGGGTCCGTGGAATAGGAGTAACACTACAGACAGGGAATAAATAATGGATGGTAACAAGGAACGTGTTGGTTTCTAACACAAAGAATTGATTTAGATACAGTTTAAAGCCCACTGGAGCGTCCCTTTAATAAGAGGCGTGTGACATCACGGCATTCTTACAGCGTGAGCGAGTGTGACATCACGACATTCTTACAGCGTGAGCGCGTGCAACGGAGAGAAAAACTGTGTGTGTCCTGTTAAACACTAAGCAGGATAGTGATCTCCACTGACTCTGACTTAAAGCCTCCCTAATTGATGCGCCCTCGGGGGTTATTTACTGCACAAGGGGGAGTATTGGATGTGTCAGCCCATACGAAATCCTCAGAATGGAGGAAATATATGACGTTAGATTCAGCACACAGATTATATTAGCAATCGCAAAGTGGACATGAATAAAGCAGATAACATGCAACAGTAACATATAAACGATATTCACACATAACACGGACACCCTGCACCCTTATAGGCACAGGGGGACACGGATATAGGCGAGGGCTGGGGAATAAAAGGAAACAAAGTAGCAAAATAAGAGGACACGGTCTTAGATTAGAGGACTAACAGCCGTAGGGATGCACCGAAACAGAAATTTCTGGCCGATACCGAAAATTCGGGATCAGTTCAGCCGAAAACCGATACCGAAAATCAGACATGAGAACCTGGGCCTGGAGGCCGGGCCGAGGACTCGCCTGATCCCGAAGGCCAGCCGAGCAGCTTGAAGGCCCAGCCGAGCCGGCTATCCAGAGAGCAGGCAGTTCGCCAAATGGTGGCGAATTGCCTGCACATTCGGTGCCTGTTCGAGGGCAGTGAATCCCCCATAGAGAAGCAATGCTTCGTCTATTCAGAGAAAAAAAAAACAGCAGTGAAAAGTTGCCGAATTGCCCTGCTGTTCGGTGGTTTCATGCGACAGGTTTATTCAGGAGAATCCCATAGGCTTCAATGTTAAAAATATTCCCGTTTTAACTCAATATCTAATAAACTGTTTATTATAATATTCTGCAGCAAAAAGTCTATTTTTAGATTTTTTTGCAATTTTTTTTCCCCATACTTTAAATCGTTTTTTCTTTTTCCTGTAACAGCCCTTTTTTATTATCATTCATTGGATTTTATATGTAAATTTCAGACATTTTCGTTCTGTAGTTTCTTTGCAAACAGCGTTTCACTTTTCAAACATTCAAGCGTACTGTTTTTTATTCTTCACTCCATTCGTCTGCTGAGTTGGGATTTTCCCGGCAGCTGCTCGGTTTTCTCCTGCATGTTCGGCGGGGTTGCAGTGACTTTTCCCTGCATTACGGTGGCCCTGTGGTGCTTGCTGAATACACCGCAGGGTCACCGAAATGGGATCGGCAAAACGAACTGAATTAAAGAGAACGAAAAGTCACCGAACATGCGTTGACTTTGATTCTCTTTGAGTAACCCTGATCGAGTCGAGGACATAGTCTTCGATTAGAGGGGCAAAGGGGTAAAAGTAACATCAGTCTGTATTATGTTACGGAGAGGGTGGTGGATACATGGATCAGCTTCCAGTTGAAGTGGTAGAGGCCAAAACAGTAATTGAATTTAAGCAGGCATGGGATAGGCATAAGGCTATCCTAAACAAAAGATAAATCCAGGTAAAGTATCCATGTAATTGGGCAGACTAGATGGGCCGAAAGGTTCTTATCTGCCGACATTTTTCTATGTTTCAGACCGCCCCAGTCCCATATCCCCCAACATTAATGCCAAGTCCAGGTACCCCCCCCCCTCAAAGCGCCGAAAGTCACAACACATTTACACACAAAGATTCTGCCCTGACAAGGCATACTGTGAAACAAGAAGCGGCATGAAAATCCAGTCTCCCCGACGTGGAAAAAACAGGCTCGGGGACGATCAGGACATACAAACAGGGATAATGCCAGGCTACGTTCAGTCTGTACCACAGAGTAAGTGCACGCGCCACTGACAGTGTACCACAAAATAAACACTTTCATACTGTACCATGGCACCACAGCCACACCGATGATCACCATTGGCAACACAGTGAACTTCTGGTTAGCCACAGAAAATCCAACACCGGCAGGTGAAGTTGGTGCAAACAACGTAGAAAAAAAATGGCACAACCATTATTCTTCTGCGAGCAAAGTGCTCTGCTCCATTCGGCGTGTTCTGTTGCAGTTTCTAACACCGGGAATGTATTTTGCTGATCTCCACAGATCTCCCATAAAAAAAAACGGCACCTGAAAATGAACTATGACCAAACGCCACAGCAGAAAGACTGGCGAAAAGTACAGTAACTAGGGATGCACCGATACCACTTTTTTAAGACCGAGTACGAGTACCGATACTTTTGTTCAAGTACTCACCGATACCAATTACCGATACTTTTATTTTAGGTCATGTGACGCTTTCCAATAAGAACAGACCTCCTATAAAGCCCCCAGGTCTCATGGATATCCTGACCCCAGCTCATGGATATGCCCCCCTTGCTCATGGATATGCCCCCCCTTGCTCATGGATATGCCCCCCCTTGCTCATGGATATGCCCCCCTTGCTCATGGATATGCCCCCCTTGCTCATGGATATGCCCCCCCTTGCTCATGGATATGCGCCCCCTGCTCATGGATATGCCCCCCCCCTGCTCATGGATATGCCCCCCCCTGCTCATGGATATTGCCCCCCCTGCTCATGGATATGCCCCCCCCCTGCTCATGGATATGCCCCCCCCCTGCTCATGGATATGCCCCCCCCTGCTCATGGATATGCCCCCCCTGCTCATGGATATGCCCCCCAGCTCATGGATATGCCCCCCTTGCTCATGGATATGCCCCCCTTGCTCATGGATATGCCCCCCTTGCTCATGGATATGCCCCCCCTTGCTCATGGATATGCCGCCCCCTGCTCATGGATATATGCCGCCCCCTGCTCATGGATATGCCCCCCCCTGCTCATGGATATGCCCCCCCCTGCTCATGGATATGCCCCCCCCTGCTCATGGATATGCCCCCCCTGCTCATGGATATGCCCCCCCCCTGCTCATGGATATGCCCCCCCCCTGCTCATGGATATGCCCCCCCCTGCTCATGGATATGCCCCCCAGCTCATGGATCCCCCCACTCTCCGGTCATACTTTCCTTCAGCGCCGCCGGTAAAGTCTTCGCCGCGCACCTTGGAAGGACCCCAGCCGCGACCACGTGGGACCATGTGATCGCGGCTGGGGTCCTTCCAACGAGCGCATGTGCGGAAACTTTCCCGCGGCGCTGAAGGAGGCAAGTATGAGCGGAGAGCAGCTGCAGGGCCTGTCCGAATGCTCTATCGGCATTCAGACAGGCCCTGCAGCTGCTCACTTTAATACTTACCTTCCTGGGCGCCGCCGGGAAAGTTCCCACGCGTGCGCTCGTTGGAAGGACCCCAGCCGCGATCACATGGTCCCACGTGGTCGCGGCTGGGGTCCTCCAAGGAGCGCGCGCGAAGACTTTACCGGCGGCGCTGAAGGAAGGTAAGTATAAACAAAGTGAGGAGAGCAGCTGCAGGGCCTGTCTGAATGCCGATAGAGCATTCGGACAGCCGCCGCAGCCCCTCGGATACCGGCAAGCCGGCTCAATGCCGGCTTCCGGTATCTGAAAAAAGTATCGGTGCAACCCTAACAGTAACCTATGGCAGCACGACCATAAATACCGAATTTACTGCAGATGGGCCGTGCCACTTACCCACAGCAACACTCCAGAGGCGTTTAGGGGCTTATTCACTAACCTCTGAACTGGCCCCGAAATACCAACTGGTGAGTTTCCCCATAACTGCAATTTTGAGGTAATTAGTCTATTCGCAAAGCTGTCACTTTGCCAGCAGCGACATTATCGCATAGAAATGTCCTGATTCCAGTGTTTCAATTTGACAGGTTTAAACAGGTAAATCCTAAAAAGGTTTTAATGTTAAAAAGGGAAGATTTTACAAGAAGTAAAATTTTTGAAATAGACTTTTCTTTTAAAGGATCTTTCCTATTATTTAGGTTTTTAATACTTTATGGATTTAAAACTATTGAGATTTGAGTGGGGGGGGGGGGCTTTAAAGTTCGATCGAATTCACAGAGGCAATTTCTGCAGAATTCAGCAGTTTTCACCGACATCTGACAATTGCTTCTGCAACTCCAATTTTGGCAAAATACGGTGAGCATTTTCTAAAATGGTTAATTCGCTGTAATTTTTGCAAAAATGGAATCGAAGTGCGGTGAAAAGCAAACCCTTTTGTTTAACCACATCATGAGCCAAACACGGATGTTTAGGCAAACAAGAACATGTGTGTAATGAGTGACAAATGTATGGAAGACACAGGAGCCAGAGAGAAAGCAAAGGAGCCAATTACATGCGTCCAGGAGCCAGAGAGAAAGCAAAGGAGCCAATTACATGCGTCCAGGAGCCAGAGAGAAAGCAAAGGAGCCAATTACATGCGTCCAGGAGCCAGAGAGAAAGCAAAGGAGCCAATTACATGCGTCCAGGAGCCAGAGAGAAGGCAAAGGAGCCAATTACATGCGTCCAGGAGCCAGAGAGAAAGCAAAGGAGCCAGGCAAAGCTCTTTTCTTATTATACACCATTAGACATTACAGTCCTGATAACACCATCATAGTTTGATGTTGACAATCCTGCAATAAATGTTTTTTCTCTAGGGATGCACAGAAATTTTAGCTCTGGGTCAAAGGTTTCCGGCCCCGTGACGTTATCCAGCAACCAGTGCCTCTAACACGTGCTGTGCGCGCAAGGGGAGCATGAAGGAGGACTGCACAGGGGGAGCTTGGAGGCTGAAATTTGTGAATTTAGGAGAGTATGAGATGCGAATGTAGGTAAATATGGGAATGTAGGTGCCACCCCTCCCAGTCATCCGAACCAGCCGGGCCAGGAGCTCACCCGGGCCTCCAGGCCCCAGCCGGGCCAGGAGCTCACCCAGGCCTCCAGGGTCCCCGACTCAGCCAGCCTCCAGCGAGTCCCCGGCTTGGCCTCCAAGCTCGGATAACAGATTTTCGGTCGAGTTCCGTCACCGGCCCTGAAACAGTCAGTGCATCACTATTTTCCTCCATTGATTTTGGAGGTTAACCCCGTACATTATTAGGTTTGAGATTGCTCTCATTTCATCCTTCATTAGACAGGTTGCTCCACTTAACGTTAGTATCTCCCCGACACCATTTATCAAAGCTCTGGCTGTACTTTTCATAGTGTAATGCAGAAAGTAGGCAGCCAAGTTACCTCCTAGATGTCCGTGGCTACCTGGAATTCAAGCCTTGTGTTAAGATCTTATCAATGAAATCATTTAACAGGGCTGAGCATGGAAAGCTACGCCTGCTGCCAGAAAGAGCGAGAGGAGCTTCCCGTGCAGCCATCGTGCCAGTGGGTGGTACTGGAGCCACTTAAGCCAACGTGCATCCTCAACGAGCGCGGTGGCGGGTAAGAGCATCTCTACCAGAGACATTAATGGACAAACAGAGCGGTCACTGACGCACACTGCCCTGAAAGCCTATCTAATGTATACGAGGAAGGAGAAGTCTGTGATCGCGCACTGCGCAGTATGTATTTATAGCGGCCATTGGGCATCTGCAAAACACTCACAACCTGCATAATTCATTACTCTGCTTTCATATCAATGCATCACTGAATCAACTGCAGGCATCGACACGCCACCAGCAGACGAACAGAAAAAGTTTATGGGCGGCAAGAAAGGAAAATAAGATTACCCTTAGTAAATCTTAAATAAAAATTAAAATGAGCCTGTGAGCCGGCTACAAGCGGCCCTCCTGAGCTGCCAAAGACGACGACTCCAGGCAAAGCAGCAGCAGCCCATGGACAAGTTACAAAACAAAAACTAGACGAAAAAAAAAATACAAAAAACACTAACAAAAAAGGTACGAAGACCTAGAACCAAACCTTCTATATTAGTTTTAATACGTGTAAGTGCCCTGCCTTCTCACTAAACTGGTGTCTCTATAGGGAGAAAGTATTACAATATGGCTACAATGTATTCCTATCTGATAAAACACAAAACAAGTGTCAGATATTCCTCCCTGCGGATCCCGGTGTCTTCCTCAGCCTGGCGGCTCCCTGTAGCGCGAGCTGTGCGTGTTCCTGCATGCTGAGCACCGGGTGGGGTTGTGGGAAAGAGGTGAACGGTTTGAGAGAGGTTAGATTTATGGTTCTTAATGCAGATGCGGCTTGATATCCCATTGCCGCTTCCCACTATGTACAGCAAAGGACAGAACAGGTCCCCAGGATCCAACCCCGGCGTCAGATACAGTGTAACCTGATACAAGGGACTAATACACAACGAACCGACTCCCTTCCTCGTCCCATCAGGCTGTCCCTAACATTTACTCCTGAAACCGCTCGCACCAGGTCTTGTACAGCGCTGTGTAATCTGCTGGTGCTATATAAAAATTGAGTCAGGAAATCTACAGGGACAAGGCAGGCTCATTCACAACTTAAGAGCTGTATTGCTGTGGAGCTCTGTGACCCAGTAATTTGTGCTGTGTGTGAGTGTATTCCCAGAGATCCACAGCAATAAAACTCACAGTAATGTGTGCTGTGTATGAGTTTTACTGTTGTGGATCTCTGATAATCTGTTATGAACGAGAGACCTCCTGTATAAAAGAAACACCCCAGGAACAGAACACGAGACCTTGGGCCGCTGCCATTGTTTTCCTGCAGGTCAGCACACACTGCATGGGACGATCTGAGTGAATAGCAGGAAACAAATCCCTCCAGTGCACAGAAAGTGCCAGCACTGAAAAGGAAGGACACCAGAAAATGCCAGCACTGAAAAGGAAGGACACCAGAAAGTGCCAGCACTGAAAAGGAAGGACACCAGAAAGTGCCAGCACTGAAAAGGAAGGACACCAGAAAGTGCCAGCACTGAAAAGGAAGGACACCAGAAAGTGCCAGCACTGAAAAGGAAGGACACCAGAAAGTGCCAGCACTGAAAAGGAAGGACACCAGAAAGTGCCAGCACTGAAAAGGAAGGACACCAGAAAGTGCCAGCACTGAAAAGGAAGGACACCAGAAAATGCCAGCACTGAAAAGGAAGGACACCAGAAAGTGCCGGCACTGAAAAGGAAGGACACCAGAAAATGCCGGCACTGAAAAGGAAGGACACCAGAAAATGCCGGCACTGAAAAGGAAGGACACCAGAAAGTGCCAGCACTGAAAAGGAAGGACACCAGAAAGTGCCAGCACTGAAAAGGAAGGACACCAGAAAGTGCCAGCACTGAAAAGGAAGGACACCAGAAAGTGCCAGCACTGAAAAGGAAGGACACCAGAAAGTGCCAGCACTGAAAAGGAAGGACACCAGAAAGTGCCAGCACTGAAAAGGAAGGACACCAGAAAATGCCAGCACTGAAAAGGAAGGACACCAGAAAGTGCCGGCACTGAAAAGGAAGGACACCAGAAAATGCCGGCACTGAAAAGGAAGGACACCAGAAAATGCCGGCACTGAAAAGGAAGGACACCAGAAAGTGCCGGCACTGAAAAGGAAGGACACCAGAAAGTGCCGGCACTGAAAAGGAAGGACACCAGAAAATGCCAGCACTGAAAAGGAAGGACACCAGAAAGTGCCAGCACTGAAAAGGAAGGACACCAGAAAGTGCCAGCACTGAAAAGGAAGGACACCAGAAAGTGCCAGCACTGAAAAGAAGGACACCAGCCGGCCCTTACTCCATGATAGCTGTACTTTTAGTCTGGGGGGGGGGTCTGCTACTTGATTTTAAGGAAAGCTCTAAGTTAAACTACAAGTTACCCACTGATCAGCTCTGCAGCACCAGGATTGGCTGAAGCACTTTGACCTGCAGAAAAAGCCCCTACATATACTGTAACCGCGGGTGCTTCACACAGGAGGCTCTCTATTAAAAGCTATTCTCTATGACAAGGCTCCAGGGACTCCCCTGCTTAGCTGCTCTGGATTTTGTCCAGTCCTGGCCTGTGTATAGATTAATAATGGCAACGTGTCCCTTTAACTCTCTAGCTGGATCAGCCAGAACTCACATCTCTGGGCCAATTACAGACTGTGACGAGAGTCACTTTGAACTTGGGGTACCTGGACCTAGAGATGTATTTGGGAGGTGCAGGCCTGATGTTCTATATTGTTTCCCTGTCCTCTCCTATGTTGAAGTCACCCTGTATCTATAATGCTAGGTGCAGGGTGTTTGTGTGCTGTATGAACACAGTTATTGTCTATGTGATACTATATGACAATATGATCACTGTGTGGGTTGTTTTAGTCCTTTCCAACTTTCCCCATCTTTACATCTGTCTGTTCTAACCCCAAGATGTGCGTGCTTCCTCAATTCTCTGAAATGCAATCACCAGTCTTTCCATGTACACATCCTTAACCCCTTACTGCCGGGGCAGGGTGTGATCGCTGGTGGGGTGTACTAGTATTCCTCCTCCTACGCAGCTGACGCCGAGTCTCACGACCGCGAACGACACTCACCGCCTGACAGTTGGTGGGCAGACTCGACGCAGTCCATAGACGCCTGCGGGATGTATTACACCACCCTATGGTGTTGAGTCGCACCTGCCACAGGGACGGCGCGGTACGTAAAATGGTTAAGCTTCGGCTAAGGGCTGGAGAAAGGCACGGAAGACTGCTGGTGGGGAAACGTGGGTAAAGCAAGGGAGCGCCATTAACGGATGTGACCCAGTTGGGGTACGGAGATCTGTTTACACAAACACCATGTGGCCAGTGTCTGGGTTATGGGCGCACAATATAGAGGCTTAACTCCATCATGGCCAGAGAGAAGCCGAGCACATGGCGCAGTTGCAAGGTAAAGGATACCTGGCTGCGTTTAACCCTTAACAGATCAGAGTGACTGCACGTTTCACCATTCCCTGCCAGACCCCAACCCTGGCAACAAGAGGCAGCCAGATCCGCCACTGCCAGGGTAACCCCCCCCCCCCCCACAGGACCCAGGAGAGGGGAAAGTGAGGGGTTAATGCAGCAAAAGTAACACATCAGTGGGTAACTTCTGAGGAGAACAACCTGTAAGGTGCCCAGCCAGCTGCCATGAGGGCTGCCTCAGGTCCATTTAAACGCCCCAGAGCCGGGCAGGCATCACAGGCCAGCCTCGCCCCATGTCAGGCTGGGGCTGCTGGCATTGATAGGTCAGTATGAGGAAGCTCCTATGTCCCCATACCGCGGGCCCAGGAGGACCCCCTAAGCCCTGCAATGGAGCTCCCCTCCCCCCAGCAGCGCCCTCAGGCCTCCTCGGCGCCACTTACCCATTAACAAAACCGAAAAAGCCAGGAAGAGCCACCGACGGCCGCACCGGGAACCCGACAACCGAGGCTCCGCCATCCTCCTCACAGCGCGGCGACCGCAAACCAATGCCTCACGCCCCGCCCACACTGCTGCAAAACCCAGCGCCAACGCCCCGCCCACAGCATAGCCGCAAAGAGCGATGGAAAGACACGCCCCAGCTCGTCCTACTCTTACACCGCATTGGTCAGTGCCTACACACCCCCCTCTCTGCGGCGTCACTGGCAAAGCGGTCAGCCACACCCAGTCTCCGTAGGCCAAACAGCAAAGGGCCTTTGTCCCAGCTGGGGAGGAGATGATTGGTGCAGAGGGCTGGTTTGTCACGTCTGTGCAGGCGCTTTCTTCATTGGCCAACCGGGATCTAGAATGGCAACTTAATTATCCAATAGCGGATTGTATACCATCGACTATTGCGTTGACAATAAAATGGGGAGCATAATCTGTCTGTACTCTAGCACCACCCAGAGGCAGCATGTGAGCCTGCACCCCTTACATAAGACATGCAGAGAATGGGTTTGACACGGCGGCTCGTTGGTCTAGGGGTATGATTCTCGCTTAGGGTGCGAGAGGTCCCGGGTTCAAATCCCGGACGAGCCCTACTTTTTTTTTATAATAACTCTGTTTTACTTTATTTTTGAGGTTTCATGTTTAAAGGGACGCTACCACTTACACAGGCCGTAACTACATCACCTGCGCATTACAAACAAACCACCTTATAAAACACATTATAAAACACATTATAAAGCGCTGCTGTTTTTACTTTTTTTTTAAGTAATTGCATGTAAAAAGGAAAAATAAAGCAAGGTATTTTATCTCCTGGTTCAATTTTTGGGATTCTTCCCATAATGCAACATTTACATAGTTACATAGTTACATAGTTATATAGGCTGAAAAAAGACATGCGTCCATCGGGTTCAGCCTCTCCCACATACAAACTCTCATCTAAACTTTACCCCAAACTAGGTGCCCTGTATAGAAACAAATCCTGCCTGAGCCCCGCGGTAAGAAAGCAGATTGTACAACAAATGCTTATGCCGGCTATTGAATACGGAGATGTAGTGTACGCAGCCGCCCCGCAAACACATCTTCATAAACTTACTACATTGTATAACTCATTCCGTTGTTTTGTGCTACAATGTAACTACATGACCCACCATTGTGACATGTTAAAAGAACTAAACTGGCCGTCGCTGGAATCCAGACGCACCCTTCACCTTTCCAACCTGGGGCTCTATTACACTGCAAAACGCAAAAACGCATTAACGCGAGGGGCAAAACCCTTCGCGCTGAACATCGTATTATGACGTTCGTGCAAATGATGCGCGTTAACGTCTAACGCGGGTGGACCTGCGCGAGCGCAAGTTTGTGCGCGCATCCCATACTTAACATTGTGAGCGCAAATGCGTTCGTGCGCTGGTATGCGATGGTATTACAATTGATGCACAAATTTGTATGAACGACGTTTGCGTGCATAATTTTAACGTCTTTTAAAAGCTGGTGGTAACGGCAAATCTGAACGTTCTGGCTGAAACCAAATACACCAGCACGAAAAATAAAATACAGCAAAGTATAGTTACACATTCTACACATACCCAAACAATAAAATTGAGAGGTTGTGCGTGTTTTTATTATTGCCGCAGCATATATACTCAGATTGATTTTGACAGGCGCAAAAACTGAACGGGAGATAATTGTGGTTCTTAATTCAGATTGGCTGAATCGTGTGAAAAAACAGTCCGCCCACCGAGTTCTGCGCACAACGTTAATGCGTGCACATTTTTGCACATCTTTTTTACGCGCGTTATTTTTTGACTTTTGAAAATGTATTTCCCCCAGCTCACACATGGATATATTGCCCATGCTCACACATGGATATATTGCCCCAGCTCACATGGATATATTGCCCCAGCTCACACATGGATTTATTGCCCCGGCTCACACATGGATATGTTTGCCCCCAGCTCACACATGGATATATTGCCCCAGCTCACATGGATATATTGCCCCCAGCTTACATGGATATATTGCCCCTAGCTCACACATGGATATATTGCCCCAGCTCACACATGGATATATTGCCCCCAGCTCACATGGATATATTGCCCCTAGCTCACACATGGATATATTGCCCCCAGCTCACACATGGATATATTGCCCCTGCTCACACATGGATATGTTTGCCCCCAGCTCACACATGGATATATTTGCCCCCAGCTCACATGGATATATTTGCCCCCAGCTCACATGGATATGTTTGCCCCAACTCACATGGATATATTTTCCCCCCAGCTCACATGGGTATATTTGCCCCCAGCTTATATGGGTATATTTGCTCCCAGCTCAAATGGATATATACACCAGGGATGTGCATTTCGGGTTTCGGAATTTCGGGAATTTTCACGAAATTTCCCGATTCGTTCATTCGGATTCGGCCGATTATCTGAAAATTTTCGGATCCGAAAACGGCAGATCCGAACAAAATTCAGAGCCGAAATGAAAACTTTTCGGAATTTTCGAATGGACTAGAAATGTGTAAAATCGAAAATCATTTTCGTTCCATTTGTGATTTCGGCTCCATGCTGATTTCGGTTCCATTTCGGTAATTTCGGACAACGTATTTTTCGGTTATATCGCTGATTCTGTAATTTTGTATCATTCCCATCTCAATGTATCCTTCCTGGAAAACCAGAGAAATCTCAATGTATCCTTCTTGTAAAACCAGAGAAATCTCAATGTATCCTTCCCGGGAAACCAGAGAAATCTCAATGTATCCTTCTTGTAAAACATGAGAAATCTCAATGTATCCTTCTTGTAAAACATGAGAAATCTCAATGTATCCTTCTTGCAAAAACATGAGAAATCTCAATGTATCCTTCTTGCAAAAACATGAGAAATCTCAATGGCAGAATTATCGTATCGACAGAATTATCGTATTGACAGAAATATCGGCTCCGAAAAACCATTAGTTTACGTCAAAACGAATAGACACTTTGAAACGAGGAGAACAGACGTTTTGAAAAACATGAAAATTTCCGAAATCACGAAAAAAAAGTCATACGAAAAACGAACCGAAACGAAAATCGGCCGAAACGAAAATTTACAAAATCCGAACAAACCGAACCGAATCGAACTGATAAAAAATCGGTGCACAAGTCTATTTGCCCCCAGCTCACATGGGTATATTTGCTCCCAGCTCAAATGGATATATTTGCCACCAGCTCACATGGGTATATATGCCCCCAGCTCTCACCTGCTCCTCTGCTGCCAGGCCCCAGGCTCCGCCGGCGTTCTTCTGCTCCCTACGAGGCGAGCAGCCGCTGGCATGATGCAGCTTGGCCGCTCGCTGGGCGGGAACCACCTGACCAGCGCAGCCGTGTTCTCAAGAGATTGCGCGCTGGTCAGGTGGTTCCCATCCAAGGCGAGCGGCCAAGCTCCATCATGCCAGTGGCTGCTCGCCTCGTAGGGAGGAGAAGAACGCCAGCGGAGCCTGGGGCCTAGCAGCAGAGGAGCAGGTGAGAGCTGGGGGCAAATATACCCATGTAAGCTGGGGACAAATATACATATATATTTCTCGGGGGGAATTGCCCCATTGCCCCCCTTTTTTTTTCTTCTTCTTCTGTGTCTTCTTCATACTCACTGTTTTTTTTTGTTTTGTCTTTTCACTTTCCCTTTGAAGTAGACATGATCTTATCACATTGTCTTATGTGCCTGAGATACCTTAATGTTTTTTTTTTTTTGCTGTTTCCCCTCCCCCCACTCTGATCATGCCATTTGGCGATTCACAACATCTAACACCCCAACCGTGTGCCCGATGAATGTTCCAATGTTTAATTCTATGATTCTGATCAGTATATCTTCCAGACCTGACGAAGAGAGGCTCACTCTCGAAAGCTTGTATTTTAAATGTAACGTTAGTCCAATAAAAAAGGTATCACTACAGACTGCTATACTCGTGATTTTGGCATCTGGACTAACACGTCCGACCTAATCTAAATAAATAATTAAATAAATACAGTTTTAAAGACCGTTTATTATTTCTATTTTTTACAAAAACACTTTTTATTTTATGTTTTAGTTATTATTTTGTAGCAGACCTTTTTATAATTTGGAGACATTATTAATACATTTTTTTATTAATTAAGGCTGGGGTCAGACTAACGCATTTTTAACGTGCGTTTAGGCGCAATTAACCCTTTCGCTGCTGAGCCTTTTCCTGCCCCTGTGCTGAGCTCATTTTTACCTGTTTTGCTCATCATGTTTAACCGCGTTTTGAAGCCTTATTTTAATATATGACCCAGACATATTATATATCGTTCTTTCCGGCAGACTCTGCAGATTCATAATATATCATTATTATATGTATACGTTATGTCCTGTCTGTATATTATAACAAAAATGCAATAAAATTTGAATTTTCAATAATTTACAATGTGTAAAGTGTTTTTTTTCACATTTTAAAATGCGATCGTTTGCGATTATATTTTCTATGGGTGCGCTTGTTAAAAAAAATAGAAATGAGGAATCATTACTTTTTTTGGGGAAAATTACGTGTTTTTTAGCAAACGCCCCCCATAGAAAAAATCGTTAGTGCAGCATCATTGTTCACATTATAATTGAAATGGGAACAATATTGTTGCACTAATAAATCTAAAAAAAAACCCAAAAAACATGTTGTTTTTTTTTTTTTTTACTTTTTACATGGTCATGTTTGGTATCATTGGAAAGGCCACGCTCTGGCCGTTCCAATGATAGTAAACATTAACCCCTAGCTGTCACGGATCGGGAGATAGGGGGCTCATTGGAACCCCCTATCTCCACTATAGGTGGCAGCAAGGGGTTAATTTGAAAACTGGCGCCATCGCGCTCTGCGCGATGACGCCAGTCATTAGGGGGATATCCCGGAAGCTTGGCCGACATCCAAGATGTCGGCCAGCTCCGGGAGGGGACCGCGATACGGCGCATGTTGCGCCATATTGCGATCCAGCCCCCTAAGGGTTAAAGAAAGCCGCCGCTTGGAAGGGCAGGCTGTGCCCTTCCAGGCTGTGCCTGTCTTTAATCTCTGGCCCGCACGGATGGGGAGGGGGAGAAGTCCGAAGGACCTCCCCCCCCCTCCCCTTCAGGCACCTTCCCTGCAATGGCGGGGGTGCCTGAAATATAGACGTCATCGCGCATGCGCGATGACGCCTATCGTGCCCGCCTGGGTCCCGGAGGTTGGGCTGACATCGACGATGTCAGCCCACAATGGGGGACCGAGCGATCAGCCGGAATACCGGCTGATCGCGGGCTGCAAAGGGAGGACGCGCTCAGCGCGTCCTCCGCAGCCAAGTAGCAATGCGGTTGGACGCACTGAGCGCGTCCACTGCATTGAAAGGGTTAATCACGGCCGCAGTAGCAGCAAATAACGGGCAATGACGGCCAATATACGAAGTACGGCCGCACGAAAGTCTGGCCGCGCAACGCAAGCGGCAAACAAACGCATTTTTTAGAGAACGTAGAACCGCTAGTACTGACGTATAGAGTGCGCTGCGGCCGCATAGCGGCGTGTTTGCGTGATTAGGAGACGTCAGACCCTGCTAATGTCCGGCCAACATAACGTCCAGACGCAAAAAGTCGAAAAAACGACATACGAAAACGCGCATCGTTTGACCGCTTTCGCGTCCACCGTAAAAAAGATACGTCAATGCGTTCGGACGCACTTTTTGATGGTCGCTGCAAATAATGCGTTGGTTTGACCCTAGCCTTAACCTCCTATTATTTTTTTATTCAGTTGCGAGGAATTCGCCGAGGCAATTTTGACGCTTATCAGCAAGTCCGATTAACTGCTTCGGTGACTCAGTTTTTGGCAAAACGCGCCGACAATCCGATAAATTATGAAGAAAAACAATTTTTTTTGAGAAATGTAATCACGAAGCGAAACGAAACTCAAAGCGCCGAAATTGCGTTCAGTTTCGGTGCTTTGTAACTCCTAAAACAGGGGGTGTTAAACTCCAGTCGCCCCCCCCCCCAATTCTTTAAATTCATTAGATGGCCAGGGAATCATGGGAGTTGTAGTTCAGAAAAATCTGGGTGTGTGTGGGGGGGGGTTGCCTGGGTTTTTGACAGCCCTGACTCTAAACATTTAACAGGGAAGATAAAACACTGGAAAAATACATTGCATGAGAAAAAGAGGAAATAAACGAAAAACCAGCCGCCTCAAAGCCCTGCAGAGGCAGTCAGGGGGTTAAAATGCCTCACATACCCGTGACACGCCCACTTCAGGTACCACTAGGTTTTATTGAAAGGGTTTTCCACAGAGTCCTCCTGTGATTGGATATTCGCGGACACGTGGGCATGATGGATGAAATCAGCTTGGAAGCAGCAGAAGCCTCCGGCTTGGAGGATGAGACCACGGAGTGAAAGATTGAGGGGGAGTTGTGACAGGCAGCGGCTTCGTACAAAGAATGGGCGATAACAAGGACCCCCCTCTCCCCGCAGTTGGGAGCGCCAGAGTGTGACTGTCCGTCAGCCATGCTTGACTGCTGTGAGCGCGATGGGCAGTGCGTGCGGCGGCTCGTTGGTCTAGGGGTATGATTCTCGCTTAGGGTGCGAGAGGTCCCGGGTTCAAATCCCGGACGAGCCCGTGTTTTACACCCACCACGGACAGCCACCCCCACACACGGGCACCAACCCTCCCCGACCCATCGAACCCGCAAGGACAACGATGAGGGAAAATGCTCTGTTAATTCTCATATACAAAAAAAAAATAGAGATGTCAACAAGCTTTATTGGTGCTTAACAAAAGACACATTTTTTTTTGGTTGTATTTTAGGAGCTCATAATTCCGCCCGGTGTGTATATATTATTTTTCATTGATAACGCTGTTAATTTGCGCCGTTGCCGGGTGTGTCTGCACGCCATGTGGGAGCTGCGGATGGGTTGCGGCGGCTGTTGATGACTGGGCTGCGCCCGGGGCGTCACATTCCTTGATAACCCTGCGAGGTGCGGAATCCATCCCTCCCCCTCCCCCACACAGACATCATCTCGCTCCTAAATAATTATAAAAAATTAAAAAACCACCGGGCTCGTCCGGGATTTGAACCCGGGACCTCTCGCACCCGAAGCGAGAATCATACCCCTAGACCAACGAGCCGCTCGCAAGCAACCCAGGAAATCTAGGTCTTTAACGCGTTGTGTACCGACTCGGCGACGTCACTTCCCCCTCGCCATGTTGCTACGCCCGTCTTGTGGAGGTGTTTGTGCGTCTGTGTCCTGCGCTGATTGCTCGGGGAATCCGCTGCTTGGGGTTATCGCGAGTCGGTTCGGTAGCGTCGCCTGAGCGCGGTGTGTGCTCTGCGGGTTGTAAGTCTTGAGGGCAACACCTGCTCCCGTGGTTTGGAGACGGTGGGTGTAGCAAGATGGCCGACGATTCATTCGGGCGCAGAGCAACAATAGCGATTGATTAACGTACCTGATCTGGGAAAAAACGGTGTGATCACAAGCAGTGGGCATGTATGGGTTAAACTGAAAGGGGGAGCGGGCTCTTCGTGGGTGCAGAAACAGGGAGCTCTGGATATGGGGTATACTGACAGTGAAGGAGCTCTGGGTGGGCATGGGGTATACTGACATGCTGAGGGGGCTCTGTGTGGGCATGGGGTATACTGACATGCTGAGGGGGCTCTGTGTGGGCATGGGGTATACTGACAGTGAGGGAGCTCTGGGTGGGCATGGGGTATACTGACATGCTGAGGGGGCTCTGTGTGGGTATGGGGTATACTGACAGTGAGGGAGCTCTGGGTGGGCATGGGGTATACTGACAGTGAGGGGGCTCTGGGTGGGCATGGGGTATACTGACAGTGAGGGAGCTCTGGGTGGGCATGGGGTATACTGACAGTGAGGGATCTCTGGGTGGGTATGGGGTATACTGACATGCTGAGGGGGCTCTGTGTGGGTATGGGGTATACTGACAGTGAGGGAGCTCTGGGTGGGCATGGGGTATACTGACAGTGAGGGGGCTCTGTGTGGGTATGGGGTATACTGACAGTGAGGGAGCTCTGGGTGGGCATGGGGTATACTGACATGCTGAGGGGGCTCTGTGTGGGTATGGGGTATACTGACAGTGAGGGAGCTCTGGGTGGGCATGGGGTATACTGACAGTGAGGGGGCTCTTGTGTGGCTATGGGGTATACTGACACAGCGGGGGCTCTGGGTGGGCATGGGGTATACTGACACGGTGAGGGAGCTCTGGGTGGACATGGAGTATACTGACAAGAGTCATTGTCCACCAGTAGGTGCCCGAGGACTGAGTATGCTCTATTATGGTAGTGAAAAGGTTAATAAAAGTGCTGCCCAATCAAATCTGTGTCACTGCTGACAAATACAGTCATGCGTCTTGTAGATCGTAAGCTCCTGTGACCCACGTCCTCTTTTCCTGTCACTCTCCATGTGTCCACACACACTGTGTACACTCTGCGCGCTTGGAATCTGCCTGCTTTTGTATGTACGTTCTGTAGCGCCTGCGCAGAGCAGCCTGTGCACACGCAGAACCAATCCATGATCTCCCAGTGAGCGTTCAGACACAGGATGATGTCCGCAAGCAGAGCGTGCTGACCTCATCGGTGACTGGCAGGCGTGATATTCAAATCCCGTGTGTCTGGTGATGCCTGAGGAAACTCCTCTGCTTCACACACCGATATCTGGCAAACGGGGCAGGAGAGAGGGGGGGGGTCACTACACAACTTCACGCAGCCTGACCACTTTATCCCGTGTTGGGGTACGTAGCGTGGCCCCTTTACGATTTGAAGCGTCGGATGCAGCCGCTGCGATCTCTGTTGCTGTAATGAAGCGGTTTCTGTATAATCCTTTTTTATTCGGGTGTGGATTTGGTGATGCCGTCCCTGGCAGGACACAGACACAAACCCGTCGTCTTCTTGCAAACCATACACGTTTATTTATTCTTCAATTTACACAGAGGATCGCAGGAGGGACAATCCGCGGGGGGGGGTCACACAGCGTCCCCTCCCGGCGAAGCACGAGAGCCTTCACGCACATTACAAGACAAGCCGCGCCGTTCCCACTCCAAATCCTACCGACCGCAAACTGCTGCGACCGAGCGGCGACACAACGCATATGAAACGTGCTGCGGATCAAACACAAACTGTGGCGCACATAGGGTTACCAGGTCGGCCATGTTTTCCTGGACACATATTACTGTTTCATGCAGAGGGGGAGCACAGGTAAAAATGCTGCCCTGCAACATGTATAATTCGAATGCTGCAGGAATGAAATCAAGGCTGGTCAACCTGGGATTCCTTTTTGATTTCTTACCTGCAGCGTATGGATTATACATGGTGCGGGGTGGCATTTTTCATGCACTGACCATCAGCATGAATACATTATGTGTGTCCAGGAAAACATGGCCGACCTGTATTGATTCTGAGGTAACGTTCTTACCCTAGAAGACCCCGTGCCCCATTCCGGTCACTAATATATTGACGCGAGCCCATAACCCTTACTTAGGTTTACCAGGTCGGCCATGTTTTCCTGGACACGTATTACTATTTCATGCAGACGGGGAGCACAGGGAAAAGTGCTGCCCTGCAACCTGTATTATTCATATGCTGCAGAAATGAAGGCAGGTCACCTGGGATTCCTTTTATGATTTCTTACCTGCAGCGTATGATTTATACATGCTATGGGGTGGCCCTTTACATGCACTGTACAGGAGGAGCGGTGTGGCACCTATTCCCCACTGGGGCGGCTGCAACTATCAAATGTATCCAACCCAGCAACATGTATAAAAGCCTCCAATTGTGTTTTGTTTCACGCGGTGTTATTGGAATAAGCGCAGATTACACCGTTTTTCCTTGTTATGTTTTATACATGTTGCTGGGCTGGATACATCTGTTTGCAACCGCCCCAGTGGGGAATAGGCGCGACCCCGCTCTTCCTGTACTATGTTTGATTGTACCTCCAGCCAGGTCACCTTTGCAGCATGTTCCGCTCCGTGGCTTCTTTTTTTTATCCCAAGGCGGATTTGTTTCTGGGGGGGCATAAATTATGAGCGCACCAGTCTACCTCATGACTGAAAAGCACTATGAGCCTTTGTGGTTTACTATGAAGCAGCCTGTGGTTTCATTGGTTAGGACTCACCTTCACTAGAGGTGCCTTGACGTTCGGCAGGTGAGCTTACACTCCAATGGCCATTCGAGTAAACCAAAGCCTCTAATTGTGTTTTGTGTCACACGGTGTTATAGGAAAAAGCGCAGATGACACCTTTTTTTTCCTTGTTATACTTTACATGCACTGCCCCTTTTATCATGAATAAAATATATGTGTCCAGGAAAACATGGCCGATCCGGCAAGCCGACCCTTCGTGGCTCCCTGGTACCTGCTCTTTTCTGACCAGGCCGCTGTATTAGCGGCTGGAGCCGGAGTTTGTGCGGGACAGGCAGCAATGCTCTGCAAACTCGACAGACATTTAGGCTAGGGTCAGACGAAAGCAGTTTTAACGTGCGTTTAGACGCACGAAATCACGGCCGTGCTAGCAGCAAATGACGTCCAATGCCGGGGAACACACGAAGTACGGCAGCACGAAAGTTCGTCCGCGTAACGCAAGTGGCAAACGAACGCATTTTTTCTAGAACGTCAAACCTCTAGTACGAACGTACAGAGTGCGCTGCGGCCGCTAGAGGCGTGTGTGTGTGATTGGGAGACGTCAGACGCTGCTAATGTCCGGCCAACATAACGTCCAGACACAAAAAGGGTTTTATTGATGATCCGTACAAAATCACGGACGAAAAGGCGCATCGTATGACCGCTATCGCGTACTCCGTGAAAAAATACGTCCATTCGTTCGAACGCACTTTTTCACAGACAACGCGAAAATGCGTTCGTCTGACCCTAGCCTAAAGCTGGGTAATGACCGAGCCGGTCGGGTTTACATCCCGTTTGAACATGACAAAGGCTTCAAGAAGCGGCATTAAAAAAAAATCAGGAACAGAAAGTGCAGAGTTTTGCAGTTGTAGATCAGGAATCCTCCGGGTATCTCCGCGCGCCGCATGTGACCCGCCAGAGCCCGCTCTGTCTGCACGGAACTGTGAGAAAACGAAATACAGCATTCCCACCCAACCTCACCCCCTGCATTTACACCCCACCCTCTGTACGTAACACCCTCGCATATTATTTAGAACATTAAGGCTGGGGTCAGACCAGCGCACTTTTAACGTGCGTTCTGGCGCACTTAATTACGGCCGCACTAGCAGCAAATGACGGGCAATGACGGCCAATATACGAAGTACGGTCGCACAAAAGTCCGGCTGCGCAACGCAAGTGGAAAATGAACACATTTTTTCGAGAACGCAGAACCGCTAGTACGGACGTACAGAGTGCGCTGCGTCCGCTAGCGGTGTGTGTGCGTGATTAGGAGACGTCAGACCCTGCTCGTGTTCGGCCAACATAACGTCCAGACGCAAAAAGTTTCCTGGTTTGGATCCGTAAAAAATTACGCACGAAAATGCGCATGGTATGACCGTTTTCACGAATTCCGTGAAAAAATACGTCAATGCGTTCGGACGCACTTTTTTTACGTTCGCGTGTAAGAATGCTTTCGTTTGACCCTAGCCTTAGGGGGTTATTCAGAGAGCACCGAAATGTCACCGACATTTCAGTGCTCTCTCGTTCCCCGTGCTTCGGGGAATCAAAGTTCCCCACCCTGCGGTGAATTCAGCATTCACTGCGGGGGACCCGAAGTGCAGGGAAAACCCACTGCAAACCCATCGCACACCCGCTGAAAACCCGCTGGAAAAAACACGCTGAACACATTGGAAAGAGCCACTGATCACAGCGCAGAGCAGCCGCCGGAAAAAAACGACAAGCTGACGAACGGGGTAAACAAAAACAAAATGATTGAAAGTGTCAAAATTTAAACGCTGTTTCCAAAAGAACTATTGAACGAAAATGCCTGGAATTTACATATAAGACCCTATGAATGATAATAAAAAGGGCTGTTACAGAAAAAAAGAAAAAACGGTTTTAGGGAAAAAAAAACTGAAAACAATTCGAGAAAATCCTGAAAAATGCCTAAAAGATGCTAAAAAAATCTATAAATTAAGAGACTTTTTGCTGCAGATTAAAATAATAAACGGTTTATTAGATATTGGATAAAAACGGGAATATTTTTAACGTTGAAGCCTATGGGATTCGCCTGAATAAACCTGAGGAATGAAATTTGGAAGGGAGATGACGCCATCTGCTGGCCAAAAAGAGATACTGCAGGTAGAACTGCAGCTCCTTGTTTCTTGTATTGACTGGGAAAAGCCCGAGATGTCAGGACATTCGCAGCCGATTTTCACCAGTTTTAGCACCTTGGCATTATGCCCACAGGGCTAAAACTTTGGGGACATCTTCTGGAGCCCTAAAGTAAACTAAATTCGTTTGCAACAAACGATTTTCATTTGCCCCTTTAAGACGATCTCGGGCTGCTGTGTCTCTGCTGTAGATGATACTTAATTATTGTTTTTTCTTTTATATTTATTTTTATTGTTTATGGATTCCTACTGAGATGGTATTGGCGCTTTTTATTTTTTGTCATGACCCCCTTTTGGAGATGGAGCCACGGATGGTATCCTTGGGGTGGGTCCTCTTGGCGCTGTATTACTTCCGGCGGAATCTCGAAGAGGCTGGGATGTTTACCCCGTAGCGCTGAAAACCAGGAAGTACATGAAGAGACTCTCGAAACTGCTTCATCGCGAGAGAAGGGGACTGACGCATGCGCAGTAAGAACTAAGATGGGGGCGGCCGCACCTGAAGTCTATCAGAAATGTTGATTTCCCCCTTAATTAAAGTTTTGTTCTTGGGGGGCTTATTGTATAAACTGTAGCCCGGATTTAGGGCTGATCACATTCTATTTGCTCCTGTGGAAGTCCTTAACGGGACGAAACGCGTTGAGCAATTTTGCATACGCCCCTATCTGGATCTTATGCCTGCTGTAGTATTTTATACTTTTACGTGTAAGTAATAAATCTTTGCTTATTTTATTACTGCCGTTTTTTTTATCCTATTTTATGGTGTTGCTTTGGCAACCGATGGCCGGGCCAGGTGGACATCAGTCCATTTGGAACACTAACAGGGTTATCCAAAGAGATTCGAAAAGTCACAGCACGTTATGTGACTTTTCGTTCTCTTCAATTCGGTTCCTTTTGCCGGTCCCATTTCGGCGACCTTGCGGTGTATTCAGCAAACACCACATGGTCCCCGAATTGCAGGGAAAAGCTGCCGCAAACACCACGAAAACTAACCGTAAAACCCGGCGAATGCACGCCGAAAACCCCCAAAAACATATGGATTAACCTGCCGAAAACCCTGAGCAGGAGCCGATCACACGAAGCAGCCAAACAGGAGCCGAATCACACAGAGCCGAAGCAGCAGAGACGCAGAGGAGGCAGTGAATAAATTAGCAAAACCATTTGTATGAATCTGTGAAAATGAAAAGCTGTTTGCAAAGAAACTACTGAGCGAAAATGTCTGAAATTTACACAGGACGTCCAGGGAATGATAATAAAGAGGGCTGTTACAGAAAAAAGAAGTAAACTTAAAAAAAAAATCGGACTTTAAGCATTTTTCTTAATTTTTTTTTTTTTAAAGTATCCTAAAAAATCTATAAATAAAGAGACTTTTTGCTGCAGAATATTATAATGAACGGTTTATTAGATATTGAATTAAAACGGGAATATTTTTAACATTGAAGCCTATGGGATTCGCCTGAATAAACCTGCCACCGAATGGCAGGGCATTAGGGGAACCTTTCACTGCTGGTTTGTGTTCTCTGAATAGCTGAAGCATTGCTTCTCTATGGGGGATTTCACTGCCCTCGAACAGGCACCATATGTGCAGGCAATTCGCCAGGATTTGGCGTATTGCCTGCTCTCTGGATAGCCGAATGGCCAAGAAAGGTAACCGAACGCTGATTTTCAGCGTTCGGTTACCTTTCTCAAGCGATTCGGATCTCTTTGGATAACCCTGTAAGATTGATGGGACATACAATATAAGGCTAGGGTCAGACGAGCGTGATTTTTACGGACTGTACGTCTGTGCACACGGACGGACGTCAGTACGGAAGACACAGTAGTGGCCACAGAGTCCGTTTATTCACTGACGTATATTTTGACGGATGTAGGAGGGAAAATAAAATAAAAAGCAAAACCATTTTGTCCGTGAAAAATGCTGGACGTATAAATGCAGTGCGTCTGACCACGTTCCATCACTCACACACAAAGCTATGCAGACGTTGCGGACGCAGCGCACTTTGTGCGGCCGTTCTAGGGGATGTACGTTCTTGCCTGCCTTGCATCCGTGGGCCGCGGCCGTTGTGCGTCCGCAGTTCGGTGCGGACGTACTTCGTGTGTCGGGCTCCGATGGGCTTTCTGTCATACTATCACGGACGTGACCACTAAGCTCGTCTGACACCAGCCTTATAGTTTTGTGAGCGCTTATCATTCACGCATCACATGGTGTTTGTGGGAATATTACCCTATATGTCTTTTTATATATTTTTAGTCACATTCCCTTGTTTTTTATTCATTATGAAGGATTATTCTTTTTGTTTCCCAATTATTTTCAAAAGGCGTTTTTTTTATTCCGTAAAAGACTTTTTTATTATTTTTTAAAGGACCTTTCTTTTATTATTCAGACACATTTTAAGACCTTTCTATTGGTTTAAACACCTATCGGGAGAATAGCGTACTTTTTTTTTTCTCTGCAGTTCGGCGACACCATTTTCGGTCCACTATGGTGACTCTACAGTATGCTGGCGCTGTATAAATACCTGTAACTGTACAGTGAATTACACGCAGGGTTGGCGAAATAGAATCACTGAAGCGCACCGAACTAGATGACTGAATAACCCCTAGTGTATAATATGGTGATATATGATATCCCTCCGTTCCTCTTAATGTACAGCCCTGCTTTCAGTCAGGTTGTGTTGAAACGATCAGAGAAATGCCGGGAGCCGATTACCTGTCTGACGCAGTTACCTGAACCAAACGTGACAAAACGGGGGAAAATATGATGCTGTGCCGTGAATATGATAGGATACTTTTATGAAAGAAGTAGACATGTATGTGTAACTGTATCAGCTGATATCAGCGTCCCTTGGCGCTGTCACCTTGCGTTCGTGTCATGATAACCGCAGTTTGTGTCACGGACTACCGAGTGCAACAAAGATTTTCTTCAATGTATGTGTGATCTATAAGAAGTGGTCGGTCTCTGGAGTCCTGGGAGGGGGCTGTGGATGTCGCCGGATTCACTGCTGCCCTCCCCGATCCCCCTTCATTTTCTATTCCAACTCCAGACGGGACCCTCTTTTAGGGTACACTCCAACCAACTTTCCATGTAGGTTCCCGACCTCTGTGTCCCCGAACATACTATAGACATATATAACACACACATATATGTGTATGTATCTCTCTCGTTACATAAGACGCACATTAATTAGCATACGTTAAATTAACCCTGAATAGGAGGGGCCTGGTCGTCACGCGGCTTCCACGTGTACAGTGTGTGCTATGGGATAAACCCGCAGTTCCCGGTTTGTGGCGGATCGTCTCCTGATTTTAAAGCATTAGCCCTGCAGACTGGCAGCTTGGCTTTTTTTTTTTTTTTGCCACAGCAGACTAGGCTCCTCCCACCAGGAGCAAAGCAGTCAGGGTTCATGCTGCTCATTGGGTGAAATGGTCCGGATCATCGACGTGGGGCTCACAAGGCCGGGGAGAGATCTAGTGCAACGAGCCCCGTGTAAGTGGTTTACTTTCCGGAATGACGGACACGGCCATGTCCAGGGAACGTTTTTTTATCCGCAGACGGGGATTTTTTTTCTTATCTTTCTTTTTATTTCTCTTCGTCGGATTTCTCCTGTAAAAGGAAAAAGGAAAACGAAATTAGAACGGTAAAAATCCCCCATGGTGCTCCTTCCAATAAAAATTTAATTTTAATAATAAAAAATCCCCCATGGTGCTCCTTCCAATAAAAATTTAATTTTAATAATAAAAAATCCCCCATGGTGCTCCTTCCAATAAAAATTTAATTTTAATAATAAAAAAATCCCCCATGGTGCTCCTTCCAATAAAAATTTAATTTTAATAATAAAAAATCCCCCATGGTGCTCCTTCCAATAAAAATTTAATTTTAATAATAAAAAAATCCCCCATGGTGCTCCTTCCAATAAAAATTTAATTTTAATAATAAAAAATCCCCCATGGTGCTCCTTCCAATAAAAATTTAATTTTAATAATAAAAAAATCCCCCATGGTGCTCCTTCCAATAAAAATTTAATTTTAATAATAAAAAAATCCACCATGGTGCTCCTTCCAATAAAAATGAAATTTTAATAATAATAACAACAAAATCCACCATGGTGCTCCTTCCAATTAAAAATACATTTTAATAATAATAATAAAAAAATTCACCATGGTGCTCCTTCCAATTAAATTTACATTTTAATAATAATAATAAAAAAATTCACCATGGTGCTCCTTCCAATTAATTTACATTTTAATAATAATAAAAAAATCCCCCATGGTGCTCCTTCCTATAAATATAAAATTTTAAATAAAAAAAATCCCCAATGGCGCTCCTTCCAATAAAAATTTAATTTTAATAAAAATAATACAAATCCCCCATGGTGCAACTTCCAATAAAAATTAAATTTTAATAATAATAATAACAACAAAATCCACCATGGTGCTCCTTCCAATTAAATTTACATTTTAATAATAATAAAAAAATCCACCATGGTGCTCCTTCCAATTAAATTTACATTTTAATAATAATAAAAAAATCCACCATGGTGCTCCTTCCAATTAAATTTACATTTTAATAATAATAAAAAAATCCACCATGGTGCTCCTTCCAATTAAATTTACATTTTAATAATAATAAAAAAATCCCCAATGGCGCTCCTGCCAATAAAAATTAAATTTTAATAATAAAAAAAAATCCCCCATGTGGCAAAAATCACCATATTTCGCCTGTATTGGCGAATTGACAGCTTTGTGAATACAGTACACAAATTGCCCCAAAATTGCCCCTATGGTGAAAGTCACTGTTAGGTGTAATTCGGAGGCTAGTGAATAACCCTGTGAGTTCCGCAGAGGTAGACGAAGCTCCTCTCTGTGGTTTTCTGATCTACAGTTGAAGACCTCGGCAGTCACTCCGACACTAGCGAATACATCCTAAATCGTGACTTTTAGCTGCTTTATACGATTTAAGTCTTCTTCCTCACCTCACAGGCAGATGGACTTTCCTCATGGCCCGCTTCACTCTCTGGCGATTCGTCTTCTTTTCCATTGACATGGTCTGCAGTTACTGGAACGCCGTCTTGTTCTGGGGCTTGATGTGTCTCTGTTTCAGTAGTGGTGGCCTCCTCCGTTCCTTCGACGATTTCCAGGGCCTTATCGCTGTCTTGCTCTTTCTCTTTGTCGTCAGCCGTGTCCTCATCATTGGTCTCCTTCACAGACTCTTCTGGATGGTCCTTGGTGGTCTCCGGCGACTTGTCCGTGGGTCCTCCCTGCTCTTTCTCATCCTCGGGCACGGGGCTTTTGGACTTGTCATCGAACACATCATCTTCATCTCCTTTCCTGTTGTCCCCGTTTAATTTTGTCGTTGTTGTGCTCGCTCCCGAGTCGTCTTCACCGCCAGTATCTGATTGAGACTTCCTGAACCTCCGGCTGGGCGGTCTACGCTTTATTGAGCCTCTCGTACGAACCTTGATAAGATGCCGATAGAAAGAGACAGTGAACGATACAAAAGCGGTTCCTTCCGCTGGTTTTAACCTTCATGAAGAGCAGTAAGAACGCAGCTTTACCTTGGTGTAGCTTTGGAGATGGGCACCCTCTGGTGGCTCTTCAAAACTGACGGGAATCTCTTCGGTTTCACTGGAACGAGACTGCATCCCGGGACTGCTCGGTGTGGAAGGGGGACTGTTAAAAGGAGAGGTCATGACTTTAAGTCCTGGGCTTTTTGGGCTCCCTCCCCCGGGGAGAAAAGGTGTAGGGGCGAAAGCCAAGTTGGCCTGAGAAGACGAAACAAAAACAAGTTTGATTAAAACATCTGCTCGTGGTCCAGAAACTCCTCAAAGGACCTGCTAACTCCAGCGTGTTCTAAAAAACATTTTATTGACACAAATGTCCCTGTTCGGCAAAATAGTTTTGTCTCTGGTTCTGCCTCCAGCGACACTCCCTAAAACGCATTAAAGTCACCCTCTCTCGTAGATTTGGAGACTTCACTGCAAAGGACTTGTCTGTTCGACGTGTGACATACAGGGTTATTCAAAGAGAATCGAAAAGTCACAACACGTTCGGTGACCTTTCGTTCTCTTCAATTCGGTGCGATTTGGTGATCCCATTTCGGCGACCCTGCGGTGTATTCAGCAAGCACCACAGGGCCGTCGTAGTCGCCGAAAACCCGACAAACACTCACCGCAAAACCCGGCGAGGGCACACCGAAACCTGCAAAAACATCTGGATTAACCCACCGAACACGCCAGAAAAACCCGAGCAGCCGCCGGACAAACCTGACAGTGTCACCGCAGACGAATGGAGTGAAAAAAAACCCAGTTTGCTTGAATGTTTGAAAAGTGAAACGCTGTTTGCAAAAAAACTACTGAGCGAAAATGTCTGAAGTTTACATATGATCCAATGAATGATAATAAAAAGGGCTGTTACAGAAAAAAACTATTTAAAAAACAAATGGAAATTTTTTTTCGCAAAAAAAATACCGAAAAATGCCTAAAAGATCCAAAAAAATCTATAAATAAAGTTTATAATATTCTGCAGTAAAGAGTATCAACGGTTTATTAGATATTGAATTAAACCGGGAATATTTTTAACATTGAAGCCTATGGGATTCTCCTGAATTAACTTGCCGAATGAAACCACCGACCAGCAGGGCAATTCGGCAACTTTTCACTGCTGGTTTTTGTTCTCTGAATAGCCGAAGCAGTGCTTTTTCATGGGGATTTCACTGCCCTCGAACAGGCACCGAACAGGCACCGTATGTGCAGGCAATTCGCCAGGATTTGGCGAACTGCCTGCTCTCTGAATAGCCGAAAGGCCAGGAAAGGTAACCGAACGCTGAATTTCACTGTTCGGTTCCCTTTCGCCAGCAATTCGGAGCTCTTTGAATAACCCTGATAATCTAGTACAAAGTTTGACCAAAAAAAAGTCACAACGTGGCTTTAAATAAAGCCGGTGCTCGCCTTCCATTGGATAATTGCTGCAGTGATTAATCTGTTTCGGCATAAAATGAGGTCATGTGACTCCCTGAATATACTGAATGAGCAGGTTTTCCCATCAATGGGTTTTTCTCCCCTGATGGCACAGCGGGCATATTCCAAGATGGCAATGCCAGGATTCATCGGGCTCAAATTGTGCAAGAGTGGTTGAGGGAGCATGAGACATTTCCACACATGGATTGGCCACCGCACAGTCCAGACCTTAACCCCATTGAGGTTAATCTTTGGGATAATGTGCTGGAGAAGACTTTACACAGCGCCGCGACTCTCCCATCATCAATACAAGATCTTGCCACAAATTAATGCCACTCTGTTTCCGAATAAATGCTGTGACATCCCATGAGCTTATCCACACGATGCCGCGGCGAATGCGTGCCGCGATCACAGCAAAAAAACGACACAACCAGATACTAGAGAGTGTGACATTGCATGAGCTTATCGACACGCCGCCGCGGCGAATGCGTGCCGCGATCACAGCAAAAAATGACACAACCAGATATTAGAGAGTGTGACATTGCATGAGCTTATCGACACGCCGCGGCAGCGAACGCGTGCCGCAATCACAGCAAAAGGCAACACAACCAGATATTGGAGAGTGTGACATTGCATGAGTTTATCGACACGCCGCCGCGGCGAATGCGTGCCGCAATCACAGCAAAAGGCAACACAACCAGATATTGGAGAGTGTGACATTGCATGAGCTTATCGACACGCCGCCGTGGCGAATGAGTGCCGCAATCACAGCAAAAGGCAACACAACCAGATATTAGAGAGTGTGACATTTGTTTTCACCAGGCAGTGTATAGCGTAATAGAAGCAGCAGAATACTTTGACTATATATAATAGTGTAATAATGTTTATTTGTATCTATTGATTGAATGGAGACAGATGATACATTAGATGATATGATACATCGAGATGATACATTAGATGATATGATACATCGAGATGATACATTAGATGATATGATACATTACATATTGAAACAAAGATCAAAAGATGAAACTGAAATTAAAGCTATAGATAAAGGCAGAGCGATGTTAACGCCTCGAGATGCTATTCCTGACCTTGCTGCAAGCTTTGCGGAATTAGCGGCGGGTTACTATACATTAACGGCTCCTATACTTTACACGGCTTGTATAGGAAGCGTTAGTAATGTCTGAGGAAGAGAGCAGTGAGCTGCTCCATGGTATCTGTGCTATATAGAAATGTATACTGTCTGTCAGAGCCTGGTGTTAAGTGAGGAGACGTTTGCAAAATTACTCGACACACAATAAGAAATCCACCAAAAAAATCCCAAATTTACCTCTAATCCCATGGTGCAGAGGGCAGGGAGATTCACCGGACTCTCCTGGCCACAAGAAGTAGGCTTGTGCACCGATTTTTTTTTCGGTTCGATTCGGTTCGATTTTTCGGATTTTTAAACTTTTCGATTCGGCTCGTTTCGACCGATTTCTGTTTCGATTCGGTTCGGCTCGATTCGTTTTTCGTGTACTGTTTTTTCGGAATATCGACCATTTTTCGTATTTTCGTGTCACTTAGCTCGTTTTTTGTATCGACTTTTCGTGATTTCGGAAATTTTCGTTTTTCGGAATTGTAAATGGTTTCGGAATATCGACCATTTTTCGTATCACTTTGCTCGTTTTTTGTATCGACTTTTCGTAAGTTCGGAAATTTTCGTTTTTTCGGAAAGTCTGTTCTCTTCGTTTCAAAGCAATAAATTTCGATTTGACACATTTCAAGTCCATTCGAAAATTCCGAAAATATTTCGTTTCGGCTCGGAAAACTTTTCGGATCTGCCATTTTCAGATCTAAAAATTTTCGGAAATTCGGCCGCATCCGAAAACACGAATCGGGAAATTTCGTGAAAATTCCGAAATTCCGAAACCCGAAACGCACATCCCTAACAAGAAGTGTCCCATCGTGGCTTCAACATGACCCAGCTTGGAAGCGATTGCCGCCATGGACTGTAGGAGCCAATATCGGCGGTGGGGTGCGCCCCTGTTACCGAGATCAATCAGTGGCTCACAGATATTTTGACTCCAGATGACTATACAGCAGCTTGGTCGGAACACCAAGGGTACGCCAACAGCGCGCATGGACTCAGAGCTGTCACTGCCCCTTTGCATGTCACAGCGAAATGCCAAACCGGGAAACTCCATTTGATATTCCTATATCCCGGCTCACGACAGGAACACGTTATTACACCCCCCCCCCCGCTGTATATTGTTATGTAAGTGTGCTGATTACAGCAATATGCTCCCGGTGCAGTTTTCTGGAGAGATACTGTTATCTTCTGTCCACTAGAGAGCAGTATTGAGTTCAGACACCAATGTATGACAGGATCTCACATCTAACATGTCATAAAACCGTGCGCTTTAAATGGACATTTCAGCCATATGCATCCTGATCCAATTGGCTTTTTTGGATGGAAGGGTGGGGTGGGGGGGTATCTTTATTATGTTTATATTTAATATAAGGGTTATTCACCCACTGCCAGTTGTCATGAACCAGTACCTTTGCGGTATCTTTCTGACACAAGATATCGTGAAGGTGCTGGTTCACGCTCTTCTCATTTCACGACTTGACTACTGCAACCTGCACCTTATTGGCCCCAACTCCCGTATTAACCCTTTGCAATCTGTAATGAATGCAGGTGCCAGGCTTATTTTCCTCACCAGACGCACCTCTCGTATCTCCCCCCACTGCCGGTCCCTCCATTGGCTTCCTATACTTTTCAGGATACAGTTTAACCCTTTCGCTGCTGAGGCTTTTCCCGCCCCTGTGCTGAGGTCATTTTTACCGGTTTTGCTCATCTTGTTTAAACGTGTTTTGAAGGCTTATTTTAGTATATGACCCAGACATATTATATATCGTTCTTTCCGTCAGACTCGGCAGATTCATAATATATCATTATTATATGTATACGTTATGTCCTGTCTGTATATTATAACAAAAAATGCAATAAAATTAGAATTTTAATAATTTACAACGTGTAAAGTGTTTTTTTCCCCACATTTTAACATGTGAGCAATTGCGGTTACATTTTCTATGGGGTGCGCTTGTTAAAAAAATTAGAAATGGGGACTAGTTAAATTTTTTGGGGGGAAAATTACGCGATTTTTAACAAACGCACTGCATACAAAAATCGTTAGTGCAGCATCATTGTTCACATTATAATTGAAATGGGAACAATATTGCTGCATTAACAAAACAAAAAAAAACTTGTTTATTTTTTTTAATAATTTTTTTTTAAACGATATCAAATATTAACCCCTAGCTGCCACGGATCGGGAGATAGGGGGTTCCAATGAACCCCCTATCTCCACCATTGCTGGCAGCTAGGGGTTAACTCCAGGACTGGCGTCATCGTGCTATGCACGATGACGCCAGTCCTCAGGGGGAGTTCCTGGAGGCTTGGCCGACATCCAAGATGTCGGCCAGCTCTGGGAGAGGATCACGATCCGGCGCTTTTCGGCGCCGAATCGTGATCCGGCTCCCCAGGGGTTAATGTCTGCCACCGTTTGGAAGGGCAGGCTGTGCCCTTCCAAACCATGCCTGCCTTAACCCTGTGGACCCCGGCGATCGGGAGGGAGAGAGGTCCAAAGGACTTCCCCCTCCTCCCTTTCAGGCACCTCCTCCGCACACGCGGGGGGGGGGCGCCTGAATTAGATGTCATCGTGCCGCCTCGATGCTCAGCGCGTCCATAGCACAGGAGGTGCACTTGGCATGACGTGCTGAGCGCGTCCTTAGCAGCCAAGTGATTAAAATACTGACGCTCACGTTCAAATCACTCAATAACTCGACCCCTCCCGACATGTCTTCATTACGCTGCAAACACGTCCCGTCTAGACAACTCCGGTCAGGGGGCGATCTCCACCTGTCCTCTATCGACAACTACACGGCCATCTCTCGCCTCCAAGGCTTTTCAAGGGCAGCTCCGGTCCTCTGGAATGACTTGCCTCGCCCTATCACTCTCCCCTGATCTTCAGGCCTTCAAGAAATCCCTCAAAACCCATCTCTTCAGATTATGTACCACATCACTGACGCGACTCATCCCTCTGCTCACCTATTCACACAGGATTGAAGCCGCTTCTATGACCCCACCATTCCTGAACCACTGACACCAATGATCCTGCTGTCCAGTAAAACTTCCCTTGTCTTCCTCAACCACAATCCCTCTAGACTGTAAGCTCCTATGAGCAGGGCCCTCTACACCTCTTGTTTCCATCCTATGTCCGTTTATTTGTATCTCGTTCCCTTTGGTTTATGTAAAGCGCTGCGGAAACTGTTGGCGCTATATAAATGATGACAATAATCAGTGCTTTTTTTCTGGAAAATTAGGTGGGGCTACTCTCTCACGCCCGGGGAAAAACTGATTATGACTATTTTCGTGTCCTCATAAACAATAGTTGTAGCTCACTTAAAGGAAGACACAATAAAAGGGAAACGTATATTTTAATACTTTGTTCCATTAAATGAACTACAACTATTGTTGTAACCCTATGGGGGATATCCACTAAGTGCCTCTATTGCAAGAAAAGTCTGTATTGCAGGGCAGTTAGCTGTTTTTTTGGGGTTTTTTTTTGCAACGATGGCACTGAGTGGATAATCCATAGCATTTGTGAGCTGAGCACCACAGCAATGAAACTCACAGTTTTGCTGAGTATGTATGAGCTCTACAGCAATAAAACTCAAAGTAATGCGCAGTGTGTATGAGCTCCACAGCAATGAAACTCACAGTAATGCGCAGTGTGTATGAGCTCTACAGCAATAAAACTCACAGTAATGCGCAGTGTGTATGAGCTTCACAGCAATGAAACTCACAGTAATGCGCAGTGTGTATGAGCTCTACAGCAATAAAACTCACAGTAATGCGCAGTGTGTATGAGCTTCACAGCAATGAAACTCACAGTAATGCACAGTGAGTATGAGCTCCACAGCAATAAAACTCACTACCGCCTTACAGTGCCAGTTCCTCTGATCACACCGCTTGCCTGACAATCCGCAGCTCTGGCAGATGTGTGTAAACATGCTGCACCCCCTCCCCATGCTGTTCAAAGTTTCAGCGGCTGCAGAGAGAGGAGGAGCAGCCCTCCCTTGTCACTTACTGGGGGAGGGGGGTTATCAGTCCTTACATACACTCCTGACAATCGGAAGCATTCAGGAGCAACATGAGCTGCCGAGCGCTTCCGATTCTCTGCCTGCCACTGCAGGAGAAGGGAGGAGCATCATGCTGTCTCCTGTTAGTTCTGGCTGGTGGTGAGGTGCCGGTACTACGTACCCCTGAGTACCCCCTGAAAAAAAGCCCTGACAATAATAATAATAATTACAAAGCTAGTCAGTGATCCAGAGAAGTAAGAGTCAACACCGGCAGGTGAAGTTGCTGCAAACAGCAGGGGACAGCGGCACCGCCGTTATTCTTCTGTTATATTGAGTAAATTGCGGCTAGTCTTTCAGTGTCATTGTTTGTAACACCGGGAAATATACTTTGGCGACTTTAAAGAGGTGATCAACAGACCTCTAATAGAAAAAAACGCTGAAAACAACAGCCTGTATTGCAAACCTGGTGTAAACATAACCAGATCTAGTGTAACCCTCTCCTCAGCCTTTAATGGCTCTGGGTAAATTTACACCCGGGTTGGAATAAAACTCGACGTTAAAAACAACGCCAATTGAAAAACCAATGCCAACTACGGTGAAATCTACGATTAACTACCGCAGCACAAACTACGATGGAAAGTACAGTAAAAAGAACGGAAAATTGAGGTGTCAGTTCCCTAGATTGCGCATTCACCGTAGTTTCACCATACGCGCATTCACCGTAGTTTCACCATACGTGCATTCACCGTAGTTTCACCATACGTGCATTCACCGTAGTTTCACCATACGTGCATTCACCGTAGTTTCACCATATGTGCATTCACCATAGTTTCACCATACGTGCATTCACCGTAGTTTCACCATACGTGCATTCACCGTAGTTTCACCATACGTGCATTCACCATAGTTTGCAGAAGTAAAGCCACCGTTCTTTCTTGGAAGTGAATAGCCCCTTACAGTATGTGTTATATTATGACTTACCTGCAGTTTTTCAATAAGTGGAGAACTCTTCACCTTGATCTTAGGCAGTTGAGGAGCTGAGGGAGACACTTTCTACAGGAGACACGAATAAAGAATGAGAAGAGATTCAGCTCAACGGCTTTTAACAGTTTTCACAAGAGCAGAGCTAGTTTCCCAATCGTCACAGACACACGAAGCGGCGCTCAACATCGAGCAGAAAGCCAACCGCTTCAAGAAACTATTCTGTATGTGTGATCACACTGCCGGCATGGGCGTGTAAGAAGGTCCTCAGGACCTGCTGACAGGCCAGGTTTGCAGGATATGTGAAGCACAGCACAGGTGATATGATTTGCTGCTCAGTGATTGCAGGATTCAGTCTGCTTTTCCCCAAGGTAACCCTTAAAACCTGTCCTGTTAGAGAGTCCTGCGGACAGGTTTGGGAAACACTGGTTAAGATTTCAGAATAATTACCCAGCGAGGGGCTCTATTCCATAGTTATTGTTATCGTATCGTCTCGATATGTAATCGTTAATGACAGGATTAGTACGTTTAACGTCTGGCATCGATATTCCAAAGATGACGCTAAACTGGGGTGAAATCAGTTTGCGCCTCGCAGCTCGCGTGTGCTTAATGTACTTTTGCGTCTCCTGTACTTAACCTCCCTGGCGGTTTTCCCGAGTGGCTCGGGGTTAAATTTCACTGCTGAAAGCGGTAACCCCGAGCCACACTCGGGCTGCATACATACCTGTCCCTGCGCTCCCTCGCTGATCTCCGCAATCACATTCTTCTCCTCCGTCCGATCGTGACGTCCCGCTTCCTGGTTCCCTTCTCGCGAGGTGGGAAGCAGGACGCCGCGATCAGATGGAGTGTGACAGCGGGGGACAGCGAGGGAGCGCAGGGACAGGTAAGTATCCAGCCCGAGTGTGGCTCAGTGTTACCGCTTTCAGCATAGGAATCTAACCTCAAGCCACACTCGGGAAACCGCCAGGGGGATAAAAAAAAAATCGTACCACCAGGGAGGTTAACACAGGGAGTGCAATCTATTGTTAACATCTCGAGACGGAGATATTACACGGTACAAATTACCGTCTGGACACGAATTGAAAGATTTTAACACCTCCTAAAAGCTGGCGTTAAATGATTCTGCAAAGTCATTTAACACGTTCCAAACTCCCCTAAAAATCCCATACTCGCCTCACATCCCATGGTGAAAAGGGTGGCGCGATCCGCTGCTTCTTCTCGCAGGGAGGAGAGTGAGACTGGGAACAAATAGTTCCTAGTCTCCCTCTGTGATCACTCGGCGATCTAGCAAGGAGCTCGTGGCCCGGAAGAGTAAGCCCTATGGACTGCAGGAGCAGATTCTCGTGGCGGAGCAGAAGCGTTACTGCGAGTATCAGGGAGGTTAGCGCTGAGTTTTGGGGCGAGATGCTGAGATAGCGCCTTCCCCAGAATAAGACGGTAACATGTAGACAGTAAGAGAAAATCTGCAGGGGCACATTGTCCTGCTTACCGTCTCCATGTTACTGTTCACTATGGAATAGAGCCCCAGGGCTTAGATACAGCATCTGCGCATGCGCACAAAGCTCCAATCCATTGTTCTGCGCAGGCACTATGGAACCCGTCTGTATAAAAGTAGCGATACACACTTTTCACAGCATACACAATGCAAGTTACATACGTATGGTATGCAAATTGTGTTAGATACCTGCAGGGACTTCTGCAATTTGGAAGCCCTGAGCTGAAGAGGAGGAGCAGCGCGCACGACGGGGTAAAAGCTGAGTGTTTACATCAAAAATAAGAAGAAAAAAAAAGGGAAAATAAATCGGCAGATGCCGTCAGGAATCGCAGCCCAATTATTTAAAGGCATGGGGGGGGGGCAACATTTTAATACAGTGTTCTTTTAAAAACCCGGTGTTGCTGCTCCCTGTTAATCTCTTTATTTTATCCTGAAAAAACAGCTGTCAGCGATAAATGTCAAACTGCAATCAGTGCCTCGTTAACAACGGCAAAGGCACTCAAAGGCAAATTCACAATAACAAGTCCAAGACACACGCTGACACCAATATTGGATTTGCCATGCTGCTGCACAAGTTTTAAACTGCTTTTAAATTATAAAAAATGGCCCTCCAGCGGCCCAAAAGTGAATCAGCCTACCGGGATTCCTCCCGGGAACCCGGTAGGCCAGTCCAGCCCTGCACACACTGCAGCGAAAAAACCCGCAATAGTCCGCTTTAACCCAGACATGCAAACACGTGCAATTGCATCTCAGTCCACAACAGTAAACATTAAAAATTGTAAGAAAGGTCTGTCTCGCAAGTCGCAACACCGTAAGAAAAATACTCTCTCATCCCCACAGTGCCAGCCCCACCAAATTTGTCTTCAATCACTTTTCCCATACAACTTTCTTCCATTACCTCACTTTCTTGTAACTGTCTCACCAATTTCTAGCAACCTTTATGTCTCCAAATCGTTCCTCACCCTTTATCCCCTTCAATACAGTGATCATGTTAACTTGATCTTCCAAAGTACCCTCCCCGTGCATTAAATGGCGGGTTTTTTTTATTCTGTAACAGGCCTTATTTATTATTTCCATGAATTTTCTTTGTTTTAAACACCTTTGAAAAATTGTGGGGGTTTTTTGGGGTGGGGGTTTACCCCTGTTGAGCGGCTGATCGGCTTTTTCCAGAGGCGTTAGGCAGTTTCCAGCTGCGTTCGGCGGATCCCTTCTGTGCACTTCGGGGACCCTGCGGTGAATGCTGAATGCACCTCAGGGTCGGCGAATTGAGCTCGCCAAAGGGATCCGCCGAATGAGAAATTTCAGTGCTCTCTGAATGACGCTCAAAGTAATTCTAAAATTTTTTCCTCCTCTTCTGCAGGGGACACGGCGAAAGACAGGGCCCCCTCCCCCTGGTGCCACTAAGCCCCTGAACATATCGTGCGCTGTCACCCCCTGATGGCTGCAGCACATGGAACTGCACTCATTATCCAGATCAGAGCTGGACCTGTCTGCAGTGTCTCACAGGCACACGCGGTACTACCAAAGTTTGACCAGCAGGAGGAGTCCTCTGCCTGTCCAACACTGTGCAAGGCTGTAATAAATACCACTGACAACCTCTCAGATGGTATGTTTGCAGCGTGAGTATCTGTGTAGGTGTGTTTGTGTGTCGGTTGGTGAGAGGGTTAATGGGTCATTTAAAGTGGTTTTCCTTAAAACTATTGGTTCCTGTCAGAGTTTTTGTGGAAAAAAGACTTGGTAGTGAAGGGGTTAATGCCTATTCTGAGGGTTGGGATTTAGGGGTTATTATTTCAGAGGATCTAAGGGTAAGTAGTCAATGTAATAGAGCAGCAGGAGATGCTGGCAGAATGCTTGGAAATGCTGGCAGAATGCTTGGTTGTATAGGGAGAGGTATTAGCAGTAGGAAAAGGGAAGTGCTCATGCCACTTTACAGAGCACTGGTGAGACCTCACTTGGAGTACTGTGTGCAGTACTGGAGACCGTATCTCCAGAAGGATATAGACATCTTAGAGAGAGTTCAGAGAAGGGCTACTAAAATGGTGTACGGCTTGAAGGAGAAAAGTTACCAGGAAAGGCTTAATGATCTTAACATGTACAGCTTGGAAAAAAGACGAGACAGAGGAGATATGATAGAAACATTTAAATACGTAAAGGGAATCCACAAGGTAGAGGAAGGGAGTATATTTAAACGGAAACAAAGTAGCAAAACAAGAGGACATAGTCTTAGATTAGAGGGGCAAAGGTTTAAAAGTAACATCAGGAAGCATTATTTTACTGAGAGGGTGGTGGATACATGGAACAGTCTTCCAGTTGAAGTGGTAGAGACCAAAACAGTAATTGAATTTAAGCAGGCATGGGATAGGCATAAGGCTATCCTAAACAAAAGATAAATCCAGGTAAAGTATCCATGTAATTGGGCAGACTAGATGGGCCGAAAGGTTCTTATCTGCCGACATATTTCTATGTTTCTATGTTTCTATTCACTCAGGTGTCTTTGTTGATCTTTATTGGGTGATTTTGGCAGAAAAAAAATGGAATTATCTTCCTTCGTATTTTCAAAGCGTTCATTGCTTGCCACGTGCCTTCTGCTTCCACCAACTTAACCTATTCACCCTCACCTACTGTGTCACCCCTCTCGTCTTAGATTGTAAGCTTTTGAGCAGGGTCCTCCCTCATTCTGTTCCGTGTATGTATATTTGTTATTCTGTCTCTCCCATTGTACAGCGCTAAGGAATCTGTTGGTGCTTTATAAATACTTGCAATTGTAACTGTAGGAAAGTTCTATAAAAAGGAAGGTTTTGGAACTGGTATCCGCATCGGCTCAGGTCGCCACATCTCATCAGACTCTCACCTCCTCGGCATTTTGAGCGCCGTCCGCCTTGTTGGTGTGCAGCGGAAGCGAGCATGGGGGTTTCCTTCGAGTCGGTTTATGGGGTGGTATCTGAAACAGAAAAAAATTAATATGTAACTAGAACGTTGTAAACGGCATAAAATACTAATAATCTGCCCTGCGCAGGAGGAAATAATATCATCAGGTGCGCAATGTCAATCCGCAGCCGCAAAAGCCAAGGCGCTGTCATGCATTAAACAGAGGAGACAAAGGATTTCTGCAAAGCCCAGAAGGATTTAATAATCTGATATTAAATCCCTTAATTTAATTATTAGAGACACGCATGCTGTCACGTTCCATTAACTGGTCATGTGGGGCAAGTGTCTCTGTCCTCCCCCCCCCCCGGGCTGTACCTGGAGAAAGCTGTCCGTCAATGTGGAGGTCTTCAAGTTCACGTCAAAAGCTGTCATTCAGTCCCAGCTGATCAATTTGAGTTTATAATATTTTAATGGTTCTCTTTTGCCTTGTAATGCTTATACATCGAGAGGCATGTGACGGGCTGCTTGCGCTCGAGTCGCACACACCCTGCTCATCATGCACCCCTCTGGTCACCCCATATGGAGCAGCAATGGTAGTGTCCCTTTAAGTAAGAAAGCAGCATCCTTATCTTTTACCACCATGATCCACTTCAGTGTTACTCAGTTCTGCTACAATGTATCCTTCCGCCTTGTAATCTCCCAACTTGACTATTGTAATAATCTTCTTGCTGGTCTCCCTCTCTCCCGCAATCGCCCCCTACAATCCATTCTGAATGTCTCTGCCAGGCTCATCCACCTCACCCGCCGCTCTGTCACTTTCGCTCCCCTCTGCGAGTCCCTTCACTGGCTCCCCATCTACCTCACCCGCCGCTCTGTCTCTGCCGCTCCGCTCTGCGAGTCCCTTCACTGGCTCCCCATCTACCTCAGCCGCCGCTCTGTCTCTGCCGCTCCCCTCAGCGAGTCCCTTCACTGGCTCCCCATCCACTGCAGAATTAAGTTTAAAATCCTTATCCTTACCTACAAAACCCTCACTAACTCAGCTCCCCACTACCTGTCCTCACTAATCACCAAATACACCCCAGCCCGCTCCCTAAGGTCAAACAGTGACCTGCGCCTAGCTTCTCCCCGCATCACCTCTTCCCATGATAGACTGCAGGATTTCTCACGCGCAGCCCCCACTCTCTGGAACGCTCTCCCTCGTACTGTCAGACTTTCCCCTAGTTTCCCTTCCTTTAATGCTCCCTTAAGACATTCCTATTCAGGCAAGCCGACCACCCGACTCACTGATACACCTCACTGCCCCAACCATTCCTTCACTCTCACCTTGCAGCCTGTCACTCTCACCTTGCAGTCCATCACTCTCACCTTGCAGTCTGTCACTCTCACCTTGCAGCCCATCACTCTCACCTTGCAGCCCATCACTCTCACCTTGCAGCCCATCACTCTCACCCTGCAGCCCATCACTCTCACCTTGCAGTCCATCACTCTCACCTTGCAGCCCATCACTCTCACCTTGCAGTCTGTCACTCTCACCTTGCAGCCCATCACTCTCACCTTGCAGCCCATCACTCTCACCCTGCAGCCCATCACTCTCACCCTGCAGCCCATCACTCTCACCTTGCAGTACATCACTTTCACCTTGCAGCCCGTCGCTCTCACCTTGCAGCCCATCACTCTCATCCTGCAGTCCTCTCCTCCTTATACCCCAACCCTTCTAGATTGTAAGTTCCCACGGGAATAGGGCCCTCGTTTCCTCCTTTACTGGTTTATCAAAATGTTGTTCAATGTATTGTAACCCTGTCTATATTGTGCCCATTGTACAGCGCTGTGGAATATGCTGGCGCTTTATAAATAAAGTGTAACGATAATAGTGATTTGACAAATATTGGTTTTACCGGAGAACACAACCACTGAAACACAGACCACTGGAAGCCTCAACCATGACGACGACATGATAACATAATGGTGCTGGGATCCATGAACTGACAAGTAGTTAAACTCTATTAAAATAAGTATATAATGTCATTATTGAAACAGCAGAAACCTATTTAGAGCATGCAATGATGCCCTCACTGTGCAGCTGCTTTGCAAGTGTGTAGTGTGCACTGAGTATCATTATAACCTGATTATAACAAACAGATCCTGAGATCCTCAAAGGTTCCGCCTTTGCTCTTAGGGCGATTTCTCTGGAATTATGTCAAATGTAAAGGGGCACTATATGAAAAATCCCCCCCCCCTCCTCATTTGTCCTTAAATTATTGGGCAGAGGTTTCAGACCTCAGCTGCCCAATTATTTTTCTATATTTTATATAGTTTAGGTTAAAATACTCGCCTTTTCTCCCATGGCCCACGTTGCTCCTGACTTCCAAAATGCAGAGGTCCCTGCAGCTATCTAACACAATCTGTGTATCATACGCAAATTGTGTAGCGTGCGCTGGGCAAATTGTGCATTGCTCGGAACTTGCAAACTTTTGCGCGCAAGTCCCACAGCGCCTGCGCAGAATGATGGATTGGACAAGCAGAACCAATCGATTGGCTCCTGTCTCCCCGGACAAGATGATGGCACCACGCACAACGAGCTGACATCAAAGACCAATTTGGAGACCGGCAGGCGGCATACTCAAATCACTTCTGCCTGTTGACCCGTGTGTGGGAGGAGGAAACTCCTCCCCTTCACACACCGCTATCTGGCAAACAGGGCTGCATGGTGGAGGGTATGGAGGGGGGCACTGACCACTTAAAAAAGCTAAAGTTGTCAGAGTGTGCAGGGTGTCCCTTTTAACTTTTACTAAAATCAGAGGTATCAGAGGTCGCCCCCCCTTATAAAAAAAATGAAAAAGGGAGAAAAAAGGTATAAAAATAAGCAAATATGTAAATTTCCCCACCAAAAAAAGATATTTACTGCGGCAACATCTGTGATTTTCCAACAGGGTGCGCTGTCATATAGCAGTATGAGTACTGCAAAAAGACACAATGTATCTGTATGTTACTCTGCTTGAAATAAATGTTTCAAATAAGACTTATTGAAACAAGCTCCCTGGATCTCAGTAAGGCTGGGTTCACACCTGGGCGTAGCGCTGCGTCGCGCAATGCGCTCGTTTTTTTACGCGCGTTCGCGCATACAAAAAAACGCGCGAACGGGCGTTGCAGCGCGTTCGCGGCTATGATATGTCCGCGAATGCGCTGCTGTATGCCCGAAAAGAAGCTCCCGAACTTCTTTTTGGGTCGGCCGTTTTAAAGCGCGTTCCTGCGCGCTCTAAAACGCTTAGGTCTGAATGGGGCCCATAGCAAAGCATGGGATTTCCCCGTTCATGCGTTTTAAAGCGTACACGAACGCGCGTTAAAACGGCTAGGTGTGAACGGGGCCTAAATGATGCAGACCTACAAGCGTGTGCGGGATAGAGAAGTGCCCGACTCAGTGACAGAAAAGAGCACGAGGAGTTGATGGTCAAACTCACGAGGCACTATCATCTTCCTACAGCTAAAACGGGGACGCTAATGGGAAAAATTTGCGATTGCTAATCTCCCCTTAGCGCACCCATTTTACATGTAGATTTCGGGGCAGGCGCTGGGTCCAGCAGCCTGCCCAGTAGTGACCGCTAGTTACCTAGATGCTCGGGCAGCACTAAAATCGCGAGAATCCCCTCATTGGACCGATGGAGCTGTCATCCCCTCATCTAGCTGTCATGAATATTTGCAGCTTACATTGCACAGTGAGTTCATATCGCTTCCTGAAATTATTCCACACTATCGGGTCACCCCGCCCCTAAATATCACCGACCATCTCGCAATATCATTATCGGTTGGCCCCTTTAGACCAATGTGAGGTTGAGATCCCTCTGCTTCTTTTCGAGGATGTCTGTACCTACTCGGCCCTAAGGAGAGTGAATGGCAGACTTCAGAAATCTCTGCAAAGAGCTGTGACGGTAGCTATATCACTTCCCCAAGAGTATCGGCCTTAAGGACAACAATACTTTCTTGATTAACACAGAAATTGCATAAAATACAGGTTGTAACTCACGAGCCAGGGGACTCAAAGGACTAGCTGAATTGCCTCTAGGCTCCGAGGGTTTCGAGACCGACAGAAAGCCTAGGACACGCTCAGAAACACCATACGTGGAACGACAGTCCGTGAAGTATTCAAGGTGCAGGGCAGTCAGAGATGCAGAAACCAATCGTTCTGGTAAATACTTGAGATTAGTAGATACCTGGTGACTCTCGGAAGGTACTGGCTTGCATACAGGATTGTTATTGCTAATATGTACAGAGATGCGATTAGAAATAACATTAAACAGAAATAAACAATTGTTTGTTATCGTGGTCTTTGCAAAAACATTAACATGAGTAGTAGCCTGGGTAAAGGGACCCCGGAGGGTTACAAACAATACCCCTAAACGTGATGGGACAGAACCCAAACAGCGAGCGATCAACCCAGCAACCAGCATGGGGTTAAATCACTAGGGCTGGGGTCAGACCAGCGCACTTTTAACGTGCGTTTAGGCGCACTTAATCACGGCCGCAGTAGCAGCAAATGACGCGCAATGTCGGCCAATATACGATGTACGGCCGCACGAACGTCCGGCCGTGTAACGCAAGTGGAAAATGAACGCATTTTTTCGAGAATGCAGAACCACTAGTACTGACGTACAGAGTGCGCTGCGGCGGCATAGCGGCGTGTGTGCGTGATTAGGAGATGTCAGACTCTGCTAATGTCCAGCCTAGATAACGTCCAGACGCAAAAAGTGTTTTATTGAGAATCCGTAAAAAATCACGCACGAAAATGCACGTCGTCTGACCGTTTTTGCGCATTCCGTGAAAAAATGCTTTTGTTTGACCCACGCCTAAAACACGCAAACAGCGTAATATACACGATAGAGAGAGAGTATTCAAAGCCAAGCCGGGTCAAATAACAGGAGCAGGAATCTCATACAAAGCAGGGTCGTCAACAGTAAATACAAACAGATTCAGGAAGTAGCGGTGCGTGAAGTAAACTCCACAACAGGGCGATGAGGCAACTCCTCGAGCCCTGTTTTAAAGCCTGCGGCTCCTGGTAACCACACCTGACCCCTCCCCCTCAGATGCCGATCTGCCAGCAGAAAGTGCTGGCACCCGGCCAGTCAGCGGTCCCCCTTCTTGTCCAGACCCCCCAGGGGGCACAGCAGGGGCTGAGGATGTAACAAGAGCTGACTGAGCATGTGCAAAACTAGCTCAGAAAGGGCAGATTTAAAAAATGCCCAATGATCGTGACAATTGTGCTCAATTGCTACTGTTGCTTCTTTACACTACTTTAAGTCTTTGTTAGGGATAAAACCATATTTTCTAACGTTTAGTTTACGCTAACATCCAAAAAAAAATACAAATTAATAGCATAATAGATAGCACCCGGAGTTAATTTACTTTTTGGTGAAGGGGGTATAACTTGTGATGCCACTCTTGCCCCTGTGCATGTGTCTCCACTGTATGTTGGGCAATATCATGAGCCTCACCCATGTACAGGGCCTGACATCATCGACTTGTGCCACAGCCTATTGATAGAGGTCAATTTAGTGACCAACAGATTCCTTCCTACCACACTATGAGGAACAAGCGCCATAGGCAGTAGGTGTACACTTAATATCCTGTAAAGGTTAAAAGAGGCAGTGTAGTCATGGTATTCTGGGCTGCTCTGTAAGTAAAAGCTAATTCTTGTAGACATGGAAGAGGCCATTCTATGTACGTGTTGCCTGGATCCAATGGGCCCCTAGGATGTCATGTTTGAGAAGAGAACCTGGAGCAGAAAGTGTCCAATTTGTTTAATATTTTATTGTGAAGAATCGATATATATGGAGTCACGTACACTCCCCGAGTCACAGCTCCCAGAAAGATAATGATCGAGGTTTGACATAAGCAGCTCAGGAAACATGAAACTGATAATTTGAAGAGGTGACGTAAATTTCTAAAGAAACTGCCAATTCCAGCTAAAAGAACACTGTCCAAATAAACCACGGGGTTACGTAACAACTACAAACACAAAAACAACATTATAATGATACTGGGATAAAGGGTGAACTCGCGACCATACCACTCTGATCACAATAACCAGCATCCAAGATGTTTTGGAGCTACATTTACAGTGATGGTTGGTCCACTGTTAGAATGTATGTGCATTATGGGAAAGGTAGCTCCAAAACCTAAGGCATTAAGGTGATAGAGTGAGGCTGATTCTATTTAATATTTAATTAAATTTTATTTTTTAAGATTGGAGGGTGGTTAGGGTTTTAATTAGATCTACAGTGGGAGGTTAGAATTTGGAGGTGGTTAGAGTTGGCATTAGATTTAACCAGGGACGTGCCGTCAGGGGAGGCAGATAGAGGCAGAGCCTCCCCTGCCACTAAGAGATAAAATAAAATAAACTCACCTGCTCCCCCCCCCCGCCAACTGCTCTGTCCTCTGCCTCTGAGCGCATTCTTTTTCACAGCCTGCGCAATTTGCGTAGTGGTATGCTTCCCCGCTACGCTAATCGTGTAAGCTGCTCAAGAAGTCTGCAGCTGCGTCTGTTCAAATAAGAACACATGCGCGCTGCCTACTTCATGAACACAGCTCATCAGATCCTCAGGGGTACTGACAGAGCAATGGAATAGCTTGGACCAATGGGAAAACACAATTGGTCCAAGCCATTCAAAAAACCGCATGCATTGGAGGCTGGCCTCTGACAGGAAGGGGCACAGGCAGCTCCCACTGCTCCCTCTAGTGGCAGATATGGACTATGACAGACACAGGCAGCTCCCTCTAGTAGCGGATACAGAGTATGACAGGCACAAAAAAAACACTTTTTCTATAATATTTTATTTTATTTTTAATAGTAAAGTAAATGATGAAAATAATGGTATCTTTTAGAAAGTCTATTTAATGGAGAGGAAAACGGTATATAATATGTGTGGGTACAGTAAATGAGTAAAAGATAATTTACAGCTAAACACAAACTGCAGAAAGTTAGTTAATATCAGTGTATATCTGGCTCTGATACTAACCAGTGCCTCACCAGCCACTGACCTCACCGCACGTCCCTGGATTTAACCCCTCCCCTCCCAATGCTAACCTCCCTAACAAAACTATCACACTAACTACCAATCTGAAACCCATCCACGCACCCTAAAGCCAAGACCTACACCCAAATCCCAAACTTAACAGCTTTGTTTTCACATCAATCAATGGCACTGTTTAGGATTCACCAAAATGTCAGATGCCCTTCAAAAAATTCCTTTATTTTTTTTATTTTTTACACTGAAAGTTGGTATAAAACAAATCTTAATTAAGGGGTCAGCAACCTTCACTACCAAGATCAACTATACTTGATCTGCAAGGCATCTCCTGCTGCCCTGATATCAAGTACGGTCGATAAGGAATTTATTTTCTATTAATGCAAAGAACTTAATTTGCATTTGGGCTGCAGAACATGCCCCGAAAGCTTTAGCACTGAGCATGATGCCCGAGGTGCGAATATATATTTTTTTGTTTTTAGCTACAGTCAAGGAAAACAGACACCAGCCAACACTTATTAAACCAGCTGGGAATGTGTCTGGATGACATCTCCCCAACTGATCCTGCACAAAGACCAGAACTGCAGTAACTCCTTTTGTCAGTAGGTGGCGATAGCTCCTTGCCAAATAGATTATTACAGTAAGGAATTCACTGGGAATATTCCTAAATATTCCTTACTGTATAACTAAAAATGATTTTCCAAAAAAACACTGGTTCCTGATGGTGTTTCTCTGGAAGACCCCTTGGTAGTGAAGGGGTTACGTTCGAGTAACCCGGGCCATCTAAAAGTCTGTTGGTGGCGTCAAAATGACCCTCTGCAGAAGGAGACCCTGCGCAGGGAGTGGGGTAATAGAGGGGGAGAAAACAAAGAGGACGTGAGCAGTCTGTGTTAGGTCGGCGCTCCCAGCTCACTCCCGAGACCGAACGGAAAATAGAAGGAGGCGGAGTCAGCCTCAGGGCAAGATCCTCCCCCAGGTATATTTTTTTTTAATCAAAATTTATAGAGCACACCAACATTCCCCATTGCGCTGTACATTATAAGTTGGGGAGGTACATTATACAAAATATAAGAAGGCAGAAGCAACAGGTGTAGAGGACACTGTTCACAGGAGCTTACAATCTTTATTGGGCTCTGGTTACAGTAACAAGTTGAGAAATTCGTTGTGCTTGGGAACATACATTTATTTTGCTAGATTTTCCTCATTTAAGGTGGAATTTCCTCTTCCGCGTACAGCAGTGTGGGATAAACAATGTCCATTTTGGCAGATCTGGAATGAGGTCATGGCAATGCAGGAAACGCGATGTCTGCGTGCGTTCAGGGACCGTGTTGTCACTTGTTGCAGGGTTATTATCCTGGGTACACAAAGCAGGCTGGTGCTATCAGAAGGAGAGCTGGCTCGGGGCTGTTCAGGCAGATCCTGTCCGCTCAATGGCTGCTGATTTATCACATTTTGAAAGCTATCAGGAGACGGGGGGACCGCAGGACAGAGCCCGCATGAGGAAGATATTCAACAAGAAACAGAAACATTCCAAACACAAAACGCACTGAGATCATGAAACAACAACAAAGAACAACAACAAAGGGGCGCAAAATCTGAAAATAAGGGACAAGCCGGGAAACAGGGGGATTATTGTATTTTTTAGCCATAAAACCTAAGCTGTAAAGTAGTCAATTTGGGGATGCGGGGGTTAGTAAATTCAGCCTCGTTGCTCCACGCTGCATACTGTCCTGTCACAATTCGTGATAAGGCGTAACCGTGCCAGGGTGCTCAATCTTGGCCCTACAGATATTTTCGGGCTACAAGGCTCTTTCGACCTAATGAGTAGCTTGGTATCATGGAAGATGTAGTTCCGAAAACACATGCATGGACAAGGTCGGTCACCGATGGGTAAGCGGATCCTGGTTACCTCTTTCTTAGGGCTGTTCAACTGGTTTCCAAATATTCCGGCGAGCTTCGCCACCGATGGGGCCGGGCTGTCTTCTGCTGGGCTGCTCTCCTCTGATTTGGCCTAAAAATACAAATTAAAGACGGTGAGAGTGGAGCCACAACTCTGAATTAACATATGTTTGACAGCAAATGGTGCTAGCCGGCTTTCCGGTGAAATAAAATGTAATTGGCAGGTATCTTAGACTGTTATTATTTCATTGTATTAGATGTGTCACCTACAGGTTTTAAGGCATTTATTAATGCTACCAATCATAGGGTTGGGCAAGGCATGGGTGCATGGTGTGTTCAGACACTGAGGCCAGTTGTCCTGTCCCTTCCCTCACCCACCTACACTTTTTTGGTTCCTCCTCATCTGATTCGACTGTACATGAGCAAAAAGTTGTTATTGTGTATCGAACGATTAAGCCCTGTTGATCCCCACCAATGACTCCACCTCCTCTTCCAACTTCCAGCGCAGGCACAGAGCTGCTTATTGGCTGCTCACACTTCAATTGTCCGCGGCTATAGATCCTGTAGCCAATCAAAAGCTTTGTTCACTCTACTGACTCCTCCCCAAACAAGCCGTCTCCTGCTTCAGCGATCGCGCTTTGTGAATTCTTACATATTTATTCATTTGTACTAATTACTTTAAGGTTCTGTGTTTTATTTAACTGAGCAAAAATACCTGATTATTCAGCGACAGCAATTATTTATCATTTTTACTATTTAATTGTGGCGGCTGCCTCTCGGCTTGGACCTCACACTCCTCTTAGAGGCCTAATTCCTATCACTTGCAATGAGGAGACTGTCTCTCAATAATGTAGAGATTCGTATTGAAACTCACATTTTTTCGAGCCGAGAGAAGTCCAAGAGAGACCCCTTACCTTTATTCTAAGTCTGGCTGAGAGTTTCATTGAATCCATCCCAGTGGGTTGCTCACCAGCAGTCCCATGGAGAGCTCTCTTTTTCTCTTCTGTCCTCTCGTGCTCTCCTGTTCTCCATTGTCTTCACCTCCTCTTTCCTGCTCTCTCCTGTCAATCCTTCTCGCTCCTGTACTATTCTATTCAATCCTTCTCTCTCCTGTTCAATCCTCCTCTCTCCTGTTCAATCCTTCTCTCTCCTGTTCAATCCTCCTCTCTCCTGTTCTATTCTGTTCAATCCTTCTCTCTCCTGTTCAATCCTCCTCTCTCCTGTTCTATTCTGTTCAATCCTCCTCTCTCCTGTTCTATTCTGTTCAATCCTTCTCTCTCCTGTTCAATCCTCCTCTCTCCTGTTCTATTCTGTTCAATCCTCCTCTCTCCTGTTCTATTCTGTTCAATCCTCCTCTCTCCTGTTCTATTCTGTTCAATCCTTCTCTCTCCTGTTCAATCCTTCTCTCTCCTGTTCAATCCTTCTCTCTCCTGTTCAATCCTCCTCTCTCCTGCTCTCTCCTGTTCAATCCTTCTCTCTCCTGTTCAATCCTTCTCTCTCCTGTTCAATCCTTCTCTCTCCTGTTCAATCCTCCTCTCTCCTGTTCTATTCTGTTCAATCCTTCTCTCTCCTGTTCAATCCTCCTCTCTCCTGTTCTATTCTGTTCAATCCTTCTCTCTCCTGTTCAATCCTCCTCTCTCCTGTTCTATTCTGTTCAATCCTCCTCTCTCCTGTTCTATTCTGTTCAATCCTCCTCTCTCCTGTTCTATTCTGTTCAATCCTTCTCTCTCCTGTTCAATCCTTCTCTCTCCTGTTCAATCCTTCTCTCTCCTGTTCAATCCTCCTCTCTCCTGCTCTCTCCTGTTCAATCCTTCTCTCTCCTGTTCAATCCTTCTCTCTCCTGTTCAATCCTTCTCTCTCCTGTTCAATCCTCCTCTCTCCTGTTCTATTCTGTTCAATCCTTCTCTCTCCTGTTCTATTCTGTTCAATCCTTCTCTCTCCTGTTTAATCCTACACTCTCCTGTTCTATTCTGCTCTCTCCTGTTCTATTCTGCTCTCTCCTGTTCTATTCTGCTCTCTCCTGTTCTATTCTGCTCTCTCCTGTTCAATCCTGCCCTCTTCTGTTCAATCCTGCTCTCTCCTGTTCTATTCTGCTCTCTCCTGTTCTATTCTGCTCTCTCCTGTTCTATTCTGCTCTCTCCTGTTCTATTCTGCTCTCTCCTGTTCTATTCTGCTCTCTCCTGTTCTATTCTGCTCTCTCCTGTTCAATCCTGCTCTCTCCTGTTCAATCCTACACTCTCCTGCTCTATCCTGCTCTCCTGTTCTATTCTGCTCTCTCCTGTTCAATCCTGCCCTCTTCTGTTCAATCCTGCTCTCTCCTGTTCTATTCTGCTCTCTCCTGTTCTATTCTGCTCTCTCCTGTTCTATTCTGCTCTCTCCTGTTCTATTCTGCTCTCTCCTGTTCTATTCTGTTCAATCCTGCTCTCTCCTGTTTAATCCTACACTCTCCTGCTCTATCCTGCTCTCCTGTTCTATTCTCCTCTCTCCTGTTCTATTCTGCTCTCTCCTGTTCAATCCTGCTCTCTCCTGTTCAATCCTGCTCTATCCTGCTCTCCTGTTCTATTCTGCTCTCTCCTGTTCAATCCTGCTCTCTCCTGTTCAATCCTGCTCTCTCCTGCTCTATCCTGCTCTCCTGTTCTATTCTGCTCTCTCCTGTTCAATCCTGCTCTCTCCTGTTCTATTCTGCTCTCTCCTGTTCAATCCTTCTCTCTTCTGCTCTCTCCTGTTCTATTCTGCTCTCTCCTGTTCTATTCTGTTCTCTCCTGTTCAATCCTTCTCTCTTCTGCTCTCTCCTGTTCAATCCTGCTCTCTCCTGTTCTATTCTGCTCTCTCCTGTTCTATTCTGTCTCTCCTGTTCTATTCTGCTCTCTCCTGTTCTATTCTGTCTCTCCTGTTCAATCCTTCTCTCTTCTGCTCTCTCCTGTTCTATTCTGTCTCTCCTGTTCTATTCTGTCTCTCCTGTTCTATTCTGTCTCTCCTGTTCAATCCTTCTCTCTTCTGCTCTCTCCTGTTCTATTCTGTCTCTCCTGTTCTATTCTGCTCTCTCCTGTTCTATTCTGTCTCTCCTGTTCAATCCTTCTCTCTCCTGTTCAATCCTTCTCTCTCCTGTTCAATCCTGCTCTCTCCTGTTCTATTCTTCTCCTCTCTCCTGTTCAATCCTGCTCTCTCCTGTTCTATTCTGCTCTCCTGTTCTATTCTGCTCTCTCCTGTTCAATCCTGCTCTCCTGTTCTATTCTGCTCTATCCTGCTCTCCTGTTCTTTTCTGCTCTCTCCTGTTCAATCCTGCTCTCTCCTGTTCTATTCTGCTCTCTCCTGTTCAATCCTGCCCTCTTCTGTTCAATCCTGCTCTCTCCTGTTCTTTTCTGCTCTCTCCTGTTCAATCCTGCCCTCTTCTGTTCAATCCTGCTCTCTCCTGTTCTATTCTGCTCTCTCCTGTTCAATCCTGCTCTCTCCTGTTCTATTCTGCTCTCTCCTGTTCAATCCTGCTCTCCTGTTCTATTCTGCTCTCTCCTGTTCAATCCTGCTCTCTCCTGTTCAATCCTGCTCTCTCCTGTTCTATTCTGCTCTCTCCTGTTCAATCCTGCTCTCTCCTGTTCTATTCTGCTCTCTCCTGTTCAATCCTGCTCTCCTGTTCTATTCTGCTCTCTCCTGTTCAATCCTGCTCTCTCCTGTTCAATCCTGCTCTCTCCTGTTCAATCCTGCTCTCTCCTGCTCTATCCTGCTCTCCTGTTCTATTCTGCTCTCTCCTGTTCAATCCTGCTCTCTCCTGTTCTATTCTGCTCTCTCCTGTTCAATCCTTCTCTTCTGCTCTCTCCTGTTCTATTCTCCTCTCTCCTGTTCTATTCTGCTCTCTCCTGTTCTATTCTGCTCTCTCCTGTTCAATCCTTCTCTCTTCTGCTCTCTCCTGTTCTATTCTCCTCTCTCCTGTTCTATTCTGCTCTCTCCTGTTCTATTCTGCTCTCTCCTGTTCTATTCTCCTCTCTCCTGTTCTATTCTGCTCTCTCCTGTTCTATTCTGCTCTCTCCTGTTCAATCCTGCTCTCTCCTGTTCTATTCTTCTCCTCTCTCCTGTTCTATTCTGCTCTCTCCTGTTCAATCCTGCTCTCTCCTGTTCTATTCTGCTCTCTCCTGTTCTATTCTGCTCTCTCCTGTTCAATCCTGCTCTCTCCTGTTCTATTCTGCTCTCTCCTGTTCTATTCTGCTCTCTCCTGTTCTATTCTGCTCTCTCCTATTCAATCCTGCTCTCTCCTGTCACTCAGGACAGTGATCTACTTACAGCACCAACACCTGTGCTGACGAAATGATTGACAAGTCTAGGAGTTCTGTTTTTTTTGCATTTTACATTCATACTATTTCCAGGAATTGTGCTAGCATAAAGTATATCTATAAATTAAATCATTATCATACCAGCTAATGCAGAGCTAGCCATATAATTATATGGGCCTCACATAAACAGGGGCATTGCATTCATGTGTATACTGGAAATCCACACAAAAACACCCCTCAATTCACACACATCTGCCTTCCAAGACTGCGATGTGAGCCGTTGTCGGGTATATTAGAGACAACGGATTTTAAAATGGATGCTTTTGTAGCCATTTGTGTTTTGAAAGACAGTTTTTTCTTTCTATTTTCTCTAGGTTTAGAAATGAACGAGATTTTTTTTACAGAGTTCATTCCTGGGTGAAGTCTTATATATTTTTTTAGAATTACCAGATATGAAGGAACCTAGAATGAATGTGTGTGTGTATGATAAGGTTCGGTTTAAGTGCTAAACGTGTCATAATTAAATTTATTAGTCTGTCTTAAGTTTCTAAAACAAAAGAGATTTTGTCTTTTGGGTATAGGAAAAGAGTTAAAATTTCTGTAATATAAATTATATTCACAAAAATATATGTTATAATCAAGGTATATTTTATTATATTTACAGTAGGAAATATACTCCAAAATATTGTAGAAAGTATATAATTGGTAAATAATAAAATTACTAAGGAATTGAGTTAACCAGAAAAGAATTTAGTTGATAGGACTCTATAGTAATTTCAAAAGGGAGTAGAGCTATAAATCAAAGATGACAGATGGAGACACTGGGTCTGGGAGAAGAGAAGGTTTTTTGTAAATCAGTCTGACCTTTTGACCCAAGATAAGATATTAAAAAGCAATGGTGGAATTAATTGGAATTAATAAAAGAAGTGCAATACTGCCCTCTAGAGGATAGTAAAAATAATGATTCATATTACCATTAATATTAACCATGACGACAAATTGGCTATAATAAGCGGCCAGGCTCTTTGTGAGGCAGTCGGAGATTCCAGCAGTCAGGCTCACATCGCCATGCACTCAGACGTTCATTATACATGACACTCTGAGAAGTCGGGAGATTCCAGCAGTCAGACTCACATCAGACTCACACTACGATGCAGGCAGATCCCAAAACATGAGGCAATCAATATTCTCACCAACTCTCTAACTCACATGCATTGATTATCTGATATCGATAATTTTCACACATTCCAAAAATTACTACATCAGGAATTCCAAGGCAGACTTATCAACATCCGGCTGGGTGGAGTAGAGGTAATGTCACCGCTCTGCATGGAGAGAGCCTGTGGAGTCATGGGTTCGATCCCAGTGAGCAACCTCTCTAGTAAGTGTCCTTGGCAAGACACCTAACGGTACATACTCGCCACCCAGGACATACTTGAAAACAAGAGAAATCTCAATGTATCCTTCCTGGTAAAATCCTTTCACAAAAAAAATAAGGAATTAATGTAAAAATATTTTTGTAGAAATTTGTGCAACGTAGACTGAGACTTCTCAGAGATTTGGGTTAGATCCAAATTCTAAGTATTTCTAATCTGCAGATGGAAATATGAAGAAGTGGATATAAGGATTTATTCCTAAAGAAATGTTGCAAGATTGATACCAATATATATATATATTGAATTTGGAAATTACTGTGATTAAAATTAATAAGCAAGGAATTATATAACTACAAAATATTTTAGCAAAAGATTAGAAGTTTAATTCTCGAGATTAGGGGAGGATTCACTAAATAAGTTTTTATTACTTATCATTAAATTAGCTCATCTTTTGTTGATCCATGTAGCAGAGATATATATATATCTATAAGAGCTGGCTGGTTAAACATTGTTTGCTGGGAAATGCATGTTGTATTAAGCAGAAACGTTTATTAACCATTTGTGTATTAGTTACTAACTGATAAGGTAAATGATATTAATCATATATGCAGTTACTAACCGGAGATACATATATTGTGAAGCTAGTTTTTATATGCTGATGGATTGTGGTTTATAAATTTTTGTTCATGATATGAGATTTGAAATTTTTTTTTATACGTAATAAATATATATATATTTTTATCCGTTTATTGATTATTGTATTTTTTAAAGCAAACCACAGACAATTAAAAGAATTCAGGATAATTTCTAAGAGATATAGACGATTGATATTTGTGTCTCGTATAAGTTTCTTACGAAATAATAATCCCTGATATATTGGAGGCAACTGCCGAGGTAGGTCCAGTAAGTCCAATATAGACATATTGGAGGCTTGGCTGATAAATCCAATATATATAAACGTGTTGTATTCACGTGCAGAGATTATATCCGACACCATCATTAATTAGAATGCATTGGGGTTCATTTCCGATTTGTTTGTATGGTAAGAGGAGTCATGGTTGAGCGGCGCTTATGGCCGCGCTGGCCCTGGGGGCCCCGTCTGAGCTTATGGGAACCTGGCGGTGACATATAACCTTTATAAAACGAATCCCTGAACCAAGCTGAAAGCCACCGTCACTATTTTGCCATTTCGTTGGTAGAGAAGCCGGAGGACAAAGCGTCACCACCTGCAAAACGTTCATACTCAACATGTCACTTCAAACAAAGGCCGAGCGCGGGTTCCGTCGCCGGGAGATTCCATTCTGATCATATCCTAACAAGGAAATGGAACTTATCTCCTTATTCCTGCTACAAGCGACGCTTAATGGGAAAAAATACAGCTATTCGTGGGAAATTCTTCCGACGCTCAAACCGTCTGACAAGGCCTTCTGGTTTCATTCAAGTACTCGGTGTTACACAATGAAGAGTATTCTCAGACTCCGGACCAGCAGTCACTTCCTTCTTCAGGGTCTCCAAGGACCAATTTGGCTGGCACAGATAACGAAAATTTGGAACACTTCTTTAATTTGCAATTGTTTCATGTGTTTCCCCTCACCCGGCGCGGAGTTAAAGGGTCTTTTTTACCATTAAATTAAAAATTTCCCGGTGGGTAATAAAAAAGTGTGTATAAAAACATAAAAAGAGTTTTATAAATATATGCACCTAGAAAAGATATACACCTCAAATACATGGAGGAGCCCCTAAAAAGACACCCACACACCTCAAATACATGGAGGAGCCCCTAAAAACACACCCACACACCATGAATATATGGAGGAACCCCTAAAAAGACACCCGCACACCCTGAATATATGGAGGAACCCCTAAAGAGACACCCACACACTCATCACAGACACCACCCCTGAATATATGGAGGATCCCTAAAAAGACACCCGCACACCCTGAATATATGGAGGAGCCCCTAAAAACACACCCACACACCCTGAATATATGGAGGAACCCTAAAAATACACCCACGCACTTCGAATACATGGAGGAGCCCCTAAAAAGACACCCGCACACCCTGAATATATGGAGGAACCCCTAAAAAGACACCCGCACACCCTGAATATATGGAGGAACCCCTAAAGAGACACCCACACACCCTGAATATATGGAGGATCCCTAAAAAGACACCCGCACACCCTGAATATATGGAGGAGCCCCTAAAAACACACCCACACACCCTGAATATATGGAGGAGCCCCTAAAAATACACCCACGCACTTCGAATACATGGAGGAGCCCCTAAAAAGACACCCGCACACCCTGAATATATGGAGGAACCCCTAAAAAGACACCCGCACACCCTGAATATATGGAGGAACCCCTAAAGAGACACCCACACACCCTGAATATATGGAGGATCCCTAAAAAGACACCCGCACACCCTGAATATATGGAGGAGCCCCTAAAAAGACACCCACACACCCTGAATATATGGAGGAACCCCTAAAAAGACACCCGCACACCCTGAATACATGGAGGAGCCCCTAAAAAGACACCCGCACACCCTGAATATATGGAGGAGCCCCTAAAAAGACACCCACACACCCTGAATATATGGAGGAGCCCCTAAAAAGACACCCGCACACCCTGAATATATGGAGGAACCCCTAAAAAGACACCCTGAATATATGGAGGAGTCCCTGAAAAAGAGACAATCGGATACAAAAGACAGAGCGATCTTGTATCGAAATAGACATGGTCCCTCTTCTAAATCTCCTCTAGTCTCAGCACTGAACGAAATGGAAATCCCCTAACCCAGTTGTGAAGCGGCAGGATGATAAGCAGTCTGCGGTATGCTGAAGGCTGCAGAAGCAAGGGGACTTTCTAGCCGTTGCTGAGCTTTCCATTCAGCATGTTAAAGCAGCACTTTCTTTATTCCCAGCCATTATTTGGTTTTTACCTTTAGCGAGTTTGAGATTCCTTTGTATAGATTACATGGGTGGACTTCATGCTTTTTATATTTTTTTGGCATTATTTGAACTTGATCCTACTGACTTGTTCATTGGATCAGCCGTTACTATCTGGAAGGGCTCGACACACTGTGTTCCACATGATTACCACATTGTTGACATTCATCCAACTTGTACATTGAGGGTGTTACAATACCGCTATTATTATTATTATTATTCTTTATTTATAAAGCGCCAGCATATTCCGCAGCGCTGTACAATAAGCACAGTATAGACAGGGTTACAATACATTGAACAACATTTGACAAACAGTACAGGAGGAGATGAGGGCCCTATTCCCGTAGGAACTCACAATCTGGGAGGGTTGGGGTTGGAAACAGGAGGAGAGGACTGTAAGGTGAGAGTGATTGATGGTTGCGTCAGTGAGTTGGGTGGTAGGCTTCCCTAAATAGGAATGTTTTAAGGCAGCGTTTGAAGGAAGAGAAGTTAGGGGAAAGTCTGACAGTACGAGGGAGAGCGTTCCAGAGAGTGGGGGCTGCGCGTTGTAGTGGATATTTATGACTTCATGCTCTTGTCTGAAACACGTGTGACTTATCAGATGAATCACTGTGAGAAGCATAGCAGGGCACAGCAGAATCAGGAGTGGTAGCAGGGGCTGAGCTGGTACAAGATTTGCCAGGTTGGCCATGTTTTCCTGGACACATAAAATTTATTCATGCCGAGGGGCAGTGTATGAAAGATGCCGCCCCGCAGCATGTAGAATCCACACGCTGCAGGTAAGAAATCACAAAGGAATCCCAGGTGACCTGCTTTGATTGCCTTCCTGCAGCATGTCAATTATACATGTTGCAGGGCAGCACTTTTCCCTGTGCTCCTCCTTTGCGTGAAATAGTAATATGCGTCCAGGAAAACATGGCGGATTCGGCAGCCCTATGCATAATATAAAACCACATATTCTGGGAGCGCAAGTCAAGCAGGGTTATTCAAAGAGAATCGGCTTGATTCGGCGATTCCATTTCGGCGACCCGGCGGTGTATTCAGCAAGCACCACAGGGCCGTCGTAATGCAGGGAAAAGCCGCCGCAAACCCGCCAAAAACTCACCACAAAACCCGCCGAAGGCACACCGAAAACCCGCAAAAACATCTGGATTAACCCAGCCAAAAAAACCCGAGCTGGAGCCGATCACAGCACAGAGCAGCCGCCGGAAAAACCGACACCGCAGACGAATGGAGTGAAAAAAAAAAAGGTTTGCTTGAATGTTTGAAAAGTGAAACGCTGTTTGCAAAGAAACTACAGACCGAAAATGTCTGAAATTTACATATAAGATCCTGTGAATGATAATAAAAAGGGCTGTTATAGAAAAAAACGATTAAAAAAAGAAAAATTGGAAAAAAAAAATTGACAAAAAAATCCTGAAAAATGCTTAAATCAGGGCTTGACAAAGTTGCTTTGAATCTAGGAGCCAGCTACAAAAGTTAGGAGCCAGGTTTTTCTTCAGACTAAGGCTAGGGTCAGACGAAAGCATTTTCCCCCGCGAACGTGAAAAAGTGCGTCCGAACGCATTGACGTATTTTTCACGGAATGCGCAAAAACGGTCAGACGAGGCACATTTTCGGGCGTGATTTTGTACGGATCGTCAATAAAACTCTTTTTGCGTCTGGACGTTATGTAGGCTGGACATTAGCAGCGTCTGACATCTCCTAATCACGCACACACGCCGCTATGCAGACGCAGCGCACTCTGTACGTCAGTACTAGCGGTTCAGCGTTCTCAGAAAAATGCGTTCAAATTCCACTTGCGTTGCACGGCCGGACTTTTGTGCGGCCGTACATCGTATATTGGCCGTCATTGCCCGTCATCTGCTGCTAGTGCGGCCGTAATTATGTGCGCCAGAACGCACGTTAAGGCTAGGGTCAGACTGAGGCAGTGCGAACGCGCGTTCTGGCGCACTTAATCACGGCCGCACTAGCAGCAGATGCCGGGCAATGACAGCCAATATACGAAGTCCGGTCGCACAAAAGTCCGGCCGTGCAACGCAAGTGGAAAATGAACGCATTTTTTCGAGAACGTTAAACCACTAGTACTGACGTACAGAGTGCGCTGCGTCCGCTAGCGGCGTGTGTGCGTGAATTGGAGACATCAGACGCTGCTAATGTCCGGCTAACATAACGTCCAGACGCAAGAAGTGTTTTATTGATGATCCGTACAAAATCACGGATGAAACTGCGCATAGTATGACCGCTATTGCGTATTCCGTGAAAAAATACGTCCATTCTTCGAACGCACATTTTCACGGACAACGTGAAAAATGCGTTAGTCTGACCCTAGCCTAAAAGTGCGCTGGTCTGACCCCAGCCTAACAAGGCTTTACTTTCAACAACTAAAGATACACTGATTTTTTTTAAAGTACCAATACTCTTTTTTTTACCCCTCAGGTACTCACCGATACGTTTATTTGCTGTGCAGCTCTGTTACGCTCACACACATCGCACATTACTGTATAACCGCTGCACAGCAATAACACTCACCCTCAAACACACCGCACATTATCGTGGAGCTCTGGGATACAGTAATGTGCAGTGTGTGAGGGTATCCCAGAGCTCCACGGTAATGTGCACAGTGTATCCCAGAGCTCCAGTGTGTATGCATAGTGTATGCCAGAGCTCTACAGTGTGTGTGCACAGTGTATCCCAGAGCTCCAGTGTGTGCGCACAGTGTATCCCAGAGCTCAAGTGTGTGTGCACAGCGTATCCCAGAGTTCCAGTGTGTGTGCACAATGTATCCCAGAGCTCCAGTGTGTGCGTGTGTGTCCAAGAGCCAGTACCTGCAGTTGGTCCCCTGACTGGGTTGTCCAGCGCTGGCTGCCCGGTGCCCCCTTCCTCCCCATTGGTTGGGCTCACGCTGGGGTGTCCAGGGTCCGTGGGGGGTGTGAAGGGACGCCGCCTGGTCCCGGCACAGTACGCTCCTTGGCCAGCACCTGGCGCACATATGCCACTTCCCGCACCAAGCTGCGGCTCCCACGCAGTCTGTCACTGCCAGGCGCGGCGTAGCAGCAGGATGACCTGTGGGAGGTGAGCATGCGCAGAACAGAGCGGATGCGAGGAGAGTGTCGTCAGCACTGGGGAGAGAATCCCCACGACGCTCTCCTCACATCCGGTCTGTTCTGCGCATGCTCATCTACCACAGGTCATCTTCCAGCTCCTGCTGCTCCGCGCGCGGCAGTGATGGACTGCGTGGGAGCCGCAACTTGCCGCGGGAAGAGGAGCCTGACAAACCCGCGGCGCCAGGACAGCATTTCTTGTCGCCATGGCGACCTTGCGCCCAGGTTTTGCCGAGCCCTCGCTTAAAATATCCCAAAATATCTATAAATAAAGAGACTTTTTGCTGCAGAATTTTATAATAAACGGTTTATTAGATATTGGATTAAAACGGGAATATTTTTAACATTGAAGCCTATGGGATTCGCCTGAATAAACTTGCCGAATTAGGCTAGGGTCAGACTAACGCATGTTTCACGTTGTCCGTGAAAATGTGCGTTCGAAGAATGGACGTATTTTTTCACGGAATACGCAATAGCGGTCATACTATGCGCAGTTTCATCCGTGATTTTGTACGGATCATCAATAAAACACTTTTTGCGTCTGGACGTTATGTTGGCCGGACATTAGCAGCGTCTGACGTCTCCTAATCACGCACACACGCCTCTAGCGGACGCAGCGCACTCTGTACGTCAGTACTAGTGGTTTAACGTTCTCGAAAAAATGCGTTCATTTTCCACTTGCGTTGCGCAGCCGGACTTTTGTGCGACCGTACTTCGTATATTGGCTGTCATTGCCCGTCATCTGCTGCTAGTGCGGCCGTGATTAAGTGCGCCAGAACGCGCGTTCGCACTGCCTCAGTCTGACCCTAGCCTTAAACCACCGAATGGCAGGGCATTTCGGGAACCTTTCACTGCTGGTTTGTGTTCTCTGAATAGACGAAGCAGTGCTTCTCTATGGGGATTTCACTGCCCTCGAACAGGCACCGAACAGGCACCGTATGTGCAGGCAATTCACCAACATTTGGCGAACTGCCTGCTCTCTGAATAGCCGAATGGCCAGGAAAGGTAACCGAACGCTGAATTTCACTCCATTCGTCTGCGGTGTCGGGTTTTTCCGGCGGCTGCACTGTGCTGTGATCGGCGGCTGCTTGGGTTTCTCCGGCGTGTTTGGCGGGGTTAATCCAGATGTTTTTGTGGGGTTTCGGTGTGCGTTCGCCGGGTTTTGCGGTGAGTGTTCAGCGGGTTTGCGGCGGCTTTTCCCTGCACTACGACGGCCCTGTGGTGCTTGCTGAATACACCGCAGGGTCGCCGAAATGGGATCACTAGATCACACTGAATTGAAGAGAACGAAAAGTCGCCGAACGTGTGGTGACTTTTCGATTCTCTTTGAATAACCCTGATAGTCTGCGGACAGGCCCTCCCCCCTCCCCCCTGCGGATGTAAAGTGGTCCAAGGCCTTTCTACAGAGCCACCCAACCCGGGAGGCTCGTGGACACGTGAGTAGTCAATTTGATGAAACTACGCTATTAAGGTGTCCATATGGTCTTGTGCTATATACTTTTTTATTTCGAGGTATATAGGCAACTTATTGAAGACCCATCATTTCCGTCTGCCGGCAGCGTTCCATAGATGGGAGGAGCCCCCCATAGAGGCTCAGAAGCGATTACGACGAGCCTATGGGCTCCCGATTTGTGAGTGATACCATTACAGACTGCGGATTTCTTCTGGGTGACCAGCATTAGTGCACAATTGGTGTTTGTTTTTTGTTATAGGGACTAGAACTTAAAGACTTTCTGGACCTAAACCAAGTCGCCTTCATATCATATATAGAGGGAAGACCACTCACCTCTGTGAACACAGATATTCCCCCGTATAATATGTAAAAAGTATAAGCTGAAGCACATGATTGTTACCACATGCACATCGCATGATCTAATAACATGACTTTTTTGACATGTGATTTGTCAAGGGATACATTTGTGACAGTTTAATTGGTTCTTATGTTTTTTAAACACGTTTTTTGCACGTTTTCAAGCTTGCTAAGGGGTTATTCAGAGAGGTCCGAAATGTCACCAAAATGTAACCTGACACTGAAATTCCGCGTACGGTGACATTTCGTGGCCATTCGGCTATTCAGAGAGCAGGTGGTTCGCCAAATTTTGGCGAATTGCCTGCTTGTACTGTGCCTGTTCGAGGGCAGTGAAATCTGTGAAATCTCCCATAGAGAAGCAATGGTTAATCTGTTCAGAGACACCGAACAGCAGAGATATGTCAGTGAAATGCCCTGCTGTTCGGTGGTTTCATTCGGCAGGTTTATTTAGGAGAAATATTCCCGCTTTAATTCAATATTTGATAAACCGTTTATTCTTTTAATCTGCAGCAAAAAATCTCTTTATTTATAGATTTATTAGGATCTTTTAGCCTATGGGGTTCGCCTGATTAAACCTGCTGAATGAAACCACCGAACAGCAGGGCATTTCACTGACATTTCTCAGCTGTTCGGTGTCTGTGAATAGATTAACCATTGCTTCTCTATGGGGGATTTCACTGCCGCCGAACAGGCACCGCATTTGCTGGCAATTGACCAATATTTGGCAAACTGCCTGCTCTCTGAATAGCCGAATGGCCACACAATTGCAAAGTTCGGGGAAATTCACGCTTGGTGCAATTCATTGGCCAATTCGGTGCTCTTTGAATAACCCCTTGAGTGTTCACTTCAGCTAGCCAGGGGTCACTGCAGATATTTAGGGGGTCATTCCAGCTACCTGGGAGTTCGCTTCAGCTATTGCGAGTTCTTTCCTGCTGTTTGGGTTTTAGGGGTTCACTGCAGCTATTTGGGGGTCACTCCAGCTATGTCAGGGTTCACTCCAACTTTTCGGGGTGTTCACTCTAGCTATTCAAGGGTTTCCGTCAGCTATCTGGGGTTCACTGCAGCTCAAGGGTTCAGTCTAGCTATCTGAGGTTCATTTCAGATATTTGGGGTTCACTGCAGCTCAGGGGTTCAGTCTAGCTATCGGGGTTCACTGCAGATCAGGAGTTCAGTCTAGCTATCCAGGGTTCACTGCAGATCAGGGATTCAGTCTAGCTATCCACGGTTCAGTGCAGCTCAGGGGTTCAGTTTAGCTATCTGGGGGTTAACTGCAGATCAGGAGTTCAGTCTAGCTATCCGGGATTCACTGCAGCTCAGGGATTCAGTCTAGCTATCCGGGATTCACTGCAGCTCAGGGATTCAGTCTAGCTATCCACAGTTCAGTGCAGCTCAGGGGTTCAGTCTAGCTATCCAGGGTTCACTGCAGATCAGGGATTCAGTCTAGCTATCCACAGTTCAGTGCAGCTCAGGGGTTCAGTCTAGTTATCCAGGGTTCACTGCAGATCAGGGGTTCAGTCTAGCTATCCACAGTTCAGTGCAGCTCAGGGGTTCAGTCTAGCTATCCGGGGTTCAGTCTAGCTATCCGGGGTTCACTGCAGATCAGAGGTTCAGTCTAGCTATCTGGGGGTTCACTGCAGCTCAGGGGTTCAGTCTAGCTATCCAGGGTTCACTGCAGATCAGGGGTTCAGTCTAGCTATCCAGGGTTCAATGCAGCTCAGGGGTTCAGTTAGCTATCTGGGGTTCACTGCAGATCAGGGGTTCAGTCTAGCTATCCAGGGTTCAATGCAGCTCAGGGGTTCAGTTTAGCTATCTGGGGGTTCACTGCAGATCAGGGGTTCAGTCTAGCTATCTGGGGTTCACTGCAGATCAGGGGTTCAGTCTAGCTATCCAGGGTTCACTGCAGATCAGGGGTTCAGTCTACTAGCTATCCAGGGTTCAATGCAGCTCAGGGGTTCAGTTTAGCTATCTGGGGGTTCACTGCAGATCAGGGGTTCAGTCTAGCTATCCAGGGTTCAATGCAGCTCAGGGGTTCAGTTTAGCTATCTGGGGGTTCACTGCAGATCAGGGGTTCAGTCTAGCTATCTGGGGGTTCACTGCAGCTCAGGGGTTCAGTCTAGCTATCTGGGGTTCAATGCAGCTCAGGGGTTCAGTCTAGCTATCTGGGGTTCACTGCAGATCAGGGGTTCAGTCTAGCTATCTGGGGGTCACTGCAGCTCAGGGGTTCAGTCTAGCTATCTGGGGGTTCACTGCAGCTCAGGGGTTCAGTCTAGCTATCTGGGGTTCACTGCAGCTCAGGGGTTCAGTTTAGCTATCTGGGGGTTCACTGCAGATCAGGGGTTCAGTCTAGCTATCTGGGGAGTTCACTGCAGCTCAGGGGTTCAGTCTAGCTATCTGGGGGTTCACTGCAGCTCAGGGGTTCAGTCTAGCTATCCGGGGTTCACTGCAGATCAGAGGTTCAGTCTAGCTATCTGGGGAGTTCACTGCAGCTCAGGGGTTCAGTCTAGCTATCTGGGGGTTCACTGCAGCTCAGGGGTTCAGTCTAGCTATCTGGGGGTTCACTGCAGATAATCACTTTCCTGAAGAACCACTTTATTATTTATACACAAAACAAAACGCTATTTTTTTGCTTTCTTGTTTGCTGTCGCTCCATAGGAAGAGGCAGAGGGATGAGGTCAGGTTTTGAAGCGGCTGCTCGTACTGTAATCAGCAGAAAGCTGCAAATGATTCGAGGCTTATTACAGACGAAAATCCGAATAATCTCTTTAGGAATTAATTTCCTCTGCCTGGCAACCGTTCCATGTTTACATTGTCAGCAAACGATTGCCACTTCCTTGGTTACCTTTACCAAACGAGTCTCTGTGCCGCCCCCTCTGGAACGTTAATGGGCCTAATATCGATATTAAAAACCATTGTATCGCACGATGAATGCGGCGCACGGTGAATGCGGCGCACGGTGAATGTGGCGCACGATGAATGTGGTGCACGGTGAATGCGGCGCACAGTGAATGTGGCGCACGGTGAATGCGGCGCACGGTGAATGTGGCGCACGGTGAATGCGGTGCACGGTGAATATGGCGCACGATGAATGCGGCGCACGGTGAATGTGGCGCACGATGAATGTGGCGCACGATGGATGTGGCGCACGGTGAATGTGGCGCATGGTGAATGCGGCGCACGTGAATGTGGCGTAACGATGAATGCGGCGCACGTGTGTGAATGTGCGCACGATGAATGTGGCGCACGATGGATGTGGCGCACGGTGAATGTGGGGCACGGTGAATATGGCGCACGATGAATGCGGCGCACAGTGAATGTGGCGCACGATGAATGTGGCGCACGATAGATGTGGCGCACGGTGAATGTGGCGCATGGTGAATGCGGCGCACGTGAATGTGGCGTACGATGAATGCGGCGCACGATGAATGTGGCGCACGATGAATGTGGCGCACGATAGATGTGGCGCACGGTGAATGCGGCGCACGGTGAATGTGGCGCACGGTGAATGTGGCGTACGATGAATGCGGCGCACGTGAATGTGGCGTACGATGAATGCGGCGCACGTGAATGTGGCGTACGATGAATGCGGCGCACGGTGAATGTGGCGCACGATGAATGTGGCGCACGATGGATGTGGCGCACGGTGAATGTGGGGCACGGTGAATATGGCGCACGATGAATGCGGCGCACGGTGAATGTGGCGCACGATGAATGTGGCGCACGATAGATGTGGCGCACGGTGAATGTGGCGCATGGTGAATGCGGCGCACGTGAATGTGGCGTACGATGAATGCGGCGCACGATGAATGTGGCGCACGATGAATGTGGCGCACGATAGATGTGGCGCACGGTGAATGCGGCGCACGGTGAATGTGGCGCACGGTGAATGTGGCGTACGATGAATGCGGCGCACGTGAATGTGGCGTACGATGAATGCGGCGCACGTGAATGTGGCGTACGATGAATGCGGCGCACGGTGAAAGTGGCGCACGATGAATGTGGCGAGCGTACTCTATGCTTATCACTTGCCGATTGCTTTTAATGTCCTCTGCCAGTTAATTTTAGCAATTTTCTGTCGTAATCTAGACTAGAATGGATGACATAACAGGACAGGCTACATTATTAACTTTTTTGTTTGGGTTTTTGTCCCTAGGAAAGCGTCTCCATACAAACCTGCGTAGAAAAAAATGCCGCATTTTAATTATAATGATAAATAAACACATATATTTAAAGAGGTGGACAGGCTCAGGATTCAAGGGATGCTTTTTTTGGGACATACTAAAGCACATACCCGCAGTAGGGGTTATTCAGAGAGAGCCGATCTGGCCCCCGAAATGTAACCAGACCCCGAAATTCAGCGTACGGTGCCATTTCGGGAATTTGGCTATTCAGAAAGCAGGCAATTTGCCAAATTTTGGCAAACTGCCTGCAAGTTCGGTGCCTGTTTGACGGCAGTGAAATCCCCATAGAGAAGCAATGGTTAATCTATTCAGAGACACCGAACAGCAGAGAAATGTCAGTGAAATGCCCTGCTGTTCGGTGGTTTCATTCGGCAGGTTTATTCAGTCGAATCCCATAGGTTTCAATGTTAAAAATATTCCCGTTTTAATTCAATATCTAATAAACCGTTTATTGTTTTATTCTGCAGCAAAAAGTCTCTTTATTTTTCTATTTTATTTTTTCAGGATTTTTTAGGCATTTTTCGGAATTTTTTCGGCAAAATTTCTTTCAGTTTTTTTTTTTAAAGTGTTTTTTTTTGTAACATCCTTTTTTATTATCATTCATTGGATCTTATATGTAAATTCCAGACATTTTCGTTCAGTAGATTTTCTGCAAACAGCGTTTCACATTTCAAACTTTCAAGCCAACTGTTTTTTTTTTTTTCCACCCCGTTCGTCTACGGTGTCGGCTTTTTCCGGCGGCTGCTCTGCGCTGTGATCGACGGCTGCTCGGAAACGGAAGGAAATCAAGTCACCTGGGATGTCTGTTTGATTTCCTACCTGCAGTGTATGGATTATTCATGCTGCGGGGTGGCATTTTTGATGTACTGCCCATCACCATTAGTAAATGATACGTGTCCAGGAAAACATGGCCGACCTGGCAACCCTACCACAGTGGCTAACTGTCCTGGTTTTCCATGCACGCTCTTGGGTTTGTGCTTGGTGTCCTGGGGGTTAATTTTCCCAGGATTCAATCCCAAGATTTGAGTCTTTCAGTGATTGAGTTACGTTCTGGTACAATTTACCTCCGTGACACCAAGGACTAACCCAGGAACCTAACAGGAACCTAACAGGAACCTAACAGGAACCTAACAGGATCACTCCGTTGGCGACTATGTATTATGTGTATATATTATACATCTTTAAAAGAAGGAATGGGGTTTAATGGTTTGTTTTCGTTGCAATAAAGGCTTTTTCATATTACCGGTACTGGCCAGAACGTTACTGTGTAGTAAATGCTGTTTGCAGCTGGAAGCTCCTCGGGGAGATGCACTTCCTGCATTGTTGACGTTTTTTCTCATGGTATGCTAACTATAGGGTCTAGAGATGCACCATACCATTTTCTAAGACAGAGTGCGAGTACTGATACTTTTATTTAATGTCAAGTGACACTTTTCAATAAATAATTTAGGATTTTGCTGAAAGCCTGTCCAATTTATGTTAATATTGAAATGTATGGCCAGACAACCCATTTACCCACTGCCAGCAAACACCCTGACCGCACACACACAGACACCAGACCTCAGATATATATATATATACACAGACATATATATACACACACCAGACCTCTGATAGATATATATATATATATACACAGACATATATATACAGACACCAGACCTCAGATATATATATATACACACACACCAGACCTCTGATATATATATATATATATACACACACACACACACCAGACCTCTGATAGATATATATATATACACACACACCAGACCTCTGATAGATATATATATATACACACACACACACACCAGACCTCTGATAGATATATATACGCAGACATATATATATATATACACACACACAGACACAGACCTCAGATATATATAATATATATATACACACACACCAGACCTCTGATATATATAAATACACAGACATATATATACACACACAGACACAGACCTCAGATATATATATATATACACACACATTTCAGATATATATATACACAGACACCAGACCTCAGATATATATATACACACAGACACCAGACCTCAGATATATATATATAATATATATACACAGACACCAGACCTCAGATATATATATATACAGACACCAGACCTCATATATACACACACACAGACACCAGACCTCTGATATATAATATATATATATACACAGACACCAGACATATATATACACACACACACACCAGACCTCAGATATATATACACACACACAGACACCAGACCTCAGATATATATACACACAGACACCAGACCTCAGATATATATATATATACAGACACCAGACCTCATATATATATATATAATACACACACACAGACACCAGACCTCAGATATATATATATAATATACACAGACACCAGACATATATATACACACACACACACCAGACCTCAGATATATATACACACACACAGACACCAGACCTCAGATATATATATACACACAGACACCAGACCTCAGATATATATATATATACAGACACCAGACCTCATATATATATATATAT
>CM019064.1:17546572-17633334 GCA_009667805.1 Leptobrachium leishanense
AAACCAAAAATTTTTTTTTTTAAATGCATGGCCTTTCTGGGCTTCCGTAGAAATACTATGGGCCCCATTACATTATTCGCTCTGCGCATTTGCGCGACTGCAAAACCCATTGGCACAGAACGTCGTATTACCACGTTCGCACGAATGATGCGCGTTAACGTCCAATGCGAGTGACCCTGCGTGAACCCAGCGCAAGTGCGTGCGCGCATCCTATACTTAACATTATGAGCGCAAATGCGTTAAGCGGATGGTATTACAATCGATGCGCAGCTTCCTACGAACGACGTTTGCGCGCATAATTGTAACTTTTTGGAAAACCTGGTGTTACCTGCAAATCTGAACGTTCTGGCCGGAACAAAATACACCAGCACGAAAACAAAAATACAGCACAGTACAGGTACACATTCTACACATACCCAGACATTAAAATTTAATCATTTGTCAAAATGTTTTTTTGCTGCAGCACAGATACGCAGATTGACTTTGACAGGCGCAACATCCGAAACCTAGAAAATGGTGGTTCTTAATTCTGATTGGCTGAATCCTGTGAAAAAACAGTCCGCCCACCGATTCCTGCACGCAACGTTCATTTGCGCACGAATTTGCACGTCGGATTGGCGCACGGGAAAACCTGATGGCTGAAAAAATGCGCTCGGATCGTAATACAGCGTTAATTTTAGCGCGATAACGCATTTTGCGAAGCGCAAAAAATATTGCGCTGCACGAACGCATTTGCGCTGAGATTGTAATAGGGCCCTATTATTTTTATCCATTTCTGAAGCATGAGCTCTAATGGAGAAAGAAAGTCAGATAGGGAATGATGATACAGTGTATCTGTAAAACAAGATTTACAGGGTTATTCAGAGAGAGGTGAAAAGCAGGAGAATGACTGGAGAATGAAAAATTCTAGGTCTAAATAGCCAAACCCGAAAAATTCTCCCTTTCATCTCACTTTCCAAATCGGCTATTTTGACCTAGAATTTTTCATTCTCCAGTCATTCTCCTGCTTTTCACCTCTCTCTGAATAACCCTGATTGTGGCACATTACTGCACAGTGATAGTTGCTGCAAAAGTAACGTTAGAACTGTAACAGTTTACATTTCAGGCAATACCGGATTTCCTGTACATGTGTCTTCCGCGTTACTTGTTTGGACACGCACTAGGGATGTGCGTTTCGGGTTTCGGAATTTCGGAATTTTCACGAAATTTCCCGATTCGTGTTTTCGGATGCGGCCGAATTTCCGAAAATTTTTAGATCCGAAAATGTCAGATCCGAAACGTTTTCCGAGCCGAAACGAAATATTTTTGGATTTTTCGAATGGACTTGAAATGTGTCAAACAAGGAGAACAGACGTTCCGAAAAAACGAAAATTTTCCGAAAAAACGAAAAGTCGATACAAAAACGGGCAAAGTGACACGAAAAATACGAAAAATGGTCGATATTCCGAAAAATGTACAATTCCGAAAAACTAAAATTTCCGAAATCACGAAAAGTCGATACAAGAACTGAGCACAGTGACACGAAAATACGAAAAATGGTCGATATTCCGAAAAAAAAATGTACCCGAAAAACGAGCCGAACCGAATCGAATCGAAACCGAAATCGGTCGAAACGAGCCGAATCGAAAAGTTTAAAAATCTGAAAAATCGAACCGAATCGAACCGAAAAAAAAATCGGTGCACAAGCCTAACACGCACTCATGACGGAGCATGTGAAGAAAGAGGGTGGTGATTTTCAGTGTCCCCACGTATTGCTAGATAGTGCTCAATATACAATATATTGCCAAAAGTATTCGCTCACCCATCCATATGCGAGTCAAGGCAGGTGAGCGAATACTTTTGGCAATATACAGGGTTATTCAAAGAGATCCGAATTGCTTGAGAAAGGTAACCGAACGCTGAAAATCAGCGTTCGGTTACCTTTCCTGGCCATTCGTCTATCCAGAGAGCAGGCAATTCGCCAAATCCTGGCGAATTGCCTGCAGATACGGTGCCTGTTCGGTGCCTGTTCGAGGGCAGTGAATCCCCATGAAGCACTGCTTCGGCTATTCAGAGAACACAAACCAGCAGTGAAAGGTTCCCGAAATGCCCTGCCATTCGGTGGTTTCATTCGACAGGTTTATTCAGGAGAATCCCATAGGCTTCAATGTTAAAAATATTCCCGTTTTAATTCAATATCTAATAAACCGTTCATTATAAAATTCTGCAGCAAAGAGTCTCTTTATTTATAGATTTTTTAGGATATTTTAAGCATTTTTCTGATTTTTTTTTAAAAGTCCAATTTTTTTTATTTTTTTTAACTTTACTTCTTTTTTCTGTAACAGCCCTTTTTATTATCATTCATTGGATTTTATATGTGAATTTCAGACATTTTCCCTCAGTAGTTTCTTTGCAAACAGCGTTTCACTTTTCAAACATTCAAGACGTCTGCGGTGTCGGCTTTTTCCGGCGGCTTCGCTGCGTGTGATCGGCTCCTGCTCGGGTTTTTCCGTGGTTTTCGGCGGGTTAATCCAGATGTTTTAGCGGGTTTTCGGCGTGCATTCGCTGGGTTTTACGGTTCGTTTTCGTCGGGTTTGCGGCAGCTTTTCCCTGCAATTCGGGGACCCTGTGGTGTTTGCTGAATACACCGCAGGGTCGCCGAAATGGGATCGGCAACACGAACCGAATTGAAGAGAAAGAAAAGTCACCGAACGTGCTGTGACTTTTGGAATCTCTTTGAATTACCCTGATAGTGTATCAATCAGATTGGGACCATTTATCCTTCGGACAATCTGATGAGCACTATCCAGCTATACGTGGGGCACCGGAAAACAGTATCCATTCGCCCCGGAGATATTGTGATTGGTTTATTTTATTTTTTTATAAAAAAAATTCCCCAATATTTATTTATTTATTTTTACTCTTTTTTTTTTCTTTTCTTTTTCAGAGAAAGGCATCCAAAATGCTCAGGACCAGAAGCGTTCTGCTTTTGGGATTTTTGTACCATGAACCAAAGGGATCAGCAAACGTGTGCACAGTTTCAAAGCCAGAACCGACGTTTAAGGCTGGGGTCAGACTAACGCATTTTTAACGTGCGTTCTGGCGCACTTAATCACGGCCGCACTAGCAGCAAATGACGCGCAATGACGGCCAATATACGAAGTGCGGCCGCACGAAAGTCCGGCTGCGCAACGCAAGCGGCAAACGAATGCATTTTTTTCGAGAACGCAGAACCGCTAGTACTGACGCACAGAGTGCGCTGCGTCCGCTAGCGGCGTGTGTGCGTGATTAGGAGACGTCAGACGCTGCTAATGTCCGGCCAACATAAGGCTAGGGTCAGACGAACGCATTTTTTGCGTTGTCCGTGAAAAAGTGCGTTCGAACGAATGGACGTATTTTTTCACGGAATACGCGATAGCGGTCATACGATGCGCATTTCCGTCCGTGATTTTGTACGGATCATCAATAAAACCCTTTTTGCGTCTGGACGTTATGTTGGCCGGACATTAGCAGCGTCTGACGTCTCCTAATCACACACACACGCCGCTAGCGGACGCAGCGCACTCTGTACGTCAGTAGTAGCGGTTTGACGTTCTCGAAAAAATACGTTCGTTTGCCACTTGCGTTGCCCGGACGAACTTTCGTGCGGCCGTTCGTCGTATGTTCGCCGGCATTGGACGTTATTTGCTGCTAGCACGGCCGTGATTTCGTGCGGCTAAACGCACGTTAAAACTGCTTTCGTCCAGACGCAAAAAGTGTTTTATTGACGATCCGTAAAAAAACACGCACGAAAATGCGCATCGTCTGACAGCTTTCGCGTCCACCGTAAAAAAAAATACGTCAATGCGTTCAGACGCACTTTTTGAGGGTCGATGCGAATAACGCGTTCGTTTGACCCTAGCCTAAATCCAGAAAGAGGAAAAGGTATAAATGTATATATATGGGTTATTACTTATCAAGCAGTAAATTATTATTAGTTATATTGGAGGATTTTGGGTTAGGATTACAATGAGGAACCTCAGCTCCCTGGATCTCGTGACGTGCCCGTCCGTGCCGCGGGACGCAAACTTGGAGGAAATCAATAAAACCAGGACGGTCGTGAGTTCACATTGAGTGAATTATCCATCGGAGATGCATCCCACCCTGTACCCTCCTTGCTCGTCGTGCCTGGGGGTCCGTTTATTTACTAATTGGGGATATATATGAATTGAAAAGATAATGGCGAATTTTTAACCAAAATAATAATACTTGTAGATTTTACTATTTTGCCCAAAATTTGAAATTTATTCCCAGGATATTGGATAAGTCCCTTTTTATAAAACCTGCCGCCGTCGCCTCGAAATCCGCTGGGTAGCGTTCACTCACAGTTGGCGATCCAGATCCCTCGGGGTATAAAATGCCACGGCTTGGCAGCGATGCCCGGGATAGAGATGTCTGGCGGTGCCTGCAGATTACTGGGAGAATGTCACGCGAGGAACAGCTGGTTAATACAGGTCATACGTGCGGGACAGTGTAACGGGATGTCTTCTGGTAGGGGGGATCCGGCCTATATTTATCAGAGGTCATGGCGGTGCGTAGCGCGGGGCAGACCCGGGTACCGGTCAGGATACAAACACAGGCTCAGTTTAACGAGGAGAAAGCGAGGAAGCGGGGAGCCGGCGAGGTCGTTCTCCTGGAGAGAAACATGATTAGACTATTGTAACCGCTGCGAGTGGTATCAACACAGGGGATCTGTCTAATAAGATGTCACATGGCGTCTTATACGGAACGACAGTCTCGGCGTACTCAGCTGAATCTCTCGCCCCCCCCCCCGCTGAGCGCAATGTCTGGCGTGTTTAAAGGGACAATGACACAATCTGGATGACGGATGCTGCTTTCAAGAGGTGCATTTTGCTGATCTGTCACAGACAATTAAGGCTAAGGTCAGACGAGCGCAGTTTTAACGTGCGTTTAGCCGCACGAAATCACGGTCGTGCTAGCAGCAAATGACGTCCAATGCCGGGGAGCATACGACGAACGGCCGCACGAAAGTTCGTCCGCGCAACGCAAGTGGCAAACGAACGCATTTTTTCAAGAACGTGATACGGCTAGTACTGACGTACAGAGTGCGCTGCGTCCGCTAGCGGCGTGTGTGCGTGATTGGGAGACGTCAGACGCTGCTAATGTCCGGCCAACATAACGTCCAGACGCAAAAAGTGTTTTATTGATGATCCGTACAAAATCACGGACGAAAATGCGCATCGTATGACCGCTATCGCGTATTCCGTGAAAAAATACGTCCATTCGTTGGAACGCACTTTTTCACGGACAACGTGAAAAATGCGTTCGTCTGCCTGGGGGTCGCAGCCTCAGAGGTCTTTTCCGACAAGACAAGCGTGAGGGGCAACGAGGGAGAAGCCCCTATGAATTCTAAAAATGTGGGGCTTTTCTATAAAGATGAAGGGCCCTATTACAATCTTTGCGCAAAAACGCACGCAGAACGCGTGAACTTTTGCGAGAAACGTTAACGCGCGTAAATCAACGCTGCTATTACAATCCTCGCGCGTTTTTTCATCCGTCAAAAAAGAACGTGCGTAAAACGGACGCGCACAAACGCGCCCGCAGCAACATTGCGCGCAGAAATCAGTGTGCGGACTGTTTTATTCACACGATTCAGCCAATCAGAATTAAGAACCACAATTGTCTCACGTTAAGTTTTTGCGCCTGTCAAAGTCAACCTGCGCATATATGCTACATCAATAATAAAAACACGCACAACTTCTCCATTTTATTGGTTTGGGTATGTGTAGAATGTGTAACTATACTTTGCTGCGTATTGTTTTTGGGCTGGTGTATTTGAGTTCGGCAGGTTGATAGAATTTGCCATTAACACCAGCTTTTAGGAGTTGCGAAAATTATGCGCGCAAAGGCTGTGCGTTACAAACTGCGCATAGATTGTAATACCATCCGCGTAGCAGCGCACAAACACATTTGCGCTCACAATGTTAAGTATAGGACGCGCAAAGTACAGTAAGTTCGCTCAGGTTCACCCGCGGTAGAGTTATACGCGCGTTTGTTGCACTGAGATTGTAATACGACGTTCTGCGCAAAGGGTTTTACACCTGGCGTTAATGCGTTTTTGCGCAGACGCTGACATTTGCACGAAGATTGTAATAGGGCCCGAAGTTTTTTGAAAAAAACCAAAACAAGAGCATAGTGCGTCCTCTCGCTACAAATCTTACACAGTTTACGTCTCACATTCTGAATACGCTACATCATTAAACCATCGTCTCTCCCTCTGCGAAAAAAATATTAACAGGGTTATTCATAGAGAGCCGATCTACCCCGAACTGTGAATTTCCCCGTACGGTGACATTTCGGGGCCATTCGGCTATTCAGAGAGCAGGCAGTTCACCAAATTTTGGCGAACTCCCAGCAAGTACGGTGCCTGTTCGACGGCAGTGAAATCCCCCATAGAGAAGCAATGGCTAAACTATTCAGAGACACCGAACAGCAGAGAAATGTCAGTGAAATGCCCTGCGTTCGGTGGGTTCATTCGGCAGGTTTATTCAGGAGAATCCCATAGGTTTCAATGTTAAAAATAGTCCCATTTTTATCAAATATCTAATAAACAGTTTATTATTTTAACCTGCAGCAAAAAGTCTCTTTTATTTTTTCTTTAAAGATTTTTTAGGCAATTTTCACAAAAAAAAATCCGATTTTTTTTTTTTTCCAAATAGTGTTTCTTTTTTCTGTAGCAGCCTTCTTTATTATCATTCATTGGATCTTATGTGTAAATTCCAGACATTTTCGTTCAGTAGTTTGTTTTGCAAATAGCGTTTCAAATTTGTCACTTTCAATTTTTTTTTTTCTTTACCCTTTTCTTGGGCTTGTTGGATTTTTCCGGCGGCTGGTCGACGCTGTGTTCATCGGATCGCCAGCTTTTTCCGGACGTGGATCGGCGGCTTTGCAGTGGCTTATCAGATCGGATAATTTCTGCAAATTTTAAAAAACCGCCGCAAAAGCGCCAGAACTATCAGATCCGATAATTTTGGTGCTTTCGTGTTTTTTTTTTTAAGGCTAGGGTCAGACGAACGCATTTTTCGCGTTGTCCGTGAAAAAGTGCGTTCGAACGAATGGACGTTTATTTTCACGGAATACGCGATAGCGGTCATATGATGCACATTCTCGTCCGTGATTTTGTACGGATCATCAATAAAACACTTTTTGCATCTGGACGTTTTGTTGGCCGGACATTAGCAGCGTCTGACGTCTCCTAATCACGCACACACGCCGCTAGCGGACGCAGCGCACTCTGTACGTCAGTACTAGCGGTATCACGTTCTCGAAAAAATGCGTTCGTTTGCCACTTGCGTTGCGCGGACGAACTTTCGTGCGGCCGTTCGTCGTATGTTCCCCGGCATTGGACGTCATTTGCTGCTAGTACGGCCGTGATTTTGTGCGGCTAAACGCACGTTAAAACTGCGCTAGTCTGACCTTAGTCTAAGTCAGCGTTTTTGCGGCGGGTGTTCTCTGCACTTCGGGACCCTGCGGTGAATGCTGAATACACCACAGGGTCGGGAAATTTGATTCCCCGATGTGCGGAGAACGAGAGAGCAACGGAATGTTGATGACATGGCGGTGCTCTCTGAATAAACCCCTTAAAAAAGCAATTGCAGGATTTTATTTTCTGGGAAATAAGAGCTTTATCCCATGTAAATAATGGAGTCATTTCAGCAGGCCCTGTAATATAGAGAGTTAATCCATTAATGGCACTTAGAACATGACATTCTTAAACTGTGAGGATGAAATGGCATAAATCCATTAAATTGCTCCATGGAATTCCCTTACGGGCGTTTCAATCGCAGCAAAATGCGAGGAAAAGTCGTATGAATGTCACATGATTTACATGTGTTTGGTAGAAAACAGAGGGGTTAAACATTAACCCCCTCCACCCATTTTAACCCTTTAGTTTCGTATAAAGAATCCACTGAATCCAGCGCTAGTCTCCTATTGATCTCTGCAGGATATGACACGCTTTCTGCTCAGCATGTCACATGACTGGGGGGGGGGGCTGGAGCACTGGCTTTCAATGCAGGAAGGCTCTGATCCCATTGGATGTGGCTGGTACTTGAAGTATTCCAAGTCCAGGAAAATGGAGCTGAGGGTCTGGGCGGGGCCTGGCGCCTGTATTTGGATGGCTGAATCAGCCTTTCCGAAGCTCACTCGAAGAGGGAGCAGCGAGCTCACAGATAAGTCTAACTGCTCACACTGTGTAGAGTTTAACTTGTTATGGATGGCGTGAAGGTTCATGTTGTGATAGAGTGCAGCGCATTATTGTCCACTGACTGAGCATTGTAGAAGATGTAGTTCCATAACATCGGTGAGAAAAAGAGAAGTTTGTGAGGGTCCTGAGGACGAGCAACAGCACTAGTGGCCTGCTCTACGGTGGGGCCCGCTCCGGTCTCACAAGGTTTTACTTCGATTGTGCCGTTACAGGGAAAACTAACATCTGGGGACAACTGAAACATCGGGGGACCAAGGCTGCTGACCCTCGCTCTAGATTGAAGGGAAGTGGCTTAACGACTTGGAAAAGCTGAAGGCATTTCTTATAGAACGAGTGCAAGTTGTTGAAGACACTCCAGAATTTGAAAATAATGGACAGAATATTTGGTAGTAATCGCTGGAATAGCGAACAGGGGTCATCAGCCTCGACCCCTCCAGATGTTTTGGAACTACATCTCCCATGATACTCAGCCATTCATTAGGTCGACAGATCCATGTGGGAAATCTAGTTCTGAAACATCTGGGGGGCCGAGGTTGAGCACCTACGATCTGAAACGTCTGATGGTGGTTGAACATTCCAGCTCAGCAAGCTACGCAAACTTCAATGTACATGCTCTGACGGGTAGGGGGTGTTGTACGGGTTAAATTCTGGCCTTCCTATGACGGCGGAAACATCTGGAGAGCAGGAAGTGAAGAAGTTATCAGACGAATAATGTTGTCGACGCGCAGAGACTGCCATCGAAAGGCAACAGTGAGCTCATCACATTCAAAAGAGATTCTGGAAATAGAACGCGCTTGCAGGTCACATCCTACAAGTGCACGTCTTGTACCAGCCGCGATAACAGGTGCCCCGTGAAGAATGGAAACCTTTTGCAGAGGCCAGAAACTGACCACAATGCATTTTCCGTGTGACACGAGGCAGATTTAAATGCCTTCCCTGAACTCAATCAGGATTGCAGAGTGTTTACACGGCAGCCACAAAATGCCGTGAAAAAAGTCCGCAGACACTGGTCCATTTTTGGATTTTTAAGGTATATTTCCTGCAAAAATGCCATGCTCTGATCCGATAAGGTGTCTTGCCTTGCCTGAGTTTGCCCTCTGGTAAGTGGCTTGTGCACCGATTGTTTTTTCGGTTCGATTCAGTTCGATTTGTTCAGATGTTTAAAATTTTCGATTCGGCTCGTTTCGACCGATTTCTGTTTCGATTCGGTTCGGCTCGTTTTTCGTGTACATTTTATTTCGGAATATCGACCATTTTTCGTGTTTTCGGGTCTCTTTGCTCGTTTTTTGTATCGACTTTTCGGAAATTTCGGAAATTTTCGTTTTTTCGGAACGTCTGTTCTCCTCGTTTCAAAAAGTCTACGATAATTCTGGCGATTCTATCGTGTTTTTTTTTTATTAAATAAAGATCCTTTTTTTCTTATGAATAATTGAATATACATTTCACAACTTTATTTAATCATATTAAAATGGTATGAAAGCCAAGGAACAAAAAAAATGAACAAAACGATTTAAAAAACGCTAAACTGACCCGAATGCCACAAGAAACAAGTGATACGCATTTACAAATACAAAATTTACAGAATCAGCGATATAACCGATAATAGTTAAATATACGATTTCCAGAATTACCGAAATGGAACCGAAATCACGAATGGAACCGAAATCATGAATAGAGCGAAAATAAATTTCGATTTGACACATTTCAAGTCCATTCGAAAATTCCGAAAACTTTTCGTTTCGGCTCGGAAAACTTTTCGGATCTATCGGTTTTCGGGTCCGACCCGATTCGGAAATTCGGCCGAATCCGAAGACGCGAATCGGGAAATTTCGTGAAAATTCCGAAATTCCAAAACCCGAAACGCACATCCCTACTGGCAAGGGGGAAGTGTTTTGGCAGGCTGGCAGCCAATCAGTGTGTAAGTCCTCGGTATCCCACAGCATAACAATTGGCTGCGTGCCACTGAAATTCAGCATACGGTGACATTTCAAGGCCATTCGGCTATTCAGAGAGCAGGCAATTCGCCAAATTCTGGCAAATTGCCTGCATGTATGGTGACTGTTCGACGGCAGTGAAATCCCCCATAGAGAAGCAATGGTTAATCTATTCATAGCCACCGAACAGCAGGGAAAAGTTGCTGAAGTGCCCTGCTGTTCGGTGTTCTCATTCGGCAGGTTTATTCAGGCAAATCCTATAGGCTTTAATTTTAAAAATATTCCTGTTTTTATTCAATATCTAATAAACCGTTCATTATTTTATTCTGCAGCAAAAAGTATCTTTATTTATAGATATTTTTTTTTAGGCATTTTTCGGGATTTTTTCAGCAAAGTTTTTCTTCCGTTTTCTTTTTTAACATTGATTTTTCTTTTTTCTGTAACGGCCCTTTTTATTATCATTCATTGGATTTTATGTGTATATTCCAGACATTTTCGTTCAGTGTTTTTTTTTCCAAACAGCGTTTCAATTTTCAAACTTTCAATCGTACTGTTTTTTTTTACCACGTTCGTCTGCGTGTTGGGTTTCTCTGGCGGCTGCTTTGCGCTGTGATCTGCGGCTCGTCTGATTTTTTTCCTGCATGTTCGGCTGGGTTTTTGCAAGCGTTTCTGCGGGCTTTCGGTGAGTGTTCGGCGGGTTTTGCAGTGAGTGTTCGTCGGGTTTGCGGCGAGTATTCCCTGCACTACGGGGGCCCTGCGATGCTTGCTGAATACACCACAGGGTCGGCGAACTAGGAATCGCCGAATTGCCCCGAAGTGCAGGGAACGAAAGGTCACCGAACGTGCGATGACTTTTCGGATCTCTCTCTGAATAACCCTGTAAGTGTTTTTTCCATAAACGCACTGCCAGGAACCAGTGGTTTTCTGGAAAATAATTTTTAATTAATTACACAGTAAGTAGTATTTGGGAATATTCCCAATGTATTCCATACAGTAATAACCTAGTTGCCAGGCAGTTGTCGCCATCTACTGCTCAAAAGAAGTAACTGCAGGTAGAACAGCAGGTCGTGGTTCAGTGTCGGCTGAGGAATGACCAATATATCAGGACATTCCCCAGACAATATGATTTTTTTTTTAGCACCTTGGGCATTTTGCCCACAATGCTAAACCTTTACGAGCGCCTTCTGGAGCCCAAAAGCAAAAAAACGAATTAATTTGCAATCATATAGCACAGCCCCAGATTGTATTAACATGATCTGGGGCTGCTGTGTCTGCTAGGCTTCTGCACCGATTTTTTTTTCGGTTCGATTCGATTTTTCGGATGTTTAAACTTTTCGATTCGGCTCGTTTCGACCGATTTCTGTTTCGATTCGGTTCGGCTCGACTCGTTTTTCGTGTACATTTTTTTTCCGGAATATTGACCATTTTTTCGTATTTTCGTGTCACTTAGCTCGTTTTTTGTATCGACTTTTCGTGATTTTGGAAATTTTCGTTTATCGGAATTGTACATGTTTTCGGAATATCGACCATTTTTCGTATGTTCGTGTCACTTAGCTCGTTTTTTGTATCGACTTTTCCTGATTTTGGAAATTTTCGTTTTTTCGGAACGTCTGTTCTCCTCGTTTCAAAGCAATAAATTTCGATTTGACACATTTCAAGTCCATTCGAAAATTCCGAAAATATTTCGTTTCGGCTCGGAAAACTTTTCGGATCTGCCATTTTCGGATCTAAAACTTTTCGGAAAATCGGCCGCATCCGAAAACACGAATCGGGAAATTTCGTGAAAATTCCGAAACCCGAAACGCACATCCCTAGTGTCTGGTACCACACTGATCCTGTATACACAATGGGCCCTATTCCAAGGTTGGCGATAACCAGAACTGCTGTAAACTTACCAGAACCATTATACTCTATACCAGCGGTCTTAAACTCAAATTACCCTTGGGCCACTGGACAAGTTTTCATATCCCATGGAGACCGCATGCAAAATTTCGAACTCATTTGAAAACAAGTGTATTTATCTTATTATTTATTAAATTAAAAAAATATCAAAATGTAGTATTTTATTAAAATAATTATAATATAAAATCTAAAAATCGATTATTAAAATAATTATATATTAAAATTAAATATATTAAAATATATATGAAAAAAATGAATGCATTGGCGTTGTTCATTTTATAAGGGGGGGGGACAATGCTCCTGCTTTTAAAACTAAAAAAAAGAGATATATTTTTAACTGTATTATTTTTATTTAATTTTATTATCTTTTTGTTATGTTCAGTTTCAATAAAGAGATTCTGGCCTTTCCAATGACACCTCAACCGTCCTTCTAGCTCTTATGGATACAGAGATACCGGGGTCTAAAGGACCCCTGCATCACCTGTAATAGGATCCTGCTGGGCAGGGGGGAATCTCAGAGGTGACGTCATTGCGCGTGTTGGGGGGGCGTGTCCCACAGCAAGGGGTGATGGCAGCCTGCTGTGGCTGAAGCCCCTACTGGGTACCAGATCGGCACCGAGCAGGGGCCCAACAGGACAGGGCATGGAGTGTCCTGCGCTGGGGAGGGAATCTGACTGACTCAAGCCGTCGAACTGCAACTAGGAATGTGTGGGTTTCGTAATTTCGTAATTTTCACGAAATTTCCCGATTCGTGTTTTCGGATGCGGGCGATTTTCCGAAAATTTTTAGATCCGAAAATGGCAGATCTGAAAAGTTTTCCGAGCCAAAACGAAATATTTTCGGAATTTTCGAATGTACTTGAAAGGTGTCAAATCGAAATTTATTGCTTTGAAACGAGGAGAACAGACGTTCCGAAAAAACGAAAATTTCCGAAATCACGAAAAGTCGATACAAAAAACGAGCAAAGTGACACGAAAATACGAAAAATGGTCGATATTCCGAAAACATCTACAATTCCGAAAAACGAAAATTTCCGAAATCACGAAAAGTCGATACAAAAAACGAGCTAAGTGACACGAAAATACGAAAAATGGTCGATATTCCGAAAAAAAAATGTACACGAAAAACGAGTCGAGCCGAACCGAAACAGAAATCGGTCGAAACGAGCCGAATCGAAATGTTTGAAAATCCGAAAAATCTAATCGAATCGAACCGAAAAAAAATTGGTGCACAAGCCTAACTGCAACCAATGACATACGCTGCGAGTCAGAGGAGAGGAGCGCCGCAGCAGCCAGCAAGCGGAGCGTACTAGTTAACGCCCCGCCGACGGGCACAACCCACTCGACAGTAAGGGGTTAAGTAGTTTGCCCCCTAAAGTTATGGGTATAAAGAGGTTAAGTTAAGCTAGGATTGTCTTTTCGAACGTTTTACACAACTCTGTTGGTAATCATTTCTCTGCGAGATATTGTGCGAGGCATGAAAGGTGATCCTGTTACACGAACATGCCACAGCCTTGTTGCCTTTTCTCTGGCAAGAGATAGATTCATCCATGGGCAGAGGGACAAATACAGTTACAATGACACCACAAAAAGTGCAGCTGTTCCATTTCTCCTGCAGAATGTTATCATTCAATCGCTTGTGATGGGGTGTGCGTCTCTGTAATGGGGGGCACATTCTGCCGTTCCTCGGGATAAAGGATTACTCAGACGACACGTCCAGTAATAGCTACTCAACGCTCCTTATTTATCGCTGTTCTACAGCAAGAAAAGAGGGTGTTCGGGAAAGATGTCCTTGTGCCATCTGAGACAAAAATAACATAGGAGAGCTCTGATTACTGATATTTAATATGTGCCGGGCCCAGCCGACTCGCAACCAATTAATACTGTGCTTTTATCTCCCACTGAGCGCCAGTCTTTCTGCATTATGGCTACACAGATAACATGCCGAACTTATCATGGAGGAAGAAAAAAAAAAACGGCTCAGCCATTAATAGGGATACGCTAATGAAGAAACTCAGTGTGAGCCGTTATGCATAAGCTGCTGCCTATTACATGTGAGCCACTATAGGGGTTAAGAGAGGTCTGAAATGTCGCCGAAATGTAACCAGACACTGAAATTCAGCGTGCCTGTTTGACGGCAGTGAAATCTCCATAGAGAAGTAATGGTTAATCTATTCAGAGACACCGAACAGCAGAGAAATGTCAGTGAAATGACCTGCGGTTCGGTGGTTTCATTCGGCAGGTTTATTCAGGCAAATCCCATAGGTTTCAATGTTAAAAATTTTCCCGTTTTAATTCAATATCTAATAAACCATTTATTATTTTAATCTGCAGCAAAAAGTCTCTTTATTGATTTTTTAGGATCTTTTAGGCATTTTTCTGGATTTTTTCGACAACATTTTTAAAATTATTATTTTTTTCTTCTTTCTGTAACAGCCCTTTTTATTATCATTCATAGCATCTTATATGTAAATTCCAGGCAGTTCCGTTCAGTAGATTTTTGTTGTTGTTGCAAACAGTGTTTCAATTCTGACACTTTCAATCGTATTGTTTTTTTTTTTTACCCGTTCGTCAGCTTGTCAGCTTTTTCCAGCGTCTGCTCTGCGCTGTGATCAGCGGCTCGTCGGCTTTTTCCAACATGTTCGGCGTGTTTTTTGTGGCGGTTCCGGCAGGTTTTTTGGCGGGTGCTCGGCAGGTTTGTGGCGGATTTTCCCTGTACTCCAGGGACCCTGCGGTGAATGCTGAATTCACCGCAGGATGGGGACCAGTGATTCCCTGAAGTGCATGGATGTGCGGGGAACGAGTGAATGTCGGCGATATTTCAGTGCTCTCTGAATAACCCCCCACAGGCCCTCAGACAAACATCCCAACTAGCGCAACTTTCTGCTCCACTCATAAGTTACATTACACATGTTACATGAATATACATTTCAATATTTTATTTATTTGCAAAGTATTTTAACAGGAAGGATACATTGAGATTTCTCTCGTTTTCAAGTATGTCCTGGGTTCAAGAACATTGAAATTTTACAGTTGTTACAGAAACACAAAGTAATAAAATGCAAGATATAAAAAATAAATAACACAAATATACAGATTATCACAGGAATAAATATGTAGGAAATAAAGTCATTATGTAACATGTTTACAGGTGCATTCTGTATATAGTCACTATGTTACATGTTTACAGGTGCATTCTGTATATAGTCACTGTGTTACATGTTTACAGGTGCATTCTGTATATAGTCACTATGTTACATGTTTACAGGTGCATTCTGTATATAGTCACTATGTTACATGTTTACAGGTGCATTCTGTATATAGTCACTGTGTTACATGTTTACAGGTGCATTCTGTATATAGTCACTGTGTTACAGGTTTACAGGCGCATTCTGTATATAGTCACTATGTTACATGTTTACAGGTGCATTCTGTATATAGTCACTATGTTGCATGTTTACAGGAGCATTCTGTATATAGTCACTATATTACATGTTTACAGGTGCATTCTGTATATAGTCACTATGTTACATGTTTACAGGTGCATTCTGTATATAGTCACTATGTTACATGTTTACAGGCGCATTCTGTATATAGTCACTGTGTTACATGTTTACAGGCACATTCTGTATATAGTCACTGTGTTACATGTTTACAGGCGCATTCTGTATATAGTCACTATGTTACATGTTTACAGGTGCATTCTGTATATATTCATTATGTTACATGTTTACAGGCGCATTCTGTATATAGTCACTGTGTTACATGTTTACAGGTGCATTCTGTATATAGTCACTGTGTTACATGTTTACAGGTGCATTCTGTATATAGTCACTGTGTTACATGTTTACAGGTTCATTCTGTATATAGTCACTATGTTACATGTTTACAGGTGCATTCTGTATATAGTCACTGTGTTACATGCTTACAGGTGCATTCTCTATATAGTCACTGTGTTACATGTTTACAGGTGCATTCTGTATTGAGGTAAGTTAATAGGGAGCTCTTAAGTGACTTTAGACTGGGGGAAGATTTGATGGCGTCTGGGAAGTTATTCCATATTTGTGGTGCTCTGTAGGAAAATGAGGATCGAGCCACTGTCTTTTTGTATTGTGGTATTGTAAGTAAGGTGCAGGTCCTGGATCGGAGGTTATAGGATGAGGGAACTGCTAGGGGAAGCAGTCTATTCAGATAGGGTGGTAGCTTCCCAGAAAACCTCTTAAACACCAGGTTGGAAAGGTGAAGGGTGCGTCTGGATTCCAGCGATGGCCAGTTTAGCTCTTTTAACATGTCACAATGGTGGGTCATAAAGTTATATGTTGTAGCACAAAGCGGCAGAATGAGTTATACAATGTAGTAAGTTTATGAAGGTGCGTTTGCGGGGCGGCTGCATACACTACATCTCCATAATCAATAGCCGGCATAAGCATTTGTTGTACAATCTGCTTTCTTACCGCAGGGCTCAGGCAGGATTTGTTTCTGTACAAGGCACCTAGTTTGGGGTAAAGTTTAGATGAGAGTTTTTCGATGTGGGGCCAAAGGATAGATTTGGGTCTAACCACATACCTAGATTTGAGAGAAGTGACTGTGGTCAGCGTGCCATTTGATTTTGTCCTGACATGTAGATGGGGATTTTGCAGTTTATGTAGTTTAGGTGCTGTTCCAAAGAGCATTGTGACAGTTTTGTTAGTATTTAGAAAAAGTTTGTTGTGTTTGATCCACTTTTCTGCCTCTGTGAATTGTTCTTGCAGCACGGCCTCCAGCTGCGGGAGATTTGGTTTGCTGGTATAGATTACGGTGTCGTCTGCGTACATGTGTACAGTTGAGGCTTTGCAGACGTTGGGCAGATCATTTATGAATATCGTGAATAGCAGGGGGCCTAGTATTGAGCCTTGGGGTACACCGCAAGTGACTGGGAGGGGGAGGGAGGAGCAGCCAGAAATGGACACATATTGCGATCGGTCGGATACATATGAATGAAAACATTTTAGTGTGTGATCGCCAATACCGGAGTTTTTAAACTTTTGTAATAGAATGCCGTGGTCTACTGTGTCAAAGGCCTTGGCGAAATCAAGGAAGATGCTCCAGTTAGGTTTCCTTGTTCCATGCCAGCTTGGATATCATTGAAAACTTTTAGAATGGCAGTTGTAGTTGAGTGATTTGGACGAAAGCCGGATTGATCTGGGGTTAAATAGTTTGAGCATTGATAATAATCATGTAATTGCATGTACACACATTTTTCCAAAATTTTTGACATTACAGGGAGCAATGATATCGGACGGTAGTTGGATACTGAAGTGTTGTCTCCACTTTTATGGATAGGTACCACTCTTGCCATCTTTCAGAGTTTGGGTATGTATATCCAGTTGCCAGTGATTCGTTGATTAGGGTTGCGACAGGTTTTGCAATTGCCGGCGCACTGATTTTCAGCAGCATTGCTGGGATTTGAGCAGGTCCCGGCTCAAATTAAATTTTTTGATTACGGAGAAGTTTAGTTATGACACTGACAGGCACTGGTATAAAACTGAATTTCTCTGCGTTACAGGGTCTTTGCACAGTTGGGGGGGCCTAACCTGAGTGCAACCTCTCTGAATGCGTGTCATTTCCGAGCTTAGCAATCAGGGTGGTGGCGCATCCAACAAAATAATCATTAAAGGCATTTGCTACATCTAGGGGGTGTTGCAGGGTTTTGTTGTTTATTTTGACAGCAGCCGGTTGGGAGTGGACGGGGGGTGAGTGTATGTTACTTATAATTTTTCAAAAATGTCTAGGGTTTGATATGTTATTGTTTAGATTTTCATTGAAGTATTGGGCTTTAGCCATTTTGTTTGCTTTGTGCATGCATTCTGGCATTCTCTGTATTCACAGTGATCGTTCACAGAACCAGTAGTCTTGAATTTTGACCACAGTGAATCTCTAAGCTGGTACATTTGTGTAAGATCAGCTGTAACCCAGGGAGATGGGCCCCTTTTAATCTAGGGTCAAACAAAAGCATTTTTACACGTGAACGTAAAAAAGTGCGTCCGAACGCATTGACGTATTTTTTCACGGAATAGGCGGAAACGGTCATACGATGCGCATTTTCGTGCGTGATGTTTTACGGATCCAAACCAGGAAACTTTTTGCGTCTGGACGTTATGTTGGCCGGACACGAGCAGGGTCTGACGTCTCCAAATCACACACACACACCACTAGCGGGCGCAGCGCACTCTGTACGTCCGTACTAGCGGTTCAGCATTCTCGAAAAAATGCGTTCATTTTCCACTTGCGTTGCGCAGCCGGACTTTCGTGCGACCGTACTTCGTATATTGGCTGTCATTGCCCGTCATTTGCTGCTAGTGCGGCCGTGATTAAGTGCGCCAGAACGCACGTTAAAGATGCGCTGGTCTGACCCCAGCCTTACTCGCACTTTACGCAGCGGGGCATGGAAATTCCAGAGTTCCAGGAGCTCAGACTGAAAGTATTCAATTGCACAGTTAAGGTCTGGGATTAGATTTAGTCTGTACCATGGGAGCTGTTTGAGATCACATAGGAATGATTCAAGATTACATTTCTTGAGATACCTGGTGATTATTACCTTTGGGGGAGATTTTGTGGCCTTTATTTTACGCACACAGTACACTAGGCAGTGGTCACTGAAGCTATTAGCGAGAATGCCTGCCTCCTGTATTCTATCATGACATGGTGAGAGAATCCAGCCCAGCAAGGTATGGTTAGGGTTTTTTTTTAATGAGTGTGGGGGAGGAGATTAAGGCCTTGCAGCTAACACAATTAAACAGTGAGCAGTGTTTATTGTTTTTAGGATTCAGCCAAACTATACTAAAATTGCCGAGGACCAGCAGTTCACTTTTTTGTTTTTGTGCAAGCAAGTTATTAAGGGTTTGAGTTATGTCAGAGAAAGAGTGCACTGGAGAGCTCAGTGGGCGATTAAATAAATAAATAAATTATTATTGTATTCTTTTATTTATAAAGGATTTTACCAGGAAGGATCCATTAAGATTTCTCTCGTTTTCAAGTATGTCCTGGGTATACCGAACGGTATCTCAATTACACGAGAGAAGAAATCAAAGGTGGTCGGGGAGCTAGAATTCTGCAAAGCGGTGAACTTTATGGACTCATCAACATAAATAACAATTCCCCCTCCTCTCTTCGCTCTGTCCTTTCTATAACACGAATACCCCTGTATTGATATGGCAGAGACTGGTACTTTTGGGGTTAACTATGATTCTGTGAGCACAATGACTTTGGGTTTATAATAGCAACACCAAGCTTGCAGCTCATTCAGTTTAGGGAGTAAGCTGCGGATATTGCAGTGCACAAAGGAGAGGCCTTTTTTATTGGGGAGACTAAAGGTTGTGTCGGCTATAGGACCAGGGTTAGATTCCACATCACCTGCCAGGGCAAGTAGCAGTATAAATAGGATTATTGCAGTGATAGTTCATTTTCATGTGTTTTAACGGCAGCAGAACATGCTTTACTCAGATAGCGGTGCTTATTATTTACTTTTTGGGACATGCAGGGATACTTCTGATGTAGAAGTTAAGAATCACAGGTACATGTAATCCTCCTGTTCTCATAGATCAGAAATAGCATAATATTGCTATTGTTTCATACGTGACGTGATATTAGCAAAGGTAAGTAATTCATGGCTTGTAGTCCCCACATAATGCTGTATAAGTATGTCACAAATAGCTTTTTTTGTGTGCTGCTCATTTAGCACGTTACATATCTGGCGGATCCGACGCTCGCCACCGAGTAAACTAACAGGAAAGGGAAACTGTAACCAAAAAGCACACTCAGGAGACACAGCTACTCTGACGAAACCCTGATGCTGAGAGGCAGCTGCTAGTATGGCGCCGCACAATCCCTGAACACTTACAAAAAAATGATGAGCTTGGGAGAGCATTGGCTGCAGAGACTGGTACCGTGGCTTTATTACACTGCGATTGAGAGCTGCAACTTTAAAGAGGTGCTGCAACCAGAGTCATTATGCCATTGTTTACCGGCTGAGTGAGGGCACCACCTTCAGCACAAACACATGTTCTCTGCTAGCTAGGCTTTGACTACTAACGCAATGACAATGTGACAAGATCATGACACCAAAGATATTGGAGGCATAAATCAGGTCACATCAATGTATCCTTCCTGGTAAAATACTTTATAAATAATTAAATAAATAAATATCAGGGTTATTCAAAGAGCACTGAAATGTCACCAAAATTTCAGTGCTCTCCCGTACCCCGCACTTCGGCTAGTCCAATTCACCGACCCTGTGCTGAATTCAGCATTCACCGCAGAGTCCCCGAAGTGGAGGGAACAAGCTGCCGAAAGCATCCAAAAAAACACAGCAAAACCACCGAATCGATCTGAAAAACTGCAGGAAAACCAACCAAACGCAACTGCTGATCCAGCACAAGACCGCCGAATCGATCCGAATAAAGCCGATGATCTGCAGAACAGAGCACCGACCAGTCGACGAACGGGTGAAAAAGAAAAAAAAACCTGCAACTTTTAAAAGGTGTTTGCAAAAAACCTACTGCATGGAAATAATATATAAGGTCCTATGAATAATAATTAAAGAGGTCTGTTACAGAAAAAAAACACAATTCTTTTTTTTAAAAAAAAAATCAGAAAAACATTTCGCTGGAAAAAATGCCTAAAAATAAATAAATAAAGAGACCCTTTGCTGCAAATGAAAATAATAAACGGCTTATTAGATATTGTATAAAAAAGGGGAATATTTTTTACATTGAAGCCTATGGGATTCGTCTGATTAAACCGGCTGAATGAAACCACCGAACATCAGTTCATTTCTCTGCTGTTCGTTGTCTCTGAATAGATTAACCATTGCTTTTTCTATGGGGGATTTCACTGCCGTCGAACAGGCACCGAACTTGCTGGCAATTAGCCAATATTTGGTGAATTGCCTGCTCTCTGAATAGCCGAATGGCCCCGAAATGAATTTTTGCACAAAGCGTTAAAAGTTAACACGCGTAAAACAACGCTGGTATTACATTCCTCGCGCATTTTTTCATCCGTCAAAAAATAACGCGCGTAAAACGGGCACGCACAAACGCGCGCAGCAATGTTGCGCGCAGAAATCAGTGTGCGGACTGGTTTTTTCACACGATTCAGCCAATCAGAATTAAGAACCACAATTGTCTCACGTTACGTTTTTGCGCCTGTCAAAGTCAACCTGCGTATATAAGCTGCATCAATAAAAAACACGCACATCTTCTCCATTTTATTGGTTTGGGTATGTGTAGAATGTGTAACTATACTTTGCTGCGTGTTTTTTTTTTGGGGCTGGTGTATTTGGGTTCGGCAGGTTGATAGAATTTCCCATTAACACCAGCTTTTAGGAGTCGCTAAAATTATGCGCGCAGAGGCTGTGTGTTACAAACTGCGCATAGATTGTAATACCATCCGCGTACCAGCGCACAAACGCATTTGCGCTCACAATGTTAAGTATAGGACGCGCGCAGTACAGTAAGCTCGCGCAGGTTCACCCGCGGTAGACGATTACGTGCGTTTGTTGCGCTGACATTGTAATACGACGTTCAGTACAAAGGGTTTTACCCCTCGCGTTAATGCGTTTTCACGCGTTCGCAAACGTTTGTGTGAAAATTGTAATAGGGCCCCTCGTTTGGTGCAATTTCGGAGCCAGTTCGGCTCTCTCTGAATAACCCCTGTATGTAATCTTGTACGTCCTGCTACATATTTACATGACCCTTCTTTCGGGGGAGATGAGCACGCCGTATTAGGCTAGGGTCAGACGAAAGCAGTTTTAACGTGCGTTTAGCCGCACGAAATCACGGCCATGCTAGCAGCAAATGACGTCCAATGCCGGGGAACACACGAAGTACGGCCGCACGAAAGTTCGTCCGCGCAACGCAAGTGGCAAACGAACGCATTTTTTCGAGAACGTCAAACCGCTAGTACGGTCGTACTGAGTGCGCTGCGTCCGCTAGCGGCGTGTGTGTGTGATTAGGAGACGTCAGACGCTGCTAATGTCCGGCCAACATAACGTCCAGACGCAAAAAGTGTTTTATTGATGATCTGTACGAAATCACGGACGAAAAGGCGCATCGTATGACCGCTTTCGCGCATTCCGTGAAAAAATACGTCCGTTCGTTCGACCGCACTTTTCCACGGACGACGCGAAAAATGCGTTCGTCTGACCCTAGCCTAAAGCCGAATTATTCTTTGTACATTTAAAACCCTTTCACTGTTCACGGGCGATAAAAAATAAAATAGCTGAAATCTAAAGCGATCGCTCGATCCTTTGCGAATGAAAGACGATACCGCGCAGCGTTATTTGGCAGAGGGCTCCATGCAGCTGGGCTCATCATCGTACATAAAGCAGACCTTGGGAAATAGACGCCAGATCAGTCCTCGAGTAACAAAACCAGAGCAGACATAGTGCGGCGCAAAGGGGGAATCAGGATAATATTTATCGATTAATGTAGGAAGGCGGCAGCGTTACAGCCCGGAAACCATTTATACATTGTCTCACTAACAAACCATCACTAGACCTTCCCAAGGAACCTTTGTCACCCGGGACTACAAAGGCACCGGCCCCGCGCTGCAGGTTAGGCTTGTGCACCGATTTTTTTTTCGGTTCGATTCGATTTTTTGGATGTTTAAACTTTTCGATTCGGCTCGTTTCGACCGATTTCTGTTTCGATTCGGTTCGGCTCGACTCGTTTTTCGTGTACATTTTTCTTTCGGAATATCGACCATTTTTCGTATTTTCGTGTCACTTTGCTCGTTTTTTGTATCGACTTTTCTTGATTTCGGAAATTTTCGTTTTTCGGAATTGTACATGTTTTCGGAATATCGACCATTTTTCGTATTTTCGTGTCACTTTGCTCGTTTTTTGTATCGACTTTTCGTGATTTCGGAAATTTTCGTTTTTTCGGAACGTCTGTTCTCCTCGTTTCAAAGCAATAAATTTCGATTTGACACATTTCAAGTACATTCGAAAATATTTCGTTTCGGCTCGGAAAACTTTTCGGATCTGCCATTTTCGGATCTAAAAATTTTCGGAAAATCGGCCGCATCCGAAAACACGAATCGGGAAATTTCGTGAAAATTCCGAAATTCCGAAACCCGAAACGCACATCCCTACTACAGGTCACTTTAACAATGAATGGAACGGCTTATTGGAAAATCTGAATATTCCCGGGTGTAAATGTGACAACTTGTCGGTCCACGGAATAATCTGATCGCCAATTTCGTGGCCAATCGGCTATTCAAAAAGCTGGCAGATCGCTAAATATTGGCAAATTGCCAGTGAAATGCGGGTGATCTTCGGCGGCAGTGAAATCCCCCATAGAGAAACAGTGGTTAATCTATTCACAGACACCGAACAGCAGAGGAATGTCAGTGAACTGCCCTGGTTTCCGGTGATTCAGTTTGACAGGTTTAAACAGGTGACTCCCATACAGGGTTATTCAAAGAGAATCGAAAAGCCACCGCACGTGGCGATCCCATTTCAACCACCCTGCGGTGTATTCAGCAAGCACCACAGGGCCGCCGAAATGCAGGGAAAAGTCGCCGCAAATCCGCTGAAAATTCACCGCAAAACAAGGGCGAACGCGCGCCGAAAACCCGCAAAAACATCTGGATCAACCCGCCGAAAACGCCGGAAAAACCCGTGCAGCAGCCGATCACACGCAGCGCAGCTGCCGGAAAAATCTAACACCGTAGACGAATGGTGTGAATAAATTAAAAAAACAGTTTGCTTGAATGTTTGAAAAGTGAAAACGCTGTTTGTAAAGAAACTACTGAGCGAAAATGTCTGAAATTTACATATAAAATCCAATGAATGATAATAAAAAGGGCTGTTACAGAAAAAAAAATCTGCAAAAAAAAAAAAAATCCGCAAAAAAAAAAAAAATCCAGGAAAATGCTTAAAATAGCCTAAAAAAATCTATAAATAAAGAGACTCTTTACTGCAGAATTTTATAATAAACGGTTTATTAGATATTGGATTAAAACGGGAATATTTTAAACATTGAAGCCTATGGGATTCGCCTGAATAAACCTGTCGAATGAAACCACCGAATGGCAGGGCATTTCGGGAACCTTTCACTGCTGGTTTGTGTTCTCTGAATAGCTGAAGCATTGATTCTCTATGGGGATTTCACTGCCCTCGAACAGGCACCGAACAGGCACCGTATGTGCAGGCAATTCGCCAGGATTTGGCGAACTGCCTGTTCTCTGAATGGCCGATTTTCAGAGTTCGGTTCCCTTTCGGCAGCAATTCGGATCTCTTTGAATAACCCTGATAGAGTTCAACGTAAAAAAAATATAATTTTTTTACACTATTTTAATTCAGCCGTTTATTCTCTTTATTTTTCAACAAAAAGCCTTTTTATATTTATTTTTGGGAACATTTTGAGGGAATTGTTGTATTTTTTTAGGCAAAACTTTTGATTCCCTAGAAGGCTTTTTTATTATTTTAATCTGCAGAAAAAGTCTCTTTATCTATAGATTTTTTAGGATCTTTTAGGCATTTTTCGGGACTTTTCCACAAAATGTTTTTCCCCTTTTTTTTTAGTCCCCCCCTGTAACAGACCTTTTTATTATCATTCATAGGATCGTATTTGTAAATTCCAGACATTTCTGTTCAGTAGTTTCTTTGCAAACAGCGTTTGAATTATGAAACTTTAAAACGTACGTCAGCTTGTCGGCTTTTTCCGGCGGCTGCTCTGATCAGTGGCTCGTGTTCCTGTGGGTTTTCCCTGCACTTCGGGGACTCTGCGGTGAATGCTGAATTCATCGCAGGGTGAGGAACCATGATTCCCTGACGTGCAGGGTAGTGCGGGGAACGAGAGAGCACCGAAATGTCGGCCACATTTCGGTGCTCTCTGAATAACCCCTTAAATTGATTATTAACCCGTGTTTACAACTTCGACTTGTGTTTGAATTGTGTAACTGATAGCGGTCAATAGGGATGTGCGTTTCGGAATTTCGGAATTTTCACGAAGTTTCCCGATTCGTGTTTTCGGATGCGGCCGATTTTCCGAAAATTTTTAGATCCGAAAATGGCAGATCCGAAAAGTTTTCCGAGCCGAAACGAAATATTTTCGGAATTTTCGAATGGACTTGAAATGTGTCAAATCGAAATTTATTGCTTTGAAACGAGGAGAACAGACGTTCCGAAAAAACGAAAATTTCCGAAATTACGAAAAGTCGATACAAAAAACGAGCTAAGTGACACGAAAATACGAAAAATGGTCGATATTCCGAAAACATGTACAATTCCGAAAAACAAAAATTTCCGAAATCACGAAAGTCGATACAAAAAACGAGCAAAGTGACACGAAAATACGAAAAATGGTCGATATTCCGAAAAAAAATGTACCCGAAAAACGAGTCGAACCGAACCGAATCGAAACAGAAATCGGTCGAAACGAGCCGAATCGAAAAGTTTAAACATCTGAAAAATCGAATCGAATCGAACCGAAAAAAAAATCGGTGCACAAGCCTAACTGTCAACAGGAGATTAACCCGGTATTATGTAATGGACCATCAAAACGGGAATATTGGGGATTACGCACTGGAGAATGGAATGTTTGCAGGCAATTTGGGGTGATTTATTATCCTTTTTCACGAAGAAAAGTGACAAAGAAAGGCTCCATAAGGATAACCTTCGACCCATTAAAAACCCTATGTGTTTCTCTTCTCGGTGACACGTGACACGTTATGAGCCCAAATAACCACTTGGAGTAATGCACTACGATTGCTCAACATCATATCACTGACGGCCGTCCAGCTTCCTTCCCTCCTCTGCAATCATCGCATATTTTGGCTTCGGCCTCATGGAATAATATTACTGATAGCAATGTGCTTTATATTTTCCATTTGCCGTCCAAGCAAGCCTCCCGTTATTTCAAAACGGCCAAAGAGGGGGCACTTCAATTCAGGGGGGAGGACTTAATGCAGCGGATCTACCGTCCTTAGGCTAGGGTCAGACGAACGTATTTTTCACGTGCGTTTAGCCGCACTTTATCACGGCCGTGTAGCAGCAAATGACGTCCAATGCCGGGGAACATACGACGAACGGCCGCACGAAAGTCCGTCCGCGCAACGCAAGTGGCAAACGAACGCATTTTTTTGAGAACGTGATACCGCTAGTACTGACGTACAGAGTGCGCTGCGTCCGCTAGCGGCGTGTGTGTGTGATTAGGAGACGTCAGACGCTGCACACGTCCGGCCAACATAACGTCCAGACGCAAAAAGGGTTTTATTGATGATCCGTACAAAATCACGGACGAAAATGCGCATCGTATGACCGCTATCGCGTATTCCGTGAAAAAATGCGTCCATTCGTTCAAACGCACTTTTTCACGGACGACGTGAAACATGTGTTCGTCTGACCCTAGCCTAAACCTTAATGTGCGTAAAACAACACTGGTATTACAATCCTCGCGCATTTTTTCATACATCAAAAAATAACGCGCGCGCAACAACGTTGCGCGCAGAAATCAGTGTGCGGACTGTTTTTTTCACGCGATTCAGCCAATCAGAATTAAGAACCACAATTATCTCACGTTAAGTTTTTGCGCCTGTCAAAGTCAATCTGAGCATATATGCTACATCAGTAAAAACACCCACAACTTCTCCATTTTATTGGTTTGGGTATGTGTAGAATGTGTAACTATACTGTGCTGCGTATTGTTTTTTTGGGCTGGTGTATTTGGGTTCGGCAGGTTGATAGAATTTGCCATTAACGCCAGCTTTTAGGAGTCGCTAAAATTATGCGCGCAAAGGCTGTGCGCTACAAACTGCGCATAGATTGTAATACCATCCGTGTACCAGCGCACAAACGCATTTGCGCTCACAATGTTAAGTATAGGACGCGCGCAGTACAGTAAGCTCGCGCAGGTTCACCCGCGGTAGACGTATATGTGCGTTTGTTGCGCTGACATTGTAATACGACGTTCAGCGCAAAGGGTTTTGCCCCTCGCGTTAATGCGTTTTTGCACACGCGCTGACGTTTGCAAGAAAATTGTAATAGGGCCCGATGTCTTTAAAACTCCCAAATAACTTGAAAAAATAAATAAATTGAGGGCTCCAATAGAATAGGGAACATTAAGGTAGGAGCAAGGGGTTAAGGCTAGGGTCAGACGAAAGCATTCTTCCACCTGAACGTGAAAAAGTGCGTCCGAACGCATTGACGTATTTTTCACGGAATGCGCAAAAACGGTCAGACGACGCGCATTTTCGGGCGTGATTTTGTACGGATCGTCAATAAAACTCTTTTTGCGTCTGGACGTTATGTAGGCTGGACATTAGCAGCGTCTGACATCTCCTAATCACGCACACACGCCGCTATGCCGCAGCTGCGCACTCAGTACGTCCGTACTAGCGGTTCAGCGTTCTCAGAAAAATGCGTTCAGATTCCACTTGCGTTGCACGGCCGGACTTTTGTGCGGCCGTACATCGTATATTGGCCGTTATTGCCCGTCATCTGCTGCTAGTGCGGCCGTAATTATGTGCGCCAGAACGCACGTTAAAAGTGCGCTGGTCTGACCCCAGCCTTAGAGGAATGTCCTTTCTGGAGCGGAATGCCGCGAATGATGCCGATGTATCCCCTAATAGCAAGATAAAGACCAGGGCCGGATTAACATAGGGGCTGATGGAGCACTAGCTCCAGGCCCATGCCTCAGAATAGGCCCAGAGAAAGGATAAATATGTCTGCATTTATGGGCATTTGGACCCCTGTATCTCCAACCCCATAGGAGCTACAGGGTCATTTGAGGTATCACTGGAAAGACCAGAGCATGGCCTTCCCAAATGATACCAAACATGACCATGTTTTACTTAAAAATAAAAAAGGTCTTTATTTTTTTTCTTTCTAAGACAGCAATATTTTTCACTTCTCAATTATAAAGTGAACAATGATGCTGCACTAACTAACCATCTCATTTCTCATGTCACCAACAAGTATGGATGTGATGGCACAATCCGTGGTTATGAAATGGTACATCAAAAAACCGAAACTGCTGTACTGCAACGAAGATCACGGGGGGAGGTGACTTTAGAACCTTGCATCACTAATCTTTACATCTCACTAGGGCAAGTGAGGTGTCATTGGAGGTCAGAGTCTGGCCTTTACATTGATACCAAACGTGACACTGAAAATCTAAAAGAAAAGAAACAAAAAAAACCTATTTATTTTTAGTTCCAAAGCGATGGCATTGTCCATTTATCACGTATAAAATGAGCAATACCACTGCCATTACTCACCTTTTAATTTCCCACGATGGGAGCTAGTCCAGTGTTTTATACATAGCCATATTATTCATTAAACACCATCCTCCAAAACACAAGGGAAATATTTCCTTTTTTTTTTTCATTTTTTTGGTTAAAATTGGTTTATTTTCTCTGAAAAATGCAGGAACAGGTTCCCATTTTAATTCTTTAATAAAAATTCCTTATAGAATATATAACCACAAAGGTTTGGATGATAAAATGTAAAACAATAATTTTACACTCTGTAAATGATTGAAATCTAAATGGAAATTTATTCACAGTATTTGCCTGGTTAGATATACCCGTATCTGCACTATTAAAGAACTTAAAATATGTTTTCATTTCACTAAATTCCTATAAAAGCCCACCAAAATCTTCAGCTCCAGGCCCATAGAGATCTTAATCCGGCCCTGATAAAGACTAACACGGTTATTCAAAGAGATCCAAAAAGTCGCCGCACGTTCGGTGACTTTTAATTCCCTGCACTTCGGGGCGAGTTGGCGATTCTTAGTTCGGCGACCCTGCGGTGTATTCAGCAAGCACCGCAAGGCCCCCGTAGTGCAGGTAAAACCCGCCGCAAACACACCGAACACTCGTCGAAAGCTCACAGAAAATGCCGCAAAACCAAGCCAAACACACCGGAAAAATACGAGCAGCCGCCGATCAAAGCGCAGAGCAGCTGCCGGAAAAAGTCGACAGGCAGACGAATGTGGTGAAAAAAAGAAAAACAGTACGCTTGAAAGTTTGAAACGATGTTTGCAAAAAAACTACTGAACGAAAATGTCTGAAATTTACATATAAATCCAATGAATGATAATAAAAGGGCGGTTACAGAAAAAAGAAAAAACGATTTAAAAAAAAAACAGAACATTTTTTTGACAAACAAATCCCAAAAAATGCTTAAAAGATCCAAAAAAATCTAAGAACAAAGAGACTTTTTGCTGCAGAATAAAATAATAAACTGTTTATTAGATATTGAATTAAAACAGGGAATATTTTTAACATTGAAACCTATGGGATTCGCATGAATAAACCTGCCGAATGAAACCACCGAACAGCAGGGCACTTCGGCAACTTTTCACTGCTGTTCGGTGTCTGTGAATAGATTAACCATTGCTTCTCTATGGGGGATTTCACTGCCGTCGAACAGGCACCGTACATGCAGGCAATTCGCCAACATTTGGCGAACTGCCTGCTCTCTGAATAGCCGAGTGGCCCCGAAATGTCACCGTACGATGAATTTCAGTGTCCGGTTCCATTTCGGGGCCACATCGACTCTCTCTTTGAATAGCCCTGTAACCAGCATAGCGGCTCTAAAAATTTAATGTAAACGGTGAGACGCTTAAGGCTAGGGTCAGACGAACGCATTTTTCACGTGCGTTTAGCCGCACGAAATCACGGCCGTGCTAGCAGCAAATGACGTCCAATGCCGGGGAACATACGACGAACGGCCGCACGAAAGTTCGTCCGTGCAACGCAAGTGGCCAACGAACACATTTTTTCGAGAACGTCAAACCGCTACTACTGACGTACAGAGTGCGCAGCTGCGGCCGCATAGCGGCGTGTGTGCGTGATTAGGAGACGTCAGACGCTGCTAATGTCCGGCCAACATAACGTCCAGACACAAAAAGTGTTTTATTGATGATCCGTACAAAATCACGGACGAAAATGCGCATCGTATGACCGCAATCGCGTACTCCGGGAAAAAATACGTACGTTCGTTCGAACGCACTTTTTCACGGACAACGTGAAAAATGCGTTCGTCTGACCCTAGCCTAATCCAGAATATCTCGGTGACCTCCATTCGCTCGTTTTGTGTCGCCGTGTTACGACGCGCTAGAAGGAATTCTTTTCTCACATCGCAAGAAGAGGCAGCAGTCGTAGAACGGGACGTCATGATGTTTCGATGTGGGTCTAATAAACACGTTACATGGAGAGGTGCAGGCCAGGCTATCCGCCGAAAGGCTGCATTTTCGGGTGGAATGTGAAACTTCTGTAGCAGGGATTGCGTTTACAATGGGCACCATGCTCTCTGTATGTCTACATCCTACAGCAGGGCTGCTCAACCATGATCCTCCAGATGTTATGGAACTACATCTCCCATGATACTCAGGAGCCTTGTGGGAAATGCAGTTCCAAAACACCTGCAGGGCCACGATTGAGCAGCGATCAGACATTATCTTGTCTACCCTATTTTTAAAGCTCTCCTGAATACAGCAACGGGCTTCCTCTGAGCTCCTCTTGACATGACATGCTGCCGACGTCTGAAAGTTGCAGGATGTCACATGACCATGGGGGAGCTGGATGCTCAAGTGAGAGTCCAGCCAATCCAATGGCTCTTAAGGCAGTAGTTGGTTGCCGAAACAGGTGTCACTTCCTGGAAGAGGAGGTGAGATCAGGGCTCCACTCGGATTGGTGAATCAATCCTCCAAAAACACCCACACCCCGGAGGGGGGAGAGGACAATGAGTGGTCACGGTTACTGGAGAAGAGGTCAGCAACCTAAATTCGCCACTAATGGATCCAGTGAAAGTCCAGAAACACCCCAAGAGGTGATCCAGAGAAACGGGACGCACCGGAGTTAAAAGTCACATGTCACAGCAAAGGGTCTGAATACTTCGGTCAGTGTGATGTTTTTTTTTAAAGGGACGCTACCATTAACATAAGCTGTAACTAAGTTACTTGTACAAACAAAAACACATTATAAAACACAGGCTGCTGGTTTTTTTCTTTGTTTGAAGTAATTTCATATAAAAAGGAAAAATAAAGATAACAGGGTTATTCAGAGAGAGGTGAAAACCAGGAGAACTGGCAGGAAAATTGAACAATCTAGACCAAATAGCCGGTTTGGAAAGTGAGATAAATGGGAGAATTTTTCTGGTTTGGCCATTTTGACCTAGAATTTTCACTTCTCCAGTCATTCTCCTGAAAGTTTTTATATTCTGTTTCCATTTTGTGCATTTTTCCCATGATGCAACATTTACCAAAACCTTTGCTTTGTGGCTCTTGTTTATTTAATCTTATTATTGAATTAATGAGATGGAGGAGGGAATGTTTAGAAATACACCTCACTGCCCCAAACCAGTCCATCACTCTCACCTTGCAGTCCTCTCCTTCGGTTTCCACCCCAGCCCCTCTAGATTGTGAGTTCTCACAGGAATAGGGCCTCAGCAACCCTGTCTATATTGGGTCCATTGTTCAGCCCTGCGAACTATATTCTGGCGCTATATAAATAAAGAATAATAATAATAAGATGGCAGGAGGTCTATTGTTCTCCAGGCTACCCGAGATAAGTAATGGTAATGGCAGCTGAATAAGATAAAAAACCTTCTACTGATGTCCTTTGAATACATCCCACACAATACATTGATATGAGTCACTGACTGGCCCATTCACTCCATTCTATGGCCAAAGCCACACAGTGAGGAGCAAGTGTTGGGAAGATATGGGCGGGGGGGGGCAGTTTACAACACAAAATATCACACAATGGATGCACCCAGTGACACATATAGAGGAAAATATCCCACAATGGATGCACCCAGTGACACATATAGAGGAAAATATCACACAACGGATGCACCCAGTGACACAGAGGAAAATATCACACAATGGATGCGCCCAGTGACACATATATAGGAAAATATCACACAATGGATGCACCCAGTGACACATATAGAGGAAAATATCACACAATGGATGCGCCCAGTGACACATATAGAGGAAAATATCACACAATGGAGGCACCCAGTGACACATATAGAGGGAAATATCCCACAATGGATGCGCCCAGTGACACATATAGAGGAAAATATCACACAATGGATGCACCCAGTGACACATATAGAGGAAAATATCACACAACGGATGCACCCAGTGACACAGAGGAAAATATCACACAATGGATGCGCCCAGTGACACATATAGAGGAAAATATCACACAATGGATGCAACCAGTGACACATATAGAGGAAAATATCACACAATGGATGCACCCAGTGACACATATAGAGGAAAATATCACACAATGGATGCACCCAGTGACACATATAGAGGAAAATATCACACAATGGATGCACCCAGTGACACATATAGGGGAAAATATCACACAATGGATGCGCCCAGTGACACATATAGAGGAAAATATCACACAATGGATGCGCCCAGTGACACATATAGAGGAAAATATCACACAATGGATGCAACCAGTGACACATATAGAGGAAAATATCACACAATGGATGCACCCAGTGACACATATAGAGGAAAATATCACACAATGGATGCACCCAGTGACACATATAGAGGAAAATATCACACAATGGATGCACCCAGTGACACATATAGGGGAAAATATCACACAATGGATGCGCCCAGTGACACATATAGAGGAAAATATCACACAATGGATGCACCCAGTGACTCATATAGAGGAATGTATTTTCTTAACTAAACATACAGAGAAAAACAAACACATGTAAGATATGAGCAACATCAAATAAACACAATAAGGACGTTGCATTTTTTTGTGGTACCGGCCCTTTAATAAAGTTGCAATATTGTCAGAAATCTGGGTTGTTGTTTGTTTGCTTTCTTGTCATTATGGGATATGCAGTGTGTAGATTGCAGTGAACAAAGAAATAAAACAATTTTCAGTGTGAGGTTTCCATATAAAACATATAAAACCCCACAGGGGGTGGGAATCTTTTCTGAATGCCCGGTATGATTCACTTGCTAGCAAGCAGCGACCTGGCCAGCAGATGCTTTCTATGTACATATTCTGCCCGCTCAGCAGGCTCAGATGTCCGCGCGATATTCCTCGGCAGGGCAGGACACGCTGTGGCCTCTGGACGTGACATGGATCCATGCCTGGACCTTTCACTGGTAATGTAAGACGGGAAATGTGGGATCGGTAACGGATTACAGCCATACTGACTCATGCAACCTACCTCTTGACCTCCCTTTAATCGTGCGTGCACCTGTAGCGTTGCTCCTTCGATGCGAAGAACATACTGCAGGGTATTTGACTGTAATCATCGTCATAAAGTGATTTCTATTCATGTTACAGGGCTTAAGAACCCCTTATAGAGATGCTCGGAACCAGAAGATTAGGAGACGTCAGGCGCTGCTAATGTCTGGCCAACATCACGTCCAGACACGCAAAGTCTCCAGGTTTGGATCCGTAAAAAATCACGGCCGAAAATGCGCATCGTGTGACCGCTATCGCGTCTTCCGTGAAAAAATGCGTTCGGACGTATCGATGCACTTTTTGACGGTAGACGTGAAAAAATGCATTCGTCTGACCCTAGCCTAAGAGGAAAAAGGGGGGAGGTATTTTTCAAGCAGAACGCCCGTTTAAGGCTAGGGTCAGACAAACGCATTTTTTCACGTCTACCGTCAAAAAGTGCGTTGATACGTCCGAACACAATTTTTCACGGAAGACGCAATAGCGGTCATACGATGCGCATTTTTGTGCGTGATTTTTTACGGATCCAAACCAGGAAACCTTTGGGTGTCTGGACGTTATGTTGGCCGGACATGAGCAGCGTCTGACGTCTCCCAATCACGCACACACGCCGCTAGCAGACGCAGCGCACTCTGTACGTCAGTACTAGCGGTTCGACGGTCTTGCGAAAATGCGTTCGTTTGCCACTTGCGTTTAGCGGCCGAACCTTAGTGCAGTCGTACTTTGCGTGGGGGCCTGCGTTGGACGTCATTTGCTGCTAGCACGGCCGTGATAAAGTTCGGCTAAACGCACATTTGCACTGCGTTCGTCTGACCCCAGCCTAAGGAGCAAAGCTTGCAGCAAGGTCGGACGAGAGGCTTGAACTGTTACGTTGATGACAGAGTCAGAATTGGGCCCGATGTAGCGGCCGATCAATGCATGTATGAAGTCCTACTGAAGAGACATCACATAAACAGCTTGCCATATCACCGACAGAGCTCGTCAAAGCGTACAGCACAATACAAAGTGCAGGAAGTGTTGTTTAGCGCCAGGCCTTTTGCAAAGCAGTGTCAGTGTATCTATAGCTCCTATTCGTGTATTAAATGGAATCTGACTAGTTAAAAGGTTGACATGGTTTGGAAAAAAAACAAATAACAACAATGTGTCACATTTTGATCCTTATCACAAAAAGAAGTGTTTGTTTTCGCCCCCACGGAGGGAATAAAAGCGCAATTTAACTCAGCAACACTGGTGTCTGCTGTTTTCCTGCTGCTGGCATCCGGTTGTGTGCTTAACCCCCTCACTACCATTATCAAGTTAACTCGATCACCAAAAGCTATTGCAGGAGCCCAAGATCGATTTATCTTGATCTGGTCTTATTCGGGAGCCGAGCAAAAGAATTCATTTATTGCGCCATTGATTTGCAAACGGGCTCCAGAAAGTGCCCCTAAAATTTCAGCACCACGGACACGGCAGCCGATGTGCTGGGAATCTTTTAAACAGTGGGAATTTCTGTGTCTGAAACATGGGATCCCCGGCTGATTTACACCTGCAGTAGCACTATTTGGCCAACAGATGGCGCCGTGTGCATGTCCAATAGGTCTAACGGACCGGAAAAATTAACACTATAGACATGGGGCAAGATATTACATCCCTCCCGCTAAACCACTTAATATATCGGTGATTGCGCGAGCTTACTGTACTTTGCGCATCCTATACTTAACATGGGGAGCCAATCAGTAATTAGCATTAGGATAAGTGAGGTATTACAAAGTGCTGGCGCTAATTACCGCACTGATGGCATAATAAAATAGTTACTGCCGCCTACAAGCTGCTGCTACATGATTACACTTTTGCAGAATCATTTAGCACCCCCTTAAAGCCCCCGATAAATCCCATACTCACCTCTCTTTTTTTTACCCCATTCGTCGGCTTGTTGGCTTTTTTCCAGCGGTTGGTCATCGCTGCGTTCGGCGAATCGCTGCCTTTTTCCAGACGTGTTTTTTGCGACGGTTCCAAGTGATCTGATACTTTGGATCATATCGGCTGCAATTTTCGGCTTTTATTCGGCGGATTTTTCTGTGTTATTTTTTTTTTTTTCGCCGGATTTTCGGGTCCCTTCCCTGAACTCCGGGGACCCTGCGGTGAATGCTGAATTCACTGCAGGGTCGGGAAATTGGATTCCCTGAAGTGCGGGGAACGAGAGAGATGTCGGCGACATTTCGGTGCTTTGTGAATGACCCCTAAAGTCTCCATCCAAGTAGTCCCGGCTCTCTGTTTACCTGTATGAGCTGCGTAAGGAGAGGTTGGTATGCGGCATGTGGCTAAACCAGTAAAATAGACACCTCTCAGCTGTCAGGACACTTGCAGGCGACACGCAATGTCTCTTGAAAGCATATAAATCTCCACGCCGAGCAGCGCTGTATTGGCTTGGCTGTTACAATCATTAATACTGGTGACGTGTAGCCTTATACACCACGAGTATGAGAGTTCCTTCATCCACCCCAGGAGTGCCTTACATGGTGTTATCTCATTTGTTTAGCCTCTCATATGCTGCACTTTCCTGAAGGATCTATGGGATCTATACCATAGCGTTTCGATATGTAATCGTCAGCGCTAGGAGTAAGTTTAACGCCTGATATTCCGATTTCGACGCTAAACTGGGGTGAAAAGAGCTTACTGTACTTTGCGTCTCCTATACTTAACATGGGAAGCGCAATCTATTTTTTGCGTCTCGAAAAGTTGAGGTATTAAAAAGTTCCGGCGCAATTTACCGCCAGGACCCGCGAGAAATTTTTTAACAGCTTCTAAAAGGTGGTGCTAAGTGATTCTGCAAATGCAAAATCAATTAATACGCTCTAAACCCCCCCCCCCCTAAGAATCCCATACTCCCCTCTAATCCTGCGGCAAAAAGGGTGGCGCGATCCGCTGCTTCTTCACCCGGGAGCAGAGCTAGACTGGGAAGAAATAGTTCCTAGTCTCCCTCCGTGATCACTGCTCAGCGCTGTGTGATAAAGACACCCCCACACCCTGAATATATGGAGGAGCCCCTTAAAAGACACCCACACACCCTGAATATATGGAGGAGCCCCTAAAAAGACACCCACACACCCTGAATATATGGAGGAGCCCCTAAAAAGACACCTGCACACCCTGAATATATGGAGGAGCCCCTAAAAAGACACCCCCACACCCTGAATATATGGAGGAGCCCCTTAAAAGACACCCACACACCCTGAATATATGGAGGAGCCCCTAAAAAGACACCCGCACACCCTGAATATATGGAGGAACCCCTAAAAAGACACCCCCACACCCTGAATAAATGGAGGAACCCCTAAAAAGACACCCGCACACCCTGAATGTATGGAGGAACCCCAAAAACACCCGCACACCCTGAATATATGGAGGAGCCCCTAAAAAGACACCCACACACCCTGAATATATGGAGGAGCCCCTAAAAAGACACCCGCACACCCTGAATATATGGAGAAACCCCTAAAAAGACACCCCCACACCCTGAATAAATGGAGGAGCCCCTAAAAAGACACCCCCACACCCTGAATAAATGGAGGAGCCCCTAAAAAGACACCCCCACACCCTGAATAAATGGAGGAGCCCCTAAAAAGACACCCCCACACCCTGAATAAATGGAGGAACCCCTAAATAGACACCCGCACACCCTGAATGTATGGAGGAACCCCCAAAAACACCCGCACACCCTGAATATATGGAGGAGCCCCTAAAAAGACACCCACACACCCTAAATATATGGAGGAACCCCTAAAAGGACACCCACACACCCTGAATATATGGAGGAGCCCCTAAAAAGACACCCACACACCCTGAATATATGGAGGAGCCCCTAAAAAGACACTCACATACCCTGAATATATGGAGGAGCCCCTAAAAAGACACCCACACACCTGAATATATGGAGGAACCCCTAAAAAGACACTCACATACCCTGAATATATGGAGGAGCCCCTAAAAAGACACCCACACACCCTGAATATATGGAGGAGCCCCTAAAAAGACACCCACACACCCTGAATATATGGAGGAGCCCCTAAAAAGACACCCACACACCCTGAATATATGGAGGAACCCCTAAAAAGACACCCGCACACCCTGAATATATGGAGGAACCCCTAAAGACACCCGCACACCCTGAATAAATGGAGGAGCCCCTAAAAAGACCCCCCCACACCCTGAATAAATGGAGGAGCCCCTAAAAAGACACCCCCACACCCTGAATATATGGAGGAGCCCCTAAAATGACACCCGCACACCCTGAATATATGGAGGAGCCCCTAAAAAGACACCCGCACACCCTGAATATATGGAGGAGCCCCTAAAAAGACACCTGCACACCCGGAATATATGTAGGAGCCCCTAAAAAGACACCCACTGTATCTAATAGAATGTGCGTGTTAATGCTGTGATATCTGTAATAAAGATACATCTTCATCCTGTAAGTTTATGAATTGCAGTGTCAGTGTGAAAAACATATACAGGGTTATTCAGAGAAAGGTGAAAACCAGGACAACTGTCAGGAGAAGAGAACAATCTAGACCAAATAGCCGATTTGGAAAGTGAGATAAATGGGAGAGTTTTTCTGGTTTGGCTATTCCGACCTAGAATTTTCACTTCTCCAGTCATTCTCCTGCTTTTCACCTCTCTCTGAATAACCCTGATAGTGATAATCCTTTTAGCTGTGCCTTTAACACGTCCCTTTTTGATTTGTCTGAATCTTGTTGATCAGGGACACCCTCTAAAGCTTTCACATAAATCAAAACACAGGAAGGGGTGCAACCTGCTCCTGCTCCACTATAGAGCTGCACATGAGACGGTGTCACTCTTAACGGCAATCATTTAGCCAATGATGTCATCTCGCCTTAAATGCATCATTTATTCAGGTCTCTAGGACTAATAATGAATCTCAGGGTCACCTCACTGGCCTCCGAGTGCAATATGAGGTTTGCGTGTCTCTTAGACTGGTTTCTATCCCATAGCTCGGCACAGTGCGCTCTGTAATATCTCTGGCCCTGGGATTCGACACCTGCCGCGTGAATTGCCATTCTCCTGCCGAGGTCACGCGGCTTGTAGAAACGCATGCTTAAAAAATGAGACATTTCCTGCGCCATATGCCTGCGATTCATTATTCATTTTGGTGGTTATACATATGATATCAACCCTTTAAGGACCGAGGCTTTTTAGGCTTCCTGTGTGTTAACCCCTTCACTACCAATACCGAGATATCTTGGGCTTCAAAAGGCACCATCCGGTGTCCCGATAGCGGAGATATCTCTCGATAAGCAGATGAAATTCGTTTGCTTTTGGACTGCAGGTGTCCAGAAAGTTTAAGGCTAAGGTCAGACCAGCGCATTTTTAACGTGCGTTTAGCCGCACAAAATCACGGCCGTGCTGGCAGCAAATTACGTCCAATGCCGGGGAACATACGACGAACGGCCGCACGAAAGTTCGTCCGCGCAACGCAAGTGGCAAACGAACGCATTTTTTCGAGAACGTCAAACCGCTACTACTGACGTACAGAGTGTGCTGCGTCCGCATAGCGGCGTGTGTGCGTGATTGGGAGACGTCAGACGCTGCTAATGTCCAGCCAACATAACGTCCAGACGCAAAAAGTGTTTTATTGACGACCCGTAAAAAATCACGGACGAAAATGCGCGTCGTCTGACCGTTCTCGCGCATTCTGTGAAAAAATACGACAATGCGTTCGGATGCACTTTTTGACGGTCGCTGCGAATAATGCGTTCGTTTGACCCTAGCCTTAATAGTGTGTATAATGCTCAACGAGCTAAAACTCTGTAAAATCAGTTGATGAATGCTCTGACATATCGGGCTTTCAGCAGCCGATGCAGGGAGAAAAAAAAGAAGAAAGTAGACCAGCCGCTCAAACCTCTAACTGAATTTGGCAGTAGATGGCGCCATCTTCTGGCCAAAAACAGGTTATTTACAGTAAGACACACAATGAGAATATATATTTCTTACTTTCTAATTAATTAAAAATGATTTTACAAAAAAACACTGGTTTCTGACAATGGTAGTGAAGGGGTTAAGGAGCAGAATAAACTTGCTCTTTTTGCTCTGACCACGTATCAAGTGAACCCCCACACATTATATATCACTCTGTAAAGGACAGATACAGGATTTTTATTTATGTTCAATACGTATTTAAATGTAATCGTTTTATATGAGAAAAAGAAGAAAAATTGTAAAAAAAAAATTACAAAACCTTTTTCCTTTTTTTGTTTTGAATATAATAATTTGTACATTAAGTCATAAAAATGAGAAGAAAAAAAAAGTATCTCAGAGCAGATTCAGAGATTTGCACTGAATGTGGGCATGCCTCGTATATCCTGAACCTTTTTTATACTTTTATTCTTCCTTTATCACTAGAGGCTGTATTACTCTTGTAATGCTAAAATAATGATGCGTTTCGATAGGTGCTCACCGCGATTGCTGCATGATAACACCGCGACTGGCTTTTGCTACGTGACTTCCAAGCGCTCTGCGGTTCAGAATGGGGCTATGCCAGGGCTCATCAAACTTGGCCTTCCATATGTTATGGAACTACATCTCCCATGGGGCTCAGCAAGCCTAATAAGTGTCTGAGCATCATGGGAGATGTAGTTCCAAAACAACTGGATGGCTGAGTTTGATGACCCCTGGTCTATGCTGTCGCTTGGGGTTGAAGTACTACACTGCATGGCGGCACAGACTGTCCTGTGGTCTTTACGTGGTTAATGTGCCCTGGGAAAATGTATCTATAACAGCCTTTGTGTTTTGCGTGGGGGGGGGGTCCTTGCCAGATCCGTAAACTAAAGCGGTTGCTCATTATCTGCCGATATTTACCAACTATGGGGAGCATCAGCGACCCACAAAAGGACAATTAAACACCGGCAGGTGAGGTTTCTGCGAAAGATGGCGAACGGCAGTACCGCCATTACGCTTTCGTAAAATGACTGACCTGCAGCTCGTCTCGTTCAGCATTGCTCTGCTATTGTTTGTAACACCGGGGAATACACTTACAGTGATTTTAAAGTGGCGATCTCCATTGGTCAGCTACCTGGGCCTTCAAGGTGTTTTGGAACTACATTTCCCAAGAGGCTCAGCTAATGATTGGCTGAGCATCATGGGAGGAGTAGTTGCCGACCGCTGTCAGATAGTCCAATGGCTATTGAAGGTTTACTGCAGCTCTGGTTGAGTTTACACCAAGGTTGAAATAAAGCCCCTGGTCATCAATAAGGAGGTCAGCAACGCAAAAAAGCAAGTTCCAAACAACAGCTACCAGTCAAACAAACAGCAAACACACAGCTACCAGTCAAATAACCAGCAAACACACAGCTACCAGTCAGACAAACAGCAAACACACAGCTACCAGTCAAACAAACAGCAAACACACGGCTACCAGTCAAACAAACAGCAAACACACAGCTACCAGTCAAACAAACAGCAAACACACAGCTACCAGTCAAACAAACAGCAAACACACAGCTACCAGTCAAACAAACAGCAAACACACAGCTACCAGTCAGACAAACAGCAAACACACAGCTACCAGTCAAACAAACAGCAAACACACAGCTACCAGTCAAACAAACAGCAAACACACAGCTACCAGTCAAACAAACAGCAAACACACAGCTACCAGTCAAACAAACAGCAAACACACAGCTACCAGTCAAACAAACAGCAAACACACAGCTACCAGTCAAACAAACAGCAAACACACAGCTACCAGTCAAACAAACAGCAAACACACAGCTACCAGTCAAACAAACAGCAAACACACAGCTACCAGTCAAACAAACAGCAAACACACAGCTACCAGTCAGACAAACAGCAAACACACAGCCACCAGTCAAACAAACAGCAAACACACAGCTACCAGTCAGACAAACAGCAAACACACAGCTACCAGTCAGACAAACAGCAAACACACAGCTACCAGTCAAACAAACAGCAAACACACAGCTACCAGTCAAACAAACAGCAAACACACAGCTACCAGTCAGACAAACAGCAAACACACGGCTACCAGTCAAACAAACAGCAAACACACAGCCACCAGTCAAACAAACAGCAAACACACAGCCACCAGTCAAACAAACAGCAAACACACAGCTACCAGTCAAACAAACAGCAAACACACAGCCACCAGTCAAACAAACAGCAAACACACAGCTACCAGTCAGACAAACAGCAAACACACAGCTACCAGTCAGACAAACAGCAAACACACAGCCACCAGTCAAACAAACAGCAAACACACAGCTACCAGTCAAACAAACAGCAAACACATAATAAAGGAAGAGATTTCAATGCAGCGACAAGGGGATCCTGGCGCGAAGGAGCAAAGTGCCAAACTGACAACCACAAAGGTACATTTCCCCAATTTGTTTTGTGATTTCTTTTAGTTGTTGTTGTTTCTGTGTTGTGGAGTTTATCTGCCTGCAAGCTGACCGGCTCACGTGTCGTAAATCATTATCGAGACGTAGGATCGCAGCATTCCCAAAGTGATAGCATGTGTCTTTTTAATAAACGCAATGTGTCGTATCTAGCGCCTATTTATTTTTTATATCGTGACAACTAATACAAAAATGCCAATTTTGTTTTATTTTTTTTACGTTTTTTTTCTGAGCTCTGCAGAGAAATAACCGTCTTAATTCTCCTTTAACTTCTCGCGCTCTGCCATCAAACCGCAACTACCGCCGTGACTACAAGGGGCGCTCAGCCGACTAGAACTATGAAAAAGTGTGTGAATCGTTTCACATCTGCAGGTATATATATATAGATTAGGTAGGCCGTGGTGGTCCAACAGCAATGTCTTAATGTTAAATTCTATGATTTTTCTCCGTAAAGTGTCCAGGCCTGAAGAAGAGAGGTTACATTCTCGAAAGCTTGTCTTTTATATATAACGTTAGTCCAATAAATAAGGCATCACTACAGACTGCTATACTCATGATATATATATATATATATGATGGCTCCAGGCCTGAAGAAGAGAAGTTACACTCTCGAAAGCTTGTCTTTTATATATAACGTTAATCCAATAAATAAGGCATCACTACAGACTGCTATACTCGTGATATATATATATATATATATATGATGGCTCCAGGCCTGAAGAAGAGAGGTTACATTCTCGAAAGCTTGTCTTTTATATATAACGTTAGTCCAATAAAAAAGGCATCACTACAGACTGCTATACTCGTGATATATATATATATATATATATATATATATGATAGCTCCAGGCCTGAAGAAGAGAGGTTACACTCTCGAAAGCTTGTCTTTTATATATAACGTTAGTCCAATAAAAAAGGCATCACTACAGACTGCTATACTCGTGATATATATATATATATATATATATATATGATGGCTCCAGGCCTGAAGAAGAGAGGTTACACTCTCGAAAGCTTGTCTTTTATATATAACGTTAGTCCAATAAAAAAGGCATCACTACAGACTGCTATACTCGTGATATATATATATATATATATGATAGCTTCAGACCTGAAGAAGGGAGGAATCCTCTTGAAAGCTTGTCTTTTAATGTAACGTTAGTCCAATAAAAAAAGGCATCACTACAGACTGCTATACTCTGATATATATTATTATTGTCATCATTAATATAGCGCAACAGTTTCCGCAGCGCTTTACAATAACCAAAGGGAACGAAATACAAATAAACGGACATAGGATGGAAACAAGAGGTGTAGAGGGCCTGGTCATAGGAGCTTACAGTCTAGAGGTTACACTCTTGAAAGCTTGTCTTTTATATATAACGTTAGTCCAATAAAAAAGGCATCACTACAGACTGCTATACTCGTGATATATATATATATATATATGATAGCTTCAGACCTGAAGAAGAGAGGAATCCTCTTGAAAGCTTGTCTTTTATATATAACGTTAGTCCAATAAAAAAGGCATCACTACAGACTGCTATACTCGTGATATATATATATATAGATATATATGATAGCTTCAGACCTGAAGAAGAGAGGAATCTTCTTGAACGCTTGTCTTTTAATGTAACGTTAGTCCAATAAAAAAGGTATCCCTATGCACTTCTATACTCATGATTATATATATATATATATATATATTATATATATAAATCTATATGGGGAGGGGGTTCTTACCTACAGGAGTAAAAGTGGGAAAAACACATTAAAAATTGCAATGTGATAATTTGTAAGCTCACATGATCAGAGTTCATTTTCTTTCTGTCGTGCTCCGTGTGTTAAATTACTTCATTTAGGTTTGTCACGTCCTGCTCGTTGTGCTGCGCTGCGGAATACGTTGGCGCCTTTACAAATAACTGCAGTTAGTAATTATTATTTTTTACCTCCATGCCTTTGATCTTGTGGAAGGTCCCGCTGTCTGCTGCGCTTTAAATCCTGCCGGTCGGCCCGTAGGTTCCACTTTGGTGGTTGCCCCTTGTCAGACCTGCGGTCACCATGCGTGTTGGGCAGCAGCGTCTGCAGGCTCAGGAGCGTGCGACCCTTTTTTTTTTTCCCCCCTCACTACCTTGCCCCTGCAAAACTGAAGAGAGGAAGGAGGACGGCGGGAGGGGAGGGGTTGGTAATCGCTGTTTAAATTTAGACACAAATCTAAACAGATACTGTATTTCCCAGAGTGCGGAGCGGAGCAGAGGGGGTGAGAGGCGCAGGCAGCGAGAGACAAACAGCAGCCACTGACCTGCCCATACATGGGGACACCATGTATCTATTTCCTCCTAATCTTCTATTTTCTCCGCCCCCGTCCCTTTTTTTTTCTCTCAATCTCTGTAGAAACTTTTTTTGGGTAAATAGTAGTAAAGTTCAAACTGACGGAAAGGGAAGCGTGACCGTCATGTCGTCGCGTAAGAGAGGTTTTCACTTTCTGACAAAGAACAGGTCGAGATGAAAACCTGCAAAAGAGAACTCACCTGCGGCATACCTTCACACGCTGACAGCGAGCGTCACAATTCAGCCGTCTCACACCACCTTTTCACATTTTTTTCCCCTCCCTTTTTTATGTTTATTTTTTTAGCCTCGGGGAAGGAGTCTGTGCGTGTGTCGATACCGATCCGGCAAAGCTTGGGAGACGGCTCTGTTCGACTGCAAAGCGTTGGCGTCCAAAGACACGATTAACAAGAGGTATGTTCTGTGGATCGACCGGTCCGGGGCACGATGACCTTGCCAAAACCAAGCACGCGAAAAAACATATGAACAATCAAACTACGATGCGCCCTTTGGTAGCTCCCGCTACGGCCGAAACACAGGTTTTAAACTCGCTTGAGCCGATACGGTGGGCGCTTCTACCCTACAGGCATCTGGGTAAACCCTCGTACAAGGACGATCCAAAGCTATACCGGCTGGATGGAGTAGAGGTAACATCACGGCTCTATAACCATGGAGACACAGGTTCGAATCCCAGCCAGAGCACCTCTCCAGTAAGTGTCCTTGGGCGAGACACCTAACGGTATATACTCGCCACCACACAATATCGGCTGTGGAGTCCAGTGGTGATGTCTCTACCCTTCGACCGTGGTGAAGCAAGTCAAAATACCATTCAGCTCATCCCTCCAATACAACTGTGGAAAAATCTCGACTTTACGAGAAGCGGGTTCAACCCAACCACCAGGTCGCTGATCTACAATCATGGAAAGACGACTCGATCCCGCTCAGAAGACGCCACCAGCGAGTGTCCTTGGGCGAGACACCTAACGATATGGAGGCGCCAACCTCACAAAATACTCGTACATCTCATAGATTGTAAGTTCTTGGGAACAGGATCCCTCCTGAATCAGTCCGTATCATCCATGTGTGATATTCCAATGTATTAACCCCTTGTACTCTGATCTGGTAAAGCGCTGCTGAATTTGTGGCGCTATAGAAATAAAGCTGAAATGTCAGGCAGGTCTCCTCCACATAGGGAGAAACAGCAACTGCAGAGGATTGTTTCAGCCTCGAGTACACCTGGAGAGTGAGAGGCTGCCGGAGCCCGTCTCGGCAGCATGCGCAAGGTGTCTGCATCTGGATTCCCATTATTTGACATGTGGTTACAACATTGAATGGTTGCCATAATCAACTGATGGAAGGTCTAGGTCAGGGATGTCAAACTACCAACCCTCTCCTTCCCCCCTGGATGTTGATGGCCTACATTTCCCAGAATTCTTCGAGGGGCAACAGATGGCCAGAGAATCATGGGAGTTGTAGTTCAGCAACATCCAGAGTTTGAGATCCTTGGATTCGCAAGTGATCCCAGGTGTCACCTGTTGATATTGGAGAAATATGGCTGGAAATTCATCGGAGACGGAGTGACGAGGTACAGACGTCATCTGCACGAGACGGTATGTACAGGCGACATCCGCAGAGAACGGGTTAATGGAAATATCCTTATTAGTGAGTCAACGCGATATTATCGATATGCTGATTACTGAGAAAAAAATAATATTTTCTAGAAATCGGCCGATAGAATTAAATCGAGGCCTTGACCTTGTCTTGACAGATCTCGTGTGAGGAGCATATTCCAAGGTCCAGAAAGACACCGATGGCATCAAACCGAGCAATGCAAAACACAAAGTGCGAAAAAGACACCACGGGTAAAACAACCTGTGGAAGAAAAACACATCTGGTTTTTTTTTATCCACATTTCATCACCGTTCGATCAGGAGAGCTTCCACGTTGCTAAATGTCCCGCGCGGGTTTTGTTTTTGCTCAGTGTTGCAGAACTGATCGGTCTGTGCCAATTTCCTGAGTGTGGCAAGCTACAGCGGGCGGCGGCATGGTTTGCGTGCCGTCACCGCCCGATTTCCCGGCGATCACAGAAATGTTTCAGCCGGAGTCTAACTAGTACTGACCGGTCTGTCCGCACGAACACTAAAAGCGGGGCGCAATGGGTGGGAAACTATGTTACAAAATAGATAAAGAAGCATCAACGGGAGCTGAAAGAAACGGGAGGCGCTGTACTGATACCAACCATCAATCTAATCCAGACACATGTGAATGTCTTTATACAGGGCTGGACTGGGACAACAAAAAATCAGCCCCGGACTTCATCCAGACCGGCCCACTTTAATTATGCAAACACACAAAAATAGTATATAAACCAATCAGATCGCTCAACCAATCGCTCTACAGATACCAGATTGCTGCAGAGTGATTGGGTAAAGCATCGCAGCGGCACTGAGGTTGAGCGCGCACCATGTCTTAAGTTGCGGTGGTTGCGCAGCGGGTCTCACCAGCACGGTGGCCCCAATATGAGACTGCGGCAGACTGCAGACATGAGGAATTTCTCACCTCGCCCATTAAGGGCAGTGCACGGCACGTTAAAACAGCAATCACACCGGCCCCCTGAGCCATCGGCCCACCGGGAATCTCCCTGAAGTCCCTATAACCAGTACATGCCTGTCACATGTGAATATCTTTATGCGGCGCTTCTTTCACATCAACATGACAACAGAGATTTATAAGGTGTGGGGGGAGGAGGGGGGTTGGAGGGGATTACATACATTTTTTTATCTTGCAAACGCCCCCCAGGTGATCTATCTACTTGGATAGTGGTATTCAGGGGTTTGTGGGAAAAATACTTTGCTAAATCTCTCACTCCTCTCCTTTTTTTTTTTTTTAACGTCAGCTAGATATTCACCCCCTGACAGATTCAACCAAATCACACATATACATATATCAACAGGCCTCCCCTTCTAATAACCATCATTTTATACAGATATTCAGGGTGTGCGGGTGTCTCTTTAGGGGCTCCTCCATATATTCAGGGTGTGCGGGTGTCTTTTTAGGGGCTCCTCCATATATTCAGGGTGTGCGGGTGTCTTTTTAGGGGCTCCTCCCTATATTCAGGGTGTGCGGGTGTGTTTTTAGGGGCTCCTCCATATATTCAGGGTGTGCGGGTGTCTTTTTAGGGGCTCCTCCATATATTCAGGGTGTGCGGGTGTCTTTTTAGGGGTTCCTCCATATATTCAGGGTGTGCGGGTGTCTTTTTAGGGGCTCCTCCATATATTCAGGGTGTGCGGGTGTCTTTTTAGGGGCTCCTCTATATATTCAGGGTGTGCGGGTGTCTTTTTAGGGGCTCCTCCATATATTCAGTGTGTGGGTGTGTTTTTAGGGGCTCCTCCATATATTCAGGGTGTGCGGGTGTCTTTTTAGGGGCTCCTCCATATATTCAGGGTGTGCGGGTGTCTTTTTAGGGGTTCCTCCATATATTCAGGTGTGCGGGTGTCTTTTTAGGGGCTCCTCCATATATTCAGGGTGTGCGGGTGTCTTTTTAGGGGCTCCTCTATATATTCAGGTGTTGCGGGTGTCTTTTTAGGGGCTCCTCCATATATTCAGTGTGTGGGTGTCGTTTTAGGGGTTCCTACATATATTCAGGGTGTGTGGGTGTCTTTTAAGGGGTTCCTCCATATATTCAGGGTGTTTTTAGGGGTTCCTCCATATATTCAGGTGTGCGGGTGTCTTTTTAGGGGTTCCTCCATATATTCAGGGTGTGCGGGTGTCTTTTTAGGGGTTCCTCCATATATTCAGGGTATGCGGGTGTCTTTTTAGGGGCTCCTCCATATATTCAGGGTGTGAGGGTGTCTTTTTAGGGGTTCCTCCATTTATTCAGGGTGTGCGGGTGTCTTTTTAGGGGTTCCTCCATATATTCAGGGTGTGTGGGTGTCTTTTTAGGGTCTCCTCTATATATTCAGGGTGTGCGGGTGTGTTTTTAGGGGTTCCTCCATATATTCAGGGTGTATGGGTGTCTTTTTAGGGGCTCCTCCATATATTCAGGGTGTGCGGGTGACTCTTTAGGGGTTCCTCCATATATTGGGGTGTGCGGGTGTCTTTTTAGGAATCCTCCATATATTCAGGGTGTGTGGGTGTCTTTTTAGGGGCTCCTCCATATATTCAGGGTGTGCGGGTGTCTTTTTAGGGGTTCCTCCATATATTCAGTAGACATGTGCACAGCACAAAATTTCGTTTTGAACTAATGGATTAGTCCTAAAATGCAATTTATTTAGTTGCTAAAGAAATTCTTTTTTAGTATGAAAACTAATTTCATTCATCCGAAAACCAGTGGATACAATTACTATTGTAGTGGTCCCTCTCTGTATAGAGCATCCTCCTCAATTTATACCTTTCTCTGTATAATATATACAACATCCTCCTGCATTAATACCCCTCTCTGTATAATGTATAGAACATCCTCCTGCATTAATTAATGCCCCTCTCTGTATAGAACATCCTACTGCATTGGCATGTGGAGGGTGCAGAACTTCGGAATGCAATGCTTATCCAGCACAGGAGAGGGAACTTTTACTTAGAAGTATAAAAGCAGGGGAGAGGGAAAATATTAACGTAAATCGGTCTGAAATCTCAGAAGAGATGACTGGTGCAAATTTATTTTTATAATAAAATAAAGCACTTTAAATCCAGGGAAAACATTCAAATAAATCACACTGAAGGCTGATCATGACAGAGTAACTGGGAGAGCTGGATACTAAATGTATCGGACGTAAAAAAAACTTTATAACAAGCAGCACTGGGAGAGGAGAGGGACTTTATATAAAACGTGTATTATAGATGAGGAAAGGGGGATAGTGCTCCTGGATAACATAAAATGTATCAGACCTAAGCCCCTATTATGCAGAGCAGGAGGGGAGATAACACACATTTTATAAAGTCCCTCTCTTCTCCCAGCGCTGCTTGTTATAAAGGGGTTTTTACTATCCAGCCCTCCTCTGTCATTAGCTTTCAGTGTGATTTATTTGAATGTTTTCCTTCTCCAGCTGCTTTTATCATCTTAAGTAAAGGTTTCCTCTCCTGTGCTGGCTGTCTGTGCTGAGATTGAGTATTCTGGAGCTCTATCACTGTCAGATTTTTGGGTAGGGGTCGGGAAGGATTACGCATACAAACCTTTTCTGTAGCTTTGCGATGTTGCACTCTTCATTGCTGGTCTCCTTCACTCATCAATGTAATATCACAAAAAGGACTGAAACTAAAATGTAGTGCATTTTATTTTAGTTTCTTTCGTTTTTTTGTACTGAGCAGTTTCGTATCTCTTGAGTCATGCTAAAACTAAATTATCCCAAAATTCGGACTAAATCGTTCTAGTACTAAAACAAATGCACATGTCTAATATTCAGGGTGTGCGGGTGTCTTTCTAGAGGCCCCTCCATATATTCAGGGTGTGCGGGTGTCTTTTTAGGGGCTCCTCCATATATTCAGGGTGTGCGGGTGTCTTCTTAGGAGCTCCTCCATATATTCAGGGTGTGTGGGTGTGTTTTTAGGGGTTCCTCCATATATTCAGGGTGTGTGGGTGTCTTTTTAGGGGTTCCTCCATATATTCAGGGTGTGTGGGTGTCTTTCTAGAGGCTCCTCTATATATTCAGGGTGTGTGGGTGTCTTTTTTTAGGGGTTCCTCCATATATTCAGGATGAGCGGGTGTTTTTTTAGGGGTTCCTCTATATTTTCAGGGTGTGCAGGTGTCTTTTTAGGCCTCCTCCATATGTTCATATAAGTGAGTGTATAACAGAGCTGCACAGCTATAAAACTTCCAGCAATGAGTCTGTAAACTAAACGTTAGAAGTCGCTTGCTGTAAATAAGATACTTTGCTCTTGTTTTAAATGAAATTTATTTGAGGTTGCGTATGATCATCGTGACATTCCAGTGCTCTGCGCACATTTGTTTTGTTTCTCACATGTTCTGCTCTTCTTTAAAGTGTCAATATAGGGCACGATTACGATCTTAACGCTAGCGTTAGCACTAAGATCTGAGTGTTAACGTTAGGTTAAGTGACTTTAACGCATGCCCCCCCCCATATAACAACCCTAGTCAGTCCTATGGACTCCAGGAGGTGACACGGACGTGCTGATGTGAGTACCAGGAGGGGTAGCGCTGCGTGACGGGGCAGGCTGCTGAATTAGTAATATGGTGCTATAACGGGCAAACCTGCCGGCGTCCTCTTAGATTGTAAGCTCTTGAGCAGGGTCCTCTCTCCTACTGTTCTGTGTATTTAACTTGTATGGACATTTGTTATTCTGTCTCTCCTATTGTACAGCGCTATGGAACGTGTTAGCGCTTTATATACCTGTAACTGTAGGCTTTCCCTGTTAGCGTTCTCGTATATAGTCCTTAGTAGGGATGTGCGTTTCGGGTTTCGGAATTTCGTAATTTTCACGAAATTTCCCGATTCGTGTTTTCGGATGCGGCCGATTTTCGGAAAATTTTTAGATCCGAAAATGGCAGATCCGAAAAGTTTTCCGAGCCGAAACGAAATATTTTCGGAATTTTCGAATGTACTTGAAATGTGTCAAATCGAAATTTATTGCTTTGAAACGAGGAGAACAGACGTTCCGAAAAAACGAAAATTTTCGAAAATACGAAGTCGATACAGAAACGAGCTAAGTGACACGAAAATACGAAAAACGGTTGATATTCCGAAACCATTTACAATTCCGAAAAACGAAAATTTCCGAAAATACGAAAAGTCGATACAAAAAACGAGCTAAGTGACACGAAAATACGAAAAATGGTCGAAATTCCGAAAAAAATGTACACGAAAAACAAGTCGAGCCGAACCGAATCGAAACAGAAATCGGTCGAAACAAGCCGAATCGAAAAGTTTAAAAATCCGAAAAATCGAATCGAACCGAAAAAAAAAATCGGTGCGCAAGCCTAGTCCTTAGGCTTTACGAAGAAGAAAAAAAAGCTAACAAAAAACGACTTGTCACACTCCTCATCGACAATAAGGGTCTGTTGGATTCCATTTGGCGTTTTCTAACCCCTTCATTACCGTGATGGCATTTACACAATCACCAGTAGCAGACACAACAGCCCGCGATCGCTTAAAAACAATCTAGAGCTATGCTGTATTACTGCAAATGAAATTTATTGGTTGCAAAGGAATTTCATGTGCAACTGGGCTCCAGAAGGTGCCGCCAAAGTTTCAGCGCCTCAGCCATGACGCCCGAGGTGCTGCAACGATTTTTTAAAGGTAAATATCTGTGTAACACAGGCCCCAGCTGCAATAGCTCCTTTTGGCCAGCAGATGGAGACATCTGCCTGAAAAAACGGGACTAGTCCAATACATTCTGCATTAATTATATTTCGGGTTATTCTCACTTTATAATTAGGGATGAGCTGTTCGGTTCAATCAGTTCGGAGTTCGAACCGAACTTTGGTTGTTCGAAAGTTCGCGAACTTCGAACTTTTTGGGTGTGTTCGGTTCGAGTTTGCGAAAAAAAAGAAATTTTGAAAAAAGTATAGAAAATGCTTAAACAAAAAACCAAAAAATCTAGAAATAAAGAGACTCTTTACTGCAGAATATTATAAGCAACGGTTTATTAGATATTGAATTAAAAACTAATGTGTACGTGCAAAGATTCTCACCTCTAAAGTCTCTAAATGACCTGTGTTTTTCAAATGGCATAACAGGTGTTTTTAGTCTGGTCTAATCAATTTGATACATTGTAGACTATACTGAGGGGGTGGGGTGGTGTCTGCTACTGATTGAGATTTGAAAAGTGTTAATTTCCCTCCTAAAACTTCTAATATGCTGCATATCACTGCTGTGTGCTCAGCTCATTTTTAACGCTTTCGCTCATCATGTTGAAACACGATTTTGAAGTCACATTTTGTTAAATGACCGACATGTTAGATATCGTTCTTTCCGGCAGACTCCGCAGATTCATAATATATCATTTTTATATGTATACGTCCTGTCCTGGCTGTATATTATGAAAAAAATGCAATAAAAATTGAATTTTTAATCATTGCCGTGTGTAAAGTGTTGTTTTTTTCACATTTTAGCACATGAGCGTTTGCGGTTATGTTTTCTATGGGGTGCGCTTGTACAAAAATTAGAAATGGGGACTTGTTACATTTTGTGGGGGGAATTACGTGATTTATAGCAAACGCACCCCATAGAAAAAAATCATTAGTGCATCATCGTTCACATTATAATTGCAATGTGAAGAATATTGCTGCATTAATAAAAATAACACACACAAAAAATACATGTTTTTATTTTATTTTTTTACTTTATACCTGGTCGTGTTGGGAATCATTCGAAAGGCCATGCTCAGCCTTTCCATTGACACCCTCCATGACCCACTAGATGCCTGGAGATATCAGGGTTCAAATGAACCCCCTATCTCCACCAGGGGATTGGCCTGGGCAATATATATATATATATATATATATACGCATGATGAAAATTTGCACGGATAAGGCACAGAAGTGAAATTTTGATGTGTCTGAAATTGAAACTTACGTGACAACTCTTATTTTTTTTTCGTTAATTTATATTTGTTCAATACAGTTAATTTTAATTTGTTTAATACAGTTAATTTAAAATGGTTTAATACAGTTTATTTATATTTATTTTACCTTTACTATTGGTGCTTTTCAAACTTTATTCTTAAGTAAAAAGAAATTTAGCAGTTTCATGTTGTGTCGTTTTTTTTTTTGGGGGGGTGCAAGTAGCTGGTCTTGCCTAGGGCGCAAAATAGTCTAGCACCGGCCCTGACCGCATGGTCCACCCCTGCACTCTTCCACAATACCACAGAGGGGTTACTGTATGATGGCACTTGCTGGCCTGGCACCAAAGGCACAATATTTGGCTGCACTGCCACTGACGCCTGTATCAGATTCATATCCTCAGAGGGGTTACCGTGTGACGGCACTGTTGCCGACGCTAAAGGCCCAATTTTAGGCTAGGGTCAAACGAACGCATTTTTCGCAGCGAACGTCAAAATGTGTGTCCGAACGCATTGAGGTGTTTTTTCACGGAAAGCACTTAAACGGTCATACGATGCGCATTTTTGTGCGTGATTTTTTTAAGGATCCAAACCAGGAAACTTTGGGTGTCTGGACGTTATGTTGGCCGGACATGAGCAGCGTCTGACGTCTCCTAATCACGCACACACGCCGCTATGCGGACGCAGCGCACTCTGTACGTCAGTACTAGCGGTTCAGCATTCTTGAAAAATGCGTTCATTTTCCACTTGCGTTGCGCGGCCGGACTTTCGTGTGGCCGTACTTCGTATATTGGCCGTCATTGCGTGTCATTTGCTGCTAGTGCGGCCGTGATTAAGTGTGCCTAAACGCACGTTAAAAGTGCGCTAGTCTGACCCCAGCCTTAAAGCACCTATTTTTACTTTCATCCAAAGCCTGCATAAGTTTCACAATAATTTAGCCAAAAAAAATCACTAAACTTTTTCTGCGTGTCCGAAAATGTCTCCTTTTTTCATACAGGCTGCCGCCCCAAGCAGTTTTTTATGGATAGATTAAAAGAAAAGCATTTACAGTCATTTGAAACGTAATTTTTTTGTTTTTAAGTGTTTCTATACATCCTACAAATCCACCACTTCACGGGCAGGTTATGGGGACCTCCTAGGCACGATATTTGAAGGAATTTTTCGTTTATATTTTTAACCCTTATTTCATGGAAAACTCAGTCCCTTTAAAAACGTTTTTTTTTTACTTTTTGTCCTTGTTTCCTGTCCCCCAGGGCACTACCCGGACCCCCATACACCTTTTATGGCAAATATGTAGCATATATGCCCTCTTGGAGGGCACTCTAAAAAACCGAATTTTCAGCCCCCATTGACTTGTATTGAGTTCGGGTTCGGATTCGAACATTTGGAAAGTTCGGGTTCGGATCCGAACCGAACTCGGGGGGGGTGTTCGGCTCATCCCTATTTATAATTAATGAAAAGTGATTTTACAGAAATCCACTGGTGGTAGATTTCTAGAAAATCCCTTGGTAGTGAAGGGGTTAAGGGCGACTCAACCTCCTGGTCTCACCCAATTACACATTATCTGGGTCGTTAACGAATGCAAGGTGTGAATGATGGAGCAAAATCTGGCCGATGAGCTACAATAACCATTTCTGTAGCCTGTTTAGGCCGGTACGTGAGGGTGGACGGTCCTTCCACTCTGACTCCCATCTGGCCGCCTCGCTGAGTGCAGTTAGTGTGCTCAGCGCTGGAAGGCTTGATTCTCCTATGGAGGATCGTGGGTTGCAGCCCTGTCGAACCCGTGTCGTAGTGCTTCGACGAGGAGGCTCTCTAAATGGACGCAGCACGCCTGCTGTAGCGTGTGCAATTTGTGCAAGTGCTACAGCGTGTGGCCGGCCCCGTCGAAGCGTCACAACGCTACGACAGACGCTACGACAGGGTCGTCTGACCCCGGCTTTAGTGCTTAAATAACTTTTTTTTTTTTTAAATCTTCATTTATTCTGTAAATGCGAATGAATGAAACGAAGTGGAAATGAAAGGGTTAAAAGGAAGCTGGTGATATTATCAAATCTAACTGGCCTTCCGCTTTTGACAGTAACAGTTCTTGCTTCATGCCGCGGCGCTCAGGAAGTCATCTTGCAGGTGTTCGGATGTCACGTCCCCGTCCTGAAGTATACAGGGGAAATTGAAATGCATTCACGCCTCCAGATAACAGGCAATTTGTGACTCAATGTGAGGAAATTCATAACCAGCCAAGATCCCGAATTTAACTGGTACCATAACGTGGTGAAATTTACACAGGGCCAGATTAATGACCGCTCTATGCACAGTGACCGGAACTTAAAGGGAAATGTATCTAGAAATATTTTTTTTAATTTGACATTTAAACACTTTTTTATACCAATAGATAAACCAGAATAAATCAATCAAAGGTTTAAAAATGTGTAAAATTTTTTTATTTTCTTGCTTTAAACAAATTTTAACTTCTCTGGCGACGCCCCTCAGCTAGGGGTGTTTCTTCAGTGCATACTTCCTGAATATTCCCCGCCTCCTCCCCGCCCACTACTCCACCCATCAAAGCTTCACATGAACTACATTACTTGCTCCATCTTGCCCACAGCCCCCCTGCACCCCACTACTTCACATACTCAGCTATTACCCTCACCTAGCGTGTCGCACCCCTCTCTTCTTAGATTGTGAGCTCTTGAGCAGGTTCCTCTCTCCTACTGTTCTGTCTGTTTAACTTGTATGGACATTTGTTATTCTGCCTCTCCCATTGTACAGCGCTACAGAACTTGCTAGCTATTATAAATACCTGTGACATTCTTGCTGTGTCTCTGCTTTTCTGTGTTGTCCCTCTCTCTGCTGTCTCTTCTTCTCCCTGTGTGTATGGATTTCTTTCCTTCCCTGTCTCTGCAGTAGCTGGGGGTGAAAGTTCAGCCCCGCCCTCCCCTCAGCTCACAGTGCAGGAGGGAGGAGGAGCAACTCAGTCACACATGCTCAGTGCGATATTTATGTATACCTATGTACGCACACTGATTGGTTAGCTCAAACTGCCTCCTGAGGTGGGTGTGGAAAACGCCAAGAAAGAAAATATGAAAAAATATCATATTCACTTGCTTTTTATGCCTGCTGAATGACACTACTGACTCATTCAAAAGGCACTGCACATTTTTAAAAGCACATTAGCAAAGCACGCATGTCCCTTTAACTTGCACCAATTCGTCCCTTTAACTTACGCCAATTTCACGTTCTCCTAGATCTGCATATACATTGAGGGCTCTGTCATCTAGTGTGAGCTAAAACACCATCACTAAAGAAAAAATGTATCGTGAGTCGCTAAAACTTAACCTACTAAGTTACTAACTTCTACTAACAGATCATCTTGTCCGCGGGAGTCTGTGTGCAAGGTGTTTAGCGCACGCTAGGGAAACGCTAAGACCCGGGCTGAGATCCAGAGCTAATGCGGTTGTGTACAGGATAGAGCTGTTATTTTCTAGTGCAGAGAGCCGGGCCATACCTATCCCCCGTCCTCACAAGCTTGCATAAGTATGAACAAATCCAGCAAAGAGCCCTCACACCCCCCCCGCATTATTACAATCCTCCAAGGTGGCCGTATTATCCATGTTTATATGCACACATATATATTAATTAAGGCTGATGGGCATTGCATGATAAGTGCCACCCAACAGCATGTAGAATCATTACAATGCATTTAAAAGATCCAAAAGGAAGGCCAGGTGAGCGACAAAAATTTCCCTGCTGCAGCATATAAATAATACATGTTTCAGGGCAAGACTTGTGTCCATGTGTCCCTTTAAACATGGTCCAAACGGTCACCTTAATACTCAACCGCTTCCATACTATGAATAACCCCCTGCATGAAATATTTAGAATTAGCTAATGTATTAAAATTAGGATATATGTGGATAAAGGATACATATATATATATATCATAATAGAGCCTATTACAACATTGGCTCCTGGAGTCCATTGGACGTCATCGAGACCTGCGCGTCCCTGCCTTAGTTTGATTGTACATAGCCCACAGGAGGAGCCATGGAGGAACGCTGGCAACTATATGTCCTCATTCTACTGTTATTCGTGGCCAGAGCGGAAGCGGTGGATATCTATCTATATCTGTATCTATCTAGCTATCTATGTATCTCTGTATCTAGCTATGTATCTATCTAGCTATGTATCTGTTTCTGTATCTCTGTAACTTTCTCTGTATCTATGTATCTTTCTCTGTATCTATCTAGCTATGTATCTCTGTATCTATCTAGCTATCTATGTATCTATCTAGCTATGTATCTCTGTATCTATCTAGCTATGTATCTCTGTATCTATCTAGCTATGTATCTCTGTATCTATCTAGCCATCTATGTATCTCTGTATCTATCTAGCTATGTATCTCTGTATCTATCTAGCCATCTATGTATCTCTGTATCTATCTAGCTATGTATCTCTGTATCTATCTAGCCATCTATGTATCTCTGTATCTATCTAGCTATCTATGTATCTATCTAGCTATCTATGTATCTATCTAGCTATGTATCTCTGTATCTATCTATCTATGTATCTCTGTATCTATCTATCTATGTATCTCTGTATCTATCTAGCTATGTATCTCTGTATCTATCTAGCTATGTATCTCTGTATCTATCTATCCATCTATGTATCTCTGTATCTATCTAGCCATCTATGTATCAGTGGCGTCACTAGGGTTGGTGTCACCCGGTGCGGTAACTTATGGTGTCACCCCCCCCCCCTGAGTTTTACAGATTTTTTTTTAACTACTCTTACTCCTAAATCAGTACTCCCATATAACACTGAATGCTCATACACACAGCGCACATTACTGTGAGGTTTATTGCTGTGGAGCTCTCTCATATGCTCACACAAATTTTTGCCAACTGCCAGCAAGTACGATGCCTGTTCGAAGGCAGTGAAAGCACACATGGATATATATTGCCCCCAGCAGCGCTGGATATATTGCCCCCAGCAGCTCACCCATGGATATATATTGCCCCCAGCTCACATATGGATATATTGCGCCTCAGCTCACATATGGATATATTGCGCCTCAGCTCACACATGGATATTGCCCCAGCTCTCATGGATACTGCCCCCAGCACACATGGATATGCCCCAGCTCCTCTCATGGATACTGCCCCAGCTCCTCTCATGGATATACTGCCCCAGCTGCTCTCATGCATATACTGCCCCAGCTGCTCTCATTGACAATGCCCCAGCTGCTCTCATGGATTTTGCCCCAGCTCATGGATATGCCCCAGCACATGGATATGCCCCAGCTCATGGATATTGCCCCAGCTCATGGATATGCCCCAGCACATGGATATTGCCCCAGCTCAAGGATATACTGCCCCAGCTGCTCTCATTGATAATGCCCCAGCTGCTCTCATGGATTTTGCCCCAGCTCATGGATATGCCCCAGCACATGGATATGCCCCAGCTCATGGATATTGCCCCAGCTCAAGGATATACTGCCCCAGCTGCTCTCATTGATAATGCCCCAGCTGCTCTCATGGATTTTGCCCCAGCTCATGGATATTGCCCCAGCTCATGGATATACTGCCCCAGCTCATGGATATACTTCCCCAGCAGCTCATGGATATGCCCCAGCTCATGGATAATGCCCCAGCAGCTCATGGATATGCCCTAGCACATGGATATGCCCCAGCAGCTCATGGATATACCCCAGCACCTCATGGATATGCCCCAGCAGCTCATGGATTTGCCCCAGCACCTCATGGATTTTTTTTTGTATTTATCTTTCTGTCCATCTATATATCTTCCATTTGATGACCTATCTCGTTTCTGTTTGTCTGTCTATACCTGACATGCCACGTTTAGAATACCCATGTTTTTCACTTATGAAATCTCCTAATAAAATGTGCACATTGGACGTCTGAGGTCTCGATCCCCCTCCCCAGCGGCGTGGCACGTCCCCCATTGTGTTTACAAACAGCCTGTTTGTACATTGTACTAAATGTTACTTTTTTATCTTCCAGATGTTTGTCGCTGGAAATAATAGAAAGGGGTCATTAGTGAGTTGGAGCCGGCTTCCTGTTTTTGTGTAATTGTGTTTACGAGCGCAGCGTTGAAACCTTGTTGCGGCGTGGCCAGATCTCAGGAAGCGTTGTGAGTACATTACGACGTTCCGTAGCAAACGACATCTCAGCGACTATCTCAATGTAATGCTCGCAAAAATAATGGTATGGATTTTCTACCACTAAAATCAGGGAGCTGCTTTAACTTATCTCTTGGTTCATTCTTCATTGATCCCTGGTTTTCCTGAAGAATTCTTTCCCCCAGGATCGTTTCTTCATGTCAAACTTGTTTTCTCCCAACATTTAAGTCATGGTCATGGTCATGGACATTGTCATGGACGGTCCCGGTGTTGTCTCAACAAGCGATGGGTCAAGCAGGACATTAACCCCTTAGTGACCGGGTGGTCTTACAAAAATCCGTCTGAAAGTGCCCGCTGCTGGTTTTACGTTTCTGCGCTGTTTGTGTTTAGGTCAAATTTTCCTCTTACTCGTTTATGCAACCCACACATATTATACACAGTTTTTCCCATAATTAAATGGACTTTCTAAAGATACCGATCGGCACCGAATCACGCTCCGACAACTAAATGGTTAATTTTAGCCACCACTGAAAAGGGTGGTACAATTTTTATATTTTTAACTTAAACGGTTGGGGAGATAGAGGGCTCCAAAAGGAGTCGCCCTCCCCTTCCTCATTGTCACTGCAGGTGCCGGTGGGTGCCCGGCGATGAGGTCATCGCGTCTGTAGGGCCCCCTGAAAAGGTGGGCAGGCTTCCAGCCTGTCAAACCGCCAAGGGAGCCCAGCGAGGGAGGAGAGTATCGGGAGGGAGGGCAGGAGACCCTGACGTACCATGTACCCCATTTTGGAAAGCTCTGGTTTAGAGGATCGGCCATATATTCCGGATGTACGGATGTATTTTTCGTTATAGTATACAGGCAGGGCATAATGCACACATATAATAATGATATATTATGAATCTGCCGAGTCTGCCGGAAAGAACGATATAGAACATGTCTGGGTCGTATAATAAAACCTGGCTTCAAATCGCGTTTAAACATGATGAGAGAAAGCGTTAAAAATGAGCTCAGGACACAGGGGTTAAATGGCTCAGCAGCGTAGGGGTTAATCGGAGCTGAAGATGCTGCAAACAGACGTTCTAGCAATTGAACCATTTCGCGTAAAATACATGTCATTGCGCGACTAACTAAAGATATCGTGAAAATTATGTAAAACCACAGAAATCTCAAGGTTTCCCTTTTATACTATACGAGATATCGCCAGAATTGAACACTTAGGCTGGCGGCACACGAGCGTTTCGTAGAGATGAAGGAACGTCCTCCTATGGAGGATCGCACTTTGTATCCCGTCAGCGTACGTCTAGCTTTTTGATAGGGAGGGCTTTTCACGTACAGTGGTTGGCCCTCCCCATCAAAACGGCACAATCGCAGGGTAGTGCGGGCACACAAAAGCACTAAGTGTGCTCGTGTGCCACCAGCCTTACTGGTTGCTAGTAATAGCGTACACAGGATGGCCAATGAAACACAGGGAAATGCTGCCCCTCTGTGGCTGGAAATGAGAATGCAAAATGTAAGACACATATACGTGGAATGTGTTTTTGTTGTCAATCATCAGTGTTGTTTTTGGATTAACAGGTTACTAGCGCACACACACACACAGGATACCAGCGCACACTAACAGGATTACTAGTGCACACACAAACAGGATACTAGCGCACACACACAGGATACTAGCGCACACTAACAGGATACTAGCGCACACTAACAGGATACTAGCGCACACTAACAGGATACTAGCACACACTAACAGGATACTAGCACACACTAACAGGATACTAGCACACACTAACAGGATACTAGCGCACACACTAACAGGATACTAGCGCACACACTAACAGGATACTAGCACACACTAACAGGATACTAGCGCACACTAACAGGATACTAGCACACACTAACAGGATACTAGCACACACTAACAGGATACTAGCACACACTAACAGGATACTAGCGCACATACTAACAGGATACTAGCGCACACACTAACAGGATACTAGCGCACACACTAACAGGATACTAGCACACACTAACAGGATACTAGCACACACTAACAGGATACTAGCGCACACACTAACAGGATACTAGCGCACACACTAACAGGATACTAGCGCACACATTAACAGGATACTAGCACACACTAACAGGATACTAGCGCACACACTAACAGGATACTAGCGCACACACTAACAGGATACTAGCGCACACACTAACAGGACACTAGCGCACACACTAACAGGATACTAGCACACACTAACAGGATACTAGCGCACACTAACAAGATACTAGCACACATTAACAGGATACTAGCGCACATTAACAGGATACTAGCGCACACAGTAACAGGATACTAGCACACAGTAACAGGATACTAGCACACACTAACAGGATACTAGCACACAGTAACAGGATACTAGCACACAGTAACAGGATACTAGCACACACTAACAGGATACTAGCACACACACTAACAGGATACTAGCACACACTAACAGGATACTAGCACACAGTAACAGGATACTAGCACACACTAACAGGATACTAGCACACACTAACAGGATACTAGCGCACATACTAACAGGATACTAGCGCACACACTAACAGGATACTAGCACACACTAACAGGATACTAGCACACACTAACAGGATACTAGCACACACTAACAGGATACTAGCGCACACACTAACAGGATACTAGCACACACTAACAGGATACTAGCGCACACATTAACAGGATACTAGCACACACTAACAGGATACTAGCACACACTAACAGGATACTAGCGCACACTAACAAGATACTAGCACACATTAACAGGATACTAGCGCACATTAACAGGATACTAGCGCACACAGTAACAGGATACTAGCACACAGTAACAGGATACTAGCACACAGTAACAGGATACTAGCACACAGTAACAGGATACTAGCACACACTAACAGGATACTAGCGCACACACTAACAGGATACTAGCACACACTAACAGGACACTAGCGCACACACTAACAGGATACTAGCGCACACACTAACAGGATACTAGCGCACACACTAACAGGATACTAGCACACACTAACAGGATACTAGCGCACACACTAACAGGATACTAGCGCACACTAACAAGATACTAGCACACACTAACAGGATACTAGCGCACACATTAACAGGATACTAGCACACATTAACAGGATACTAGCACACACTAACAGGATACTAGCACACACTAACAGGATACTAGCGCACACTAACAAGATACTAGCACACACTAACAGGATACTAGCGCACACACTAACAGGATACTAGCACACACTAACAGGATACTAGCGCACACTAACAAGATACTAGCACACACTAACAGGATACTAGCGCACACACTAACAGGATACTAGCACACACTAACAGGATACTAGCGCACACTAACAAGATACTAGCACACACTAACAGGATACTAGCGCACACATTAACAGGATACTAGCACACATTAACAGGATACTAGCGCACACAGTAACAGGATACTAGCACACAGTAACAGGATACTAGCACACACTAACAGGATACTAGCACACAGTAACAGGATACTAGCACACAGTAACAGGATACTAGCACACAGTAACAGGATACTAGCACACACACTAACAGGATACTAGCATACATAGTAACAGGATACTAGCATACATAGTAACAGGATACTAGCATACATAGTAACAGGATACTAGCGCACACACTAACAGGATACTAGCACACAGTAACAGGATACTAGCATACATAGTAACAGGATACTAGCACACACACTAACAGGATACTAGCACACACACTAACAGGATACTAGCACACACACTAACAGGATACAGGCACACACACTAACAGGATACTAGCGCACACACTAACAGGATACTAGCGCACACAATAACAGGATACTAGCGCACACTAACAGGATACTAGCGCACACACTAACAGGATACTAGCACACACTAACAGGACACTAGCGCACACACTAACAGGATACTAGCACACACAATAACAGGATACTAGCACACACACTAACAGGATACTAGCGCACACAATAACAGGATACTAGCACACACTAACAGGATACTAGCACACACACTAACAGGATACTAGCACACACTAACAGGACACTAGCACACACTAACAGGATACTAGCACACACACTAACAGGATACTAGCGCACACACTAACAGGATACTAGCGCACACACTAACAGGATACTAGCGCACACACTAACAGGATACTAGCACACACTAACAGGATACTAGCACACACACTAACAGGATACTAGCGCACACACTAACAGGATACTAGCGCACACACTAACAGGATACTAGCACACACTAACAGGACACTAGCGCACACACTAACAGGATACTAGCGCACACACTAACAGGATACTAGCGCACACACTAACAGGATACTAGCGCACACACTAACAGGATACTAGCACACACACTAACAGGATACTAGCGCACACACTAACAGGACACTAGCGCACACACTAACAGGACACTAGCGCACACACTAACAGGATACTAGCGCACACACTAACAGGATACTAGCGCACACACTAACAGGATACTAGCGCACACACTAACAGGATACTAGCGCACACACTAACAGGATACTAGCGCACACACTAACAGGATACTAGCGCACACACTAACAGGATACTAGCGCACACACTAACAGGACACTAGCACACACTAACAGGATACTAGCGCACACACTAACAGGATACTAGCGCACACACTAACAGGACACTAGCGCACACACTAACAGGATACTAGCGCACACACTAACAGGATACTAGCACACACACTAACAGGATACTAGCACACACTAACAGGACACTAACATACACACTGTAACGTTCCCACTTTCCAACCATGTCTCCCTGCCCTCTGTATTGCTCATGTTTGTGTTCCCATGTGTTTCCCTGTGCTGCTTTCCCTGAGATGCAGCTCAGGGGTTAAGTTGTCTGTTTAGTTCAATTGCTCGTTGAGCTTCTGCTGGTGATATGGGCTGATTACTCCCCTATATAAAGCCATGGGCCCATATCACCATGCTCTTTCATCTGGTTCACTTCAGCTACAGTTCTGTTCCTGAGAGCTCCCTGTTATTCTTTCCAAGTTCAGGTTTAACCCCTTAAGGACGGGAGTAATTTTACAACTTCGGCGCTGTTTCGGAAGTAGAAGTTTGCTGAGCTCATTTTGACCATTTTTAAGTCACGTTTTCTTATACCACCCAGACAAATTATATATCGTTCTTTCCGTCAGACTCGGCAGATTAATAATATATCATTATTATATGTATACGTCATGCCCTGCCAAAATGCTATAACAAAAAATGCAAAAAAAATTAAATTTTCAATAAAATTTCAATCTTCCACAGTGTGTAAAGTGTTTTTTTTTTTTAATTTTATTATCCGAGGCTCTGCGGTCATATTTTATGGGGTAGATTTGTTAAAAAAATTAGAACGGTGAATCCATTTTTTTTTTGGGGAGAAATTGCGTGATTTTAGCTAAACCCCCCCAAAAAAAAAATCATTAGTGAAGCATCATTGTTCACATTATAATTGAAATGTGAACAATAGTGCTGCATTAAAAAAAACAAAAATTTTTTTTATTATTATATTTATTATTTAATTTATTATTTAATTTATTATTTTTATTTTTACTTTTTTTACACTTTTATTTCACTTTTACCATGGTCATGGTTGATATCATTGGAAAGGCCATGCTCTGGCCTTTCCAGCAATATCAGCCATTACCCCCTAGCTGCCACCGATCAGGAGATAAAGGGGTTCAAAGAACCCCCCCTATCTCCTGCAAGGGATTTCCATAGGAAATCCCTTTGCAGCTAGGGGGTTCCCGGTTAACTGACATCATCGCGCCTGGCGCGATGAGTCAGTTGACCGGGGGGTGACCCAGAGGTGGGGGCTGCCATCCAAGATGGCGGCCCCCACTGGAAATAGGCCGCGATCGGGCACAAATTAGTGCCCGGTCGCGACCTGGCAACTAAGGGGTTAACCCCCCATACATCGCTGGAAAGGTCAGGCTGTGACCCTTCCAGCGATGCTGGCCACAGCCGCTGGGGACCAGGCGATCGGGAGATAGAGGGATCCGAAGGATCCCTCCCCTCCAGGCGCTTCCCCTGCTCCGGCGGGGGACGACGACGCCTGAAACTGACGTCATCGCGCCACCGGCGCGATGACGTCACAACGCCGGAGGAGGGATCACACTGATCTGACTCCGGGGGAGTCAGAACAGCGTGGGAGCGACCGGAGAAGGTGAGTATCTCCCGGGGGGGCTCTAAACGCCGAGGACGTACATTTACGTCCTGCGGCATCAAAGCCCGCCTAATGCAGGACGTAAATGTACGTCCTGCGGCGTTAAGGGGTTAAGGTTTACCTTATTTTCTTTTGTTTATCCGTCTGTTGTTTCTTTAGTATCCCCAGGTTCCAGTTTATGTCTTGTGTTTTCACGTTTATCAGTTTCAGTGTTTCTCCATTGTCTGAGTTTTATGTTCTGATTGATTTCCTGGTATTGACCCTCTGGCCTGGCTGACGGATTTTCTCTGGTGCTATATCCCCGCTTTGGTTAAAAGGTAAACGTTTTGGTTTCGACTTCTGGCTTCTTCACTGACAACTCTTTTGGACATCCCTAGCTGTACTGTCTTGATATATTGTTTTGTTGTGTGTCCCTGCTGACCATGACTTTTGGGATTAAAGTCCTTCCCTGCAGGTTGTGGAGTGTATACTCCTTCAGGTATATGTGTTTACCCTAGGACTCAGAGCAGATTCGGCCACTCTAAGGACCGATCTATCAGTATAGGGCTCCTTTGGTATATCCGTGCAGAGGTCCCCAGTGTCTCCTGTGGTATATTCACGTATCCAAGGTTATTGTGGATCCTGCATCTCTGCATATAGGGGCTTTTACTCATACCAGGGCCCTACTTGGCACAGGCCGGGTACCGCCATTGTGGTTGAATGTGACAAATACTAGCGCACGCACACGCACGCACGCACACACACACACTAACGGGACACTAGCGCGCGCACACACACACTAACGGGACACTAGCGCGCACGCACACACACTCACTAACGGGACACTAGCGCGCGCACACACACACTCACTAACGGGACACTAGCGCGTGCACACACACACTCTAACGGGACACGCGCGCGCGCACACACACACTAACGGGACACTAGCGCGCGCACACACACTAACGGGACACTAGTGCGCGCACACACACACACTAACGGGACACTAGCGCGCACACACACACTAACGGGACACTAGCGCGCGCACACACACTAACGGGACACTAGCGCGCGCACACACACACTAACGGGACACTAGCGCGCACACACACACACTAACGGGACACTAGCGCGCGCACACACACACACTAACGGGACACTAGCGCGCGCACACACACACTAACGGGACACTAGCGCGCGCACACACACACTAACGGGACACTAGCGCGCGCACACACACTAACGGGACACTAGCGCGCACGCACACACTAACGGGACACTAGCGCGCGCACACACTAACGGGACACTAGCGCGCGCACGCGCGCGCGCACACACTAACGGGACACTAGCGCGCGCGCACACACACACTAACGGGACACTAGCGCGCGCGCACACACTAACGGGACACTAGCGCACGCGCGCACACACACTAACGGGACACTAGCGCACGCGCGCACACACTAACGGACACTAGCGCGCGCGCACACACACACTAGCGCACGCACGCGCGCACACACTAACAGGACACTAGCGCACGCACGCGCGCACACACTAACGGGACACTAGCGCGCGCGCGCGCGTACACACACACACTAACGGGACACTAGCGCACACACACTAACGGGACACTAGCGCACGCGCACACACACTAACGGGACACTAGCGCACGCGCACACACACTAACGGGACACTAGGGCGCGCACACACACACACACTAACGGGACACTAGCGCGCGCACACACATACTAACGGGACACTAGCGCGCACACACACACACTAGCGCGCGCACACACTAACGGGACACTAGCGCGCGCGCACACACACACTAACGGGACACTAGCGCGCACACACACTAACGGGACACTAGCGCGCACACACACTAACAATCATAACCCTGGTGATTTTACACCAATAAAAAAAGGAATTCAGAACACCGTGGTGGCTTGTCTATAACGGCAGATGGGGTTGTACCATACCAATTTTTGCAATAAAAAAAGACCAATGTAACCGATATAAATTTTTTCTGTTTTTTTTTTGTGTCACTTAACATGTCACTAATTGATAAAATGTGTTCTGTCCCTTTAGCAGTGCCATTGTCTCCTCAACTGTAGTTGGGCACCGCAAAAAAAAAGATAACATGATTTTTTTGTTTTTGACCTGTGTCCTGAAATCTGATAAGGGCTCTATAGGAAGTCTTGGAATTTATGGACCCAGCTGTTATCAAGTCCCCTGCTGCTGCCTATATAAAAAAAACTCATCTGAGGTTTGAATGTAGATTTTATCTGCTTCACACAGAGTGTCTGCCTTAACCCCTTCACTGCTGAGCCATTTCACCTCTGTGTGCTGCGCTCATTTTTACAATTTTTACTTATCGTGTTAAGGCTAGGGTCAGACGAACGCATTTTTCGCGTCGACCGTGGAAAAGTGCGGTCGAACGAACGGACATATTTTTTCACGGAATACGCGGTAGCGGTCATACGATGCGCCTTTTCGTCCGTGATTTTGTACGGATCATCAATAAAACACTTTTTGTGTCTGGACGTTATGTTGGCCGGACATTAGCAGCGTCTGATGTCTCCCAATCACACACACACGCCGCTATGCGGCCGCAGCGCACTCTGTACGTCAGTAGTAGCGGTTTGACGTTCTCGAAAAAATGCGTTCGTTTGCCACTTGCGTTGCGCGGACGAACTTTCGTGCGGCCGTACTTCGTGTGTTCCCCGGCATTGGACGTCATTTGCTGCTAGCACGGCCGTGATTTTGTGCGGCTAAACGCACGTTAAAGCTGCGTTCGTCTGACCCTAGCCTTAAACACGATTTGAAGTCACGTTTTATTAAATGACCCAGATAAATTATGTATCCTTTTTTTCGGCAGATTCATTATATATCATTATTATATGTATACGTCAAGTCATGCCAGAAAGCTATGACAAAAAATGTAAAAAAAAAAAAATTATTTCCATTAACCCCCTTCTGTGCAGAAGACGTGTGGGGAATGTGATGGGAGTCTCCGACTATATGCGGAGGATGTTCCCCACATGTCATCCGCTTAAAGGGGTATTGCTCCCAATACTCACCTCTCTCTGAGGTCCCGTGGTGGTCTGCCTTCCTGGCAGTCAGACGCTGCTTTTAAACCCCCTCCAAGTGCGATGACGTCATCTAGTCTAGTGCCCCCTGTGGCTTGGAGGCCCAGGCCTGTGCTGCTGAGCAATGAAAAAAACACTCCTATCTATCTATCGTTTTTAGAGCGCTAACAAGTTCCGTAGCGCTGTACAATGGGAGGCAGATTAACCACTTCAATGCTAAGGACGCGCTCAGCGCGTCCTCAGCATTGCCCCTGGTATGCGGAGGACGCGCTGAGCGCGTCCTCGCATTGGGGTCAGCGTTCGGCCGGGTTCCGGCCGATCGCTGGCCCCTCCGGTGCGGGCTGACATCCTGGATGTCAGCCGGCATCCGGAGCAGTGGCCGCCATTATTATGTGTCATCGCGCCCCCGCGATGACACATAATTCAGGCGCCCCCCCGCATGTGCGGAGGAGGCGCCTGAAAGGGAGGGGGGGAGGTCCTTCGGACCTCTCTCCCTCCCGATCGGCGGCTCACAGGGGCTTAACCCAGGCATCATTTGGAAGGGCACAGCCTGCCCTTCCAAATGATGCCTGGCATTAACCCCTGGGGAGCTGGATCGCAAATCGGCGCTGAAAAGCACCGATTTGCGATCCTTCCCGGGAGCTGGCCGACATCTTGGATGTCGGCCAAGCTTCCGGGAACTCCCCCAGAGGACTGGCGTCATCGTGCGCAGCACGATGACGCCAGTCCTAGCATTAACCCCTAACTGCCACGAACTGTGGAGATAGGGAGTTCCAATGAACTCCCTATCTCCCGATCCGTGGCAGTTAGGGGTTAAATTTTGATATCGTTGGATCGGCCAGAGCATGGCCGTTCCAACGATACCAAACATAAAAGTAAAAAAAATGTAAAAAAAAAAAAAAAAAAAAATTAAAAAAAAAAATTAAAAAAAAAAAAAATAAACACTTTTTTTTTTTTTTTTTGTTTTGTTAATGCAGCAATATTGTTCCCATTTCAATTATAATGTGAACAATGATGCTGCATTAACGATTTTTGTATGCGGTGCGTTTGTTAAAAATGGTGTCATTTTCCCCAAAAAAAAATGTAACGAGACCCCATCTCTAATTTTTTTAACAAGCGCACCCCATACAAAATATAACCGCAATTGCTCGCATGTTAAAAATGTGGAAAAAAACACTTTACACGCTGTAAATTATTGAAAATACATATTTTATTGCATTTTTTGTTATAATATACAAACATGACATAACGTATACATATAATAATGACATATTATGAATCTACCGAGTCTGACGGAAAGAACGATATATAATATGTCTGGGTCATATACTAAAATAAGCCTTCAAAACAGGTTTAAACATGATGCGCAAAACAGGTAAAAAATGACCTCAGCACAGGGGCGGGAAAAGCCTCAGCAGCGAAAGGGTTAATAAATGTACAGGGTTATTCAAAGAGATCCGAATTCCTGGAGAAAGGTAACCGAACGCTGAAATTCAGCGTTCGGTTACCTTTCCTGGCCATTCAGAGAGCCGGCAATTCGCCAAATGTTGGCGAATTGCCTGCACATACGGTGCCTGTTCGAGGGCAGTGAAATCCCCATAGAGAAGCAATGCTTCGGCTATTCAGAGAACACAAAACAGCAGTGAAAGGTTCCCATAATGCCCTGCCATTCGGTGGTTTAATTCGGCAAGTTTATTCAGGCGAATCCCATAGGCTTCAATGTTAAAAATATTCCCGTTTTAATTCAATATCTAATAAACCGTTCATTATAAAATTCTGCAGTAAAGAGTCGCTTTATTTCTAGATTTTTTTTTTTTACAATATTTTAAACATTTTTTGGGATTTTCTTTTTACAAAAAAATTCCGCTTTTTTTTTTTTAACTTCTTTTTTCTGTAACAGCCCTTTTTATTATCATTCACTGGATTTTATATGTAAATTTCAGACATTTTCACTCAGTAGTTTCTTTGCAAACAGTGTTTCACTTTTCAAACATTCAAGTGTACTGTTTTACTAATTTATTCACTGCATTCGTCTGCGGTGTCGGCTTTTTCCGGCGACTGCGCTGTGTCTGATCGGCTCCTGCTTGGGTTTTTCCGGCGGGTTAATCCAGATGTTTTTGCGGGTTTCGGTGTGCGTTCACCCTCGTTTTCCGGTGACTTTTCCCTGCACTACGACGGCCCTGTGGTGCTTGCTGAATACACCGCAGGGTTGCCGAAATGGGATCGCCAAATCGAACCGAATTGAGAACGAAAAGTCACCGAACGTGCGGTTTTCGATTCTCTTTGAATAACCCTTAGTGAAAAATTGGGTGTAAGTGTTAGAGAGCTAGATGAAGTTCCAGAATATTAGGTGCAGCCAGAAATGGAAGTGTGTGATATCCACAGCCTCTTCAATACCCAATTTGTAATACTAAAAAAGGGGGTGCAAACTTCCTCGCGGCGCAATAACAATAATATAGGTTATATTAAGTGCAAATAAATGACATATATATTTAGGCTAGGGTCAGACGAACGCATTTTCGCGTTGTCTGTGAAAAAGTGCGTTCGAACGAATGGACGCATTTTTTCACGGAGTACGCGATAGCGGTCATACGATGCGCATTTGCATCCGTGATTTTGTACGGATCATCAATAAAACACTTTGTGCATCTGGACGTTATGTTGGCCGGACATTAGCAGCGTCTGACGTCTCCTAATCACGCACACACGCCGCTAGCGGACGCAGCGCACTCTGTACGACCGTACTAGCAGTTTAACGTTCTCGAAAAAATGCGTTCGTTTTCCACTTGCGTTGCGCAGCCGGACTTTTGTGCGACCGTACTTCGTATATTGGCCGTCATTGCCCGGCACTTGCTGCTACTACGGCCGTGATTAAGTGCGCCTGCACGCGCGTTCGCACTGCGCTCGTCTGACCCTACCCATAGTTGGCAAACTTTTTCCTCCTCCTTTAGTGACTAAGGCTGGGGTCAGACAAACGCAGTGCGAACGCGCGTGCAGCCGCACTTCACGGCTGTAGTAGCAGCAAATGACAGGCAATATACGAAGTACGGCTGCACCAAAGTGCGGCCGCGCAATCGCAAGCGGCAAACAAACACATTTTTTCGAGAACGTGATACCGCTAGTACTGACGTACAGAGTGCGCTGCGTCCGCTAGCGGCGTGTGTGCGTGATTAGGAGACGTCAGACACTGCTAATGTCCAGCCAACATAACGTCCAGACGCAAAAAGTTTTTTATTGATGATCCGTAAAAAAAATCACGGACGAAAATGCGCATCGTATGACCGCTATCGCGTATTCCGTGAAAGAATACGTCAATATGTTCAAACGCACTTTTTCACGGACAATGCGTTCGTCTGACCCTAGCCTAATAGGTGCATGTAAGGGGATGGAGCATCCCGTATTGGTCATGGAAATAATTGTTCCAAAGCAGTCTTTAAGGCTGGGGTCAGACCAGCGCACTTTAAACGTGCGTTCTGGCGCACTAAATCACGGCCGTGCTAGCAGCAGATGCCGGGCAATGACGGCCAATATACGAAGTACGGTCGCACGAAAGTCCGGCCGCGCAACGCAAGTGGAAAATGAACGCATTTTGTCGAGAACGTCAAACCGCTAGTACTGACGTACAGAGTGCGCTGCGTCCGCTAGCGGCGTGTGTGCGTGATTAGGAGACGTCAGACACTGCTAATGTCCGGCCAACATAACGTCCAGACACAAAAAGTGTTTTATTGATGATCCGAACAAAATCACGGACGAAAATGCGCATAGTATGACCACTATCGCGTATTCCGTGAAAAAATACGTCCATTCGTTCGAACGCACTTTTTCACGGATGACACGAAAAATGCGTTCGTCTGACCCTAGCCTTAAACTTGAAAAAAGGAAGATCCAAAGGGATAGATGGTAAATCTTTTTTTTCTCTCTCCAGGAGTGGTCTAAGCAGGCTTCCTTCCTTTTGTTTCTGCTTGGTTGTGTACCTCAAAAATAGAATAGAGAGACACAATTGTGCCGATTTCCCTTCGTGAGGGTCGCTCAATATTATGAACCTTGAAGTTTCTACTCACATTTTCTAGTGCCCTACAGGTCTATTCAAAAAAATGGTGAAAGTCAGGAGAATGACTGGAGAAGTGAAAATTCTAGGTCAGAATAGCTAAACCAGATATTCTCCCATTCATCTCACTTTCCAAATCGGCTATTTGGTCTAGATTGTTCTCTTCTGTCAATTCTCCAGAGTTTCACCTTTCTCTGAATAACCCTGTAAGACTAACAAGGTTATTCAGAGAGCGGTGAAAAGCAGGAGAATGACTGGAGAATGGAAAATTCTAGGTCAAAATAGTCAAACCAGAGAAATTCTCCCTTTCATCTCACTTTCCAAATCGGCTATTTTGACATAGAATTTTCCATTCTCCAGTCATTCTCCTGCTTTTCACCTCTCTCTGAATAACCCTGTTACAGTTATTCAGGGAGAGGTGAAAACCAGGAGAGTGGCTGGAGAATGGAAAATTCTATGTCAAAATAGCCAAAACAATTCTCCCATTTATCTCACTTTCCAAATCGGCTATTTGGGCTAGATTGTTCTTCTCCTGCCAGTTCTCCTGGTTTTCACCTCTGAATATCCGGTTAGACACTAGTATAAGCGTGGTCGGTGTTTTTATCTGGGGCACTGCATCCCCTTTTTTCACGTTTTTAAAAGACTGCTTTGGAACAATTATTTCCATGACCACTAGGGGTTGCTCAATCCCCTTATATGCACCTACTGGTCACAAAAGGAGGAGGGAAAAGTTTGCCAACTAAATATGAGATTTATTTATTTTATTTATTTATAAAGGATTTTACCAGGAAGGATACATTGAGATTTCTCTCATTTTCAAGTATGTCCTGGGTTCAAGAACATTGAAGTGTTACAGAAATACAAAGTAATACAATGTAAGATATTAAAAAAAAACAAATATACAGATTAACAGAAAATAAATATGTAGGAAATAGTCACTATGTTACATGTTTACAGGTGCATTCTGTATATAGTCACTATGTTACATGTTTACAGGTGCATTCTGTATATAGTCACTATGTTACATGTTTACAGGTGCATTCTGTATATAGTCACTATGTTACATGTTTACAGGTGCATTCTGTATATAGTCACTATGTTACATGTTTACAGGTGCATTCTGTATATAGTCACTATGTTACATGTTTACAGGTGCATTCTGTATATAGACACTTTGTTACATGTTTACAGGCGCATTCTGTATATAGTCACTATGTCACATGTTTACAGGTGCATTCTGTATATAGTCACTATGTTACATGTTTACAGGTGCATTCTGTATATAGTCACTATGTTACATGTTTACAGGCGCATTCTGTATATAGTCACTATGTTACATGTTTACAGGTGCATTCTGTATTGAGGTATGTTAGTAAGGAGCTCTTGAGTGACTTTAGACTGGGGGAAGATTTGATGGTGTCTGGGAGGTTATTCCATAATTGTGGTGCTCTGTAGGAAAATGAGGATCGAGCCACTGTCTTTTTGTATTGTGGTATTGCAAGTAAGGTGCTGGTCCTGGATCGGAGGTTATAGGAGGAGGGAACTGCTAGAGGAAGCAGTCTATTCAGGTAGGGTGGCAGCTTCCCAGAAATGCTCTTAAAACACCAGGTTGGAAAGGTGAAGGATGCGTTTAGACTCCAGCGACGGCCAGTTTAGCTGTTTTAACATGTCACAATGGTGGGTCATGTAGTTACATTGTAGCACAAAGCGGCAGAATGAGTTATACAATAAGTAAGTTTATGAAGGTGTGTTTGCGGGGCGGCTGCAGACTGTACAACAAATGCGTAATCAATAGCCGGCATAAGCATTTGTTGTACAGTCTGCTTTCTTACCGCGGGGCTCAGGCAGGATTTGTTTCTGTACAGGGCACCTAGTTTGGGGTAAAGTTTAGATGAGAGTTTTTCGATGTGGGGCCAAAGGATAGATTTGGGTCTAACCACATACCTAGATAGTTGAGAGAAGTGACTGTGGTCAGCGTGCCATTTGATTTTGTCCCAACACATAGATGGGGATTTTGCAATTTGTGTAGTTTAGGTTTTGTTCCAAAAAGCATCGTTACAGTTTTGTCATTATTTAAAAAAAGTTTGTTGGTTTTTGATCCACTTTTCTACCTCTGAATTGTTCTTGCAGCGCGGCCTCCAGCTGCGGGAGATTTGGTTTGCTGGTATAGATTACAGTGTCGTCTGCGTACATATGTACAGTTGAGGCTTTGCAGACGTTGGGCAGATCATTTATGAATATTGTGAATATTAGGGGGCCGAGTATCGAGCCTTGGGGTACACCGCAAGTGACTGGGAGCGGGAGGGAGGAGCTGCCAGAAGTTGACACATATTGTGATCAGTCGGATACATATGATTGAAACCAGGTTAACGTGCGATCACCAATGCCAGAGTTTTTAAGTTTTTCTAACAAGATGCCATGGTCTACTGTGTCAAAGGCCTTGGCAAAATCAAGTAAGATGGCTCCAGTTAGGTTTCCTTGTTCCATGCCAGCCTGGATATCATTGCAGACTTTTAAAAGGGCGGTTGTAGTTGAGTGATTTGGACGAAAGCCTGATTGATCTGGGGTTAAGTAGTTCCAATATTGATAATAATCACGTAATTGTGTGTAGACTCATTTTTCCAAGACTTTTGACATTACAGGGAGCAATTGCAGGAGATCAATAATTATACATACAGTTTGAGCACACAGTACAGTAGGAGAGAGGACTCTGCTCAAGAGGTGACAATCTAAGAGGATAGGGGTGACACACTAGGTGAGGGTTAATAGAGCATCTGAAGTAGCAGGGTGCATGTGAGCTGGGTGCAGAGATGGAGCAGGAAATGACAGTGGGGAGATCATGGAGTGAGCCCATAGGCTTCTCTAAAGTAATGTGTAGGGATGCACCGAAACCACTTTTTTAAGAACGAGTACCGATACATTTTTCAAGCACTCACCGATACCGAGTACCGATACTTTTATTTAAAGTCATGTGACCACTTTTCAATAAAAAAAGACCTCATATAAAATGCCCCCAACTCATACATACATATATATCTTCTTTCTTTCTGTGTACCTTTAAAATAAACAAACGCTGCCATAGCGTAGTAATCCTTCTACACGGTAAGAAGAAGCATCACTCACATTCTGGTGATCACACCTACTGAGGAAGCGAGGTATCTCGCGAAACGCGTATAGGTGTTATACTCATAATTTCGTTTTATTTATTTTTAATAGATTTGCCTTTTTAAACCAAAATTTGGCGTCCAGCATTCACTGGAGCGACAAGACTGCAAATCCTGGGGGAAATCCGGCATATTCATCAAATACTGCCGGTCGCCTGGAGCATCTAGTGTCTGAGACACACCAGAATGTGAGTGATACTTCTTTCTGCTTCTTCTTACCGTGTAGAAGGATTACTACGCTATGGCAGCGTTTGTTTATTTTAAAAGGTACACAGAAAGAAAGAAGACATTCTTTGAAGGAAGCGCTGACTCGATCGTTTCTTTCCCTCGATTTTTTTTTTTACTTATTTTCTTCTGGTGGGTTTGGTTATACCACCTATCGAAAGACAGCAGCTGATTCAATTTAAGAACTGTTCATTTCTCACTAATTATTTTTTCATCCGCACACTTAGTTTTTGTGGAACATTTTCAATTGTCTCCTCTAGGTGGCGCCATTGACACAGGATATATATATATATATATATATAACATATAACAAAAACATGGAGAGAGCACTCCAGACAAACACATTCAAAAATTAGTTAAGGCAGAGTTAGTTAATGCTGAGTGCTACCCCCCCCATGTTTTTTGTGAGATATTATATATATATAATATATAATATATATATATAATTTCCCCAGCTCTAACCTATATTGCCCCCAGCTGTGTCTCCTGCTCTGTCAGGCCCCTCCGAGCACTCTTCCTCCTTCGAGTGTCCGCCGGTGAAGGTTGCAGCCTGGCCGTTCGTTGAGAAACATGCACAAGCTGCTGTCTCACGAGATCCCAGAGTTCACGTGATCTCGTAAATTCCACGATCTTACGGCTGGAGGACCCCAGGCGAGCTGCCAAGCTACAACCCTTTGCCGGCGGACGCTTAAAAGGAGGAAGAGTGCACGGAGGGGCCTGGCAGAGTGCCATGCGAGCACTGCCCCACAGACACCGGCCGGCAAGCCAGCCCAGCGCTGGCTTCCGGTATTGGTGACATCTGCACGAGTACCAAGTACTCGTGCAGATCCCGGTATCGGTGCATCCCTAGTAATGTGTTTTCAGAGACTTCTCGAAGGACTGGAGAGACGGGGAGAGTCTGATGTTGCGGGGGAGGGAGTTCCATAGAAAGGGGGCAGCTCAGGAGAAGTCCTGAAGGCGAGAGTTGGGGGTGCAGGTATGAGGAGCTGATAGCATCAGATCATTGGCCGAGTGAAGTCTTTTGGAAGTCATGATATCATTTGGAAGCATCTGTTGTACTTCCGAGCAGCATAAAGTGCTCTGCCATTTGATGCTGGTGGATGAGAAGGCTCTGTAAGGGTTCAGGGTAGGGCTGAAGGGAGGGAGCTGGACTTTCCCACCACTGCAGCACATCCCAGGACTCTCATCCTGCCACTTCAGAGCATGGCACCAGGCACAAGGTAACCGAGGTCCGAGATCAACAACCTTTTCCCTGGAGTAATCAGAGGTTCTGTAAGGGTCCTAGCCGCTGGTGCCATAGAAAGCCTAAATCCAGCGCCACCTCGTAATGCTGAGACTCTCAGTCTTCTCGGGCCTCTCCTCTGCAACACTCAGGTGTTGACTAATTCACCTGATGCTCCCTGTACAAAACCATACCGCACCCAATTAACATTGCTTCTGCATTATCTTGGTGTATGCCAAGCTGACAGGGAGCTACCTCTTGTTCCTGGTATCTGCCTAGACCCTAACTGTTCTGTCTCCTCCGGTATTTCCCTCCACTGTGCCTGCATCCCGCAGAATCTTCCGAGTCCCCTGCCCTGCATCCCGCAGAATCTTCCGAGTCCCCTGCCCTGCATCCCGCAGAATCTTCCGAGTCCCCTGCCCTGCATCCCGCAGAATCTTCCGAGTCCCCTGCCCTGCATCTGTCCAAATTCTTATTTTTTCTGCTACTTTCCCTGGCAAACGATGTGGAAACTAACCCTGGTCCTATTGTTACCGGAATCCACTTGGTTCACTCGGGACGAGGCCGGACCGGACACGAGCAAGGAGTGTCTGAACACGAGTCTCTTCAGGAAAGGCAAACTTTATTTGTGACGTCACACAATGCTCACACAGGATTAAATCGCAAAAAGTGAGCCCCGATCTCACCCGACGAGGGGTTTTATACCCCGAATACATAATTAGGTACATCCCAATTAGCCCACCTCCCGGTGACACTTATCCCACCCCACATGGGTTAGTACCTCCCTTGGTTAGTAACAAAGGCATTTCATACATTGGCCGTAAATTGGCAAACTTCATGTTAGTCTGACAGTTCGTGATTTGCTGCGGCACTCAATCCGGGCCGTGCCCACCTCCCTAGAGGCTATGTTTATTTGTCACACAGATAAGGCATGGTCTGGTTTCTACGCTCTTTGTCTCTCTGCAGGCCTTTGTGACCTTGCTGTATCCATTCGTCATCCTGTCTCTCCGTGCCAAGAGCGGCCTGGATCTTCCTCCATTTTTAATTGCTTCTCTGTTAATCTAACACATTCCTAAAATTCTATGTAAGATTCATTCTAGTTTCTACTGAAATCTACCTAGTTATTTTCAAGTGAACCATTATTCTGAACAAGATGGCCGCCTATCTTCTGGAGATACTCTGGAGGTAGTCTGAGGTTTGACAGGAGGTAGAAATCCTACAAAAGGTAAGATTTGCTGGTTTTAAATCCATTCTTTTATAATGGCAGGCTTGGTCCAGTGTAAGAGCTGTCATGCGTTTTTATTAGATCCAATTTTTGGAGGTTTGGAGTGTGCCTGATATGTAGGCAGTTCTCTTTATTGCAGCAGGAAATTGCCTGTTTGAAGTCTGAGATTTGTAAATTATCTGTTAGACAAACTCAGGCTATGACTGTTACAAAGCCACTGCCACAGAGGCCTCCTAGGAGCGGCAGATGGACTACTGTAGGATCTGGTAGACTTAGCGTTGTGGATAGAAAGCATGTCCCACAATCTGTGGCTCTTCTTAATTCTTTTGAGGCACTTTCAGAGTGTAGTGGTAAGACGGATGCAGGCTCAGACACCATAGTTGAGGAACCACCATCCACTATGCCTAAGGTATGCAGCACTGCAACCAAGGACAAAAATGAAAAGGTGGGACTTGATAGAAGGCAATTGTTGCTGGGTGATTCTATCATAAGAGGTGTTGAGCTGGAGAGTAGTGGTTTGGTGAGATGTCTTCCTGGGGCTACTGCTCGTAGAGACAGGAGACGTATTCTCAATATTGTCAAAGAAGCAAAGCAGCAAGGGGAAGTGGATGTTCTAGTCCATCTAGGGACAAATGACTTGGCTAGCAATGAGGTTTCTGAGATTAAGGAAGATTTTTGTGTTCTTGGAGGTGAAATACAGCAGATTGCGTCCACTGTGTCATTCTCTGGAGTTTTGCCTGTGCATAACATTCAAGATAGGAAGATGCGCAATAGGGAATTCAATTTGTGGCTTCGGGAATGGTGTCGGGAGCAAGGATTTGGCTTTGTGTCCCATGATAGCTCTAATTGGAGCAGAAAGGAACTGTATAAAAAAGATGGTTTGCATCTTACTCATAGGGGAACATATGTTCTCAGTGAGAAGTTCAAAGGTTTCACAAAAAAATATTTAAACTAGGAGGGGGACAAAAGGGTAACAATCTGCCCGATTGTCCCCCAAAACTAAATCGGAGGGTGCAAGCAACATGCGAGGTAAAAAATGACAAGCTCAGAGTTGTGTCTATAAATGCTCGCAGTTTAGTCAATAAAATCAATGAACTGGAGGCAATGATGGCAGCTGAAAAAGTAGATTTAGTGGCGGTTACTGAGACATGGTTCAGTGAGAAAAATAACTGGGACATAACAATACCGGGGTACTCTTTATATAGAAAAGACAGAGTGAAGTGGAAATAGGCTGGAAGATGGCCACCATTGTACACAGGCGGCCATCTTGTTCAGAATATTGGTTCACTTGTATATAACTAGGCAGGTTTGTAGCTGAAACTAGAATGAGGTATACGTAGAAAGTTAGGAATGTGTTTAGATTAGCAGAAAAGCAATTAAAGCCTTATGAAAGATCTCTGCTGTCCTGGCACGGAGGAGAAAAGCGAGGTAGATACTCCAAGGTCGTTGGGCCCGGAGAAAGACGAAGGAGTATAGAGATCAGGCCAGGTGCCATCTGTAACAAGTGATTGTAGGCGCAAGGGAGGAGGGCGCAGCCCGGAACAGTAAGAGCAATTAATTATGATTTACTGAAACTAACACAAAGTTTGCCAATTTACGGCCAATTAATGGAATGTCTTTGTATTAGCCAAAGGAGGTATTAACCCACGTGGGGTGGAATAAAGTGTCATTGGGAGGTGGGCTAACTGGGATGTACCTAATTACGTATTTTTGGGTATAAGATCCCTTGCACGGGTGAAGGGGGGGCTCACTCTTTGCGATTCAATCCTGTGTGGGCACTTGTGTGACGACACAATAAAGTTTGCCTTTCCTGAAGAGACTCGTGTTCTGACAATCCTTACTTGTGCCCGGTCCGGCGCCGTCTTGAAAGTGAATCTGTTTTTGTCCGGCTACATTTTTGGGGGCCTCGTGAGCCGGATACGGGCCCTTTCCGGGCACACAGTAACGGCTGCTGAACACACTGTGGCAGATTGACTGCAGCAGGTGCGAGAATCCCGATGGTTGGGCGTCCGTTGAAGGTGAGCTGACATCTGCAGGCGCCAAGCAGGATTTCCTGTTCAGTGGACCTCGTCTCGTCCCAAACGGACCCCTGACCCGGGAACTGGGACACCACTGAGTCTGAGGAAACAGCAAGCAGCGCCGGCGATAGGTAACGTGTCTTCTATGTTTTGTATGAGGAGGGATTTTCTGTGACTGGGCTGAGAGCCTGAGTCAGTGCTAGTGTGCACGTCGTGTAGTGAAAAGGGCTCATAGTGGAGCCAGCGGTAGCTGCAGAGATAGTGGTGCCGGGTGGGTGAGATTACCCATAAGGCAAATTGGAATTGCAGACGGCAGTAGAGATATAGAACGGGGTGCACATAGTCATAAGCAGTCAAGAGTTAGAGTTCAAATTACGGGTATAAGGAGCCACAGAGGAGGGAATGAGCCCTCGGCTAGTAGAAAGAGTTGAAGTGCCTATGTTCTATTGTTCTGTTATGTGATGAAAGCATCTGATACGGTATGTGTTGTGAATGAATTGACTCGAGTGCTGTGAGTGAACGTGCGCCTACTCGCTCCGCGAGGAAGCAAATACGAGTTTTGACCCCGAACGTACGTTTCCGGCTCAGGCGACTGCAGACGGCTACTGAAGGGGGAAGCGCCTCAGACACGGATGAATTGTTGACTGAAGTATCAGACTGTAGATTTTAACTGTTGTTGAAATAATATATCTGTATTGCAAAGAGTACTGTTTTCAAGAGTAATAATGGGTAACGGGTCATCTAAGCCCAAGAAGGTGAAGGAGGGTGAGACGCCCCTAGAATATATGGTGCGGAATTTCGAAGCATTATATAAAACTCATGACTATGGTGTAGAATTTTAAAAAAAGAGAAGTTAAAAGTAATGTGTACAGTTATGTGGCCGTTATTAGTCCCAGGATGGCCAGAGCAGGGGTCAATGGACCCGGAGTTGGTACAGAAGGTACATTCCCAAGTCACAGAGCAGTACGGACATCCTGAACAATACCCGTATATAGATATATGGAGATATTGTATTAAAAACAAGAGTCATTTTATAATGATAGCGGGGAGAAATAAGAAGCAGGACCCCCAAAATAATGGAGAGAGAGAGAGAGAGCGGTGTTAGTAGAACAACCGGAAGAGAGTGATGTTTTACCCCCGTCCTATTTATTATGTTATGGGGCAGCTAGGGAAGTTTTGAGTGCCGCGGTTGCGCGGGCGGAGAGGGGGGAGCGGGCAGCTGCTGTGTCTCGGTCAGCTCCCTCTGCTCCGTCCTGTGTGACTGAGGAAGAAGAGCAGGGCGCAGCGAGTGGAGGAGATAGAGAGGCTCCACCAGGAAAGATTGAGATGCCCGATGGGAGTATATATAAATTAATTAATATTTTACGGAGTGAGATGATTGCGGTGCTGTATGGCTTGTGTGTGTGATTCGGACTGATTTTGTCCGATTGTGTTTATAATTGATCTATTAAACTGTTCAATTAAAAGTAGGAATGACTGAGAGTAGTAAGATTGAGTTTCGTACTTGTTTTTGTTTTTTTTTTTATTTTTTCTTCCTCCTCTCTTCCCTGGTGTATAGCCCCCTCCTTTCTGACAGACTGTTTGCGAGGGGGAGGGGGAGGGAGTCAGTTTGTTTTTCTTTGCTTTCTGATAGCTGGAAAGAATAACCCTTTGTGTATCTGTGCAGCGAATTCAAAGTAAAGAGGAATTAGAAAAAAAAGGATTACTATGCTTAGCTAATTTAAATGTGTGTTACAATAGAAATTTGTCTGAAGTCTGTTGAGTGCAAGATATATGTTTATATTTTGTGTTAATATTATTCCGAAATTTTAGTTTTGTTCAGAGCTAAAAATTAAATTGAAATATATGAAACGGTTAGAAAATTAATATTAAAAGAAAAATAATTCGAGAAATAATTAAAGTAGTTTTTCTTTACTGTTTTTAAAAAAAAGGTATGTTTTTGTTTGATTTTTGATGGAATGGTTATTTTATTGTTATGAGATGTTTGGAGTGGTCTTATGACAATGGAATGATTTATTTTTATTTATTTTTTCGGATGTGGTATTAAGAGTCTGTTTTGGGCTACGGGAAAAGATCTCTGAGAATATTGTTTATACAATGTGTATATGTATATGCCCGAATGTCCCATCCAGCTTCTGGGGCGGGATATCCTTTGCAAATTGCAAGCCCAAATTACGTTCCTTTGCCGGGGTCACGCTCAATTAGACCTGCCGGAGGGTGGCAGTTTGCTCGCGGCAGCATAACCAGCCAGCCCGCACAACCCCCAATCTGTGAAAATCGCAGTAGTTATGCCAAGGAGGAAAATGGCGCACGGCACCTACTCTGTCTGCCACGCCGGATCCGCACGCACTACTCCTTGGAATTCCTGAGGTGTGGGCGGAGGAAAACCCGCCCAGATGAGTTGAATTAAAGCCCGGCGCAACACCGGTGGCTCTAAGACAATATCATATCCCACAGAAAGCCAAGCAGAATATACAAATACATTTACAGAGATTTAAAGATCACGGTATATTAAAATTCGGCGTGTCACTATGGAACACACCCCTATTGCCAGTTTTGAAAGAGGGGACACAAGAGTATCGCCCTGTCCAAGATTTACGAGCTGTCAACGAGGCCACAGTAACACTACACCCTGTGGTTCCTAATCTATACAATTTGCTGGTATTAATTCTCGGAGATACAAAATATTACACAGTGCTTGATTTAAAAGACGCTTTCTTTTGCATCCGCCTGGCTCCAGCAAGCCAGCCCCTTTTTGTATTTCAGTGGGAAGAGTCTACCACGGGGGCGCGCCATCAAATGACGTGGACGCGCCTCCCTCAAGGTTTCAAAAATTCGCCCACGATTTTCGGGTGCGCGCTTAGCCAAGATCTCCTCGCCTTCAACGCTCAGCCAGACAAAGTAGTGTTACTCCAATATGTTGATGATTTATTACTGGGTTCCCCCACAGAAAAAGACTGTTTATCCGCTACAAAAGCCCTGCTATATCTGCTAAGCCAAGCAGGTTACAGAGTGTCTAAAAAGAAAGCACAAATATGCAAACACAGTGTAAAATACCTGGGTTTCCAGTTAACAGGTACCAAACGTGCACTGGGGGCAGAAAGAAAAGAAGCAGTGTGCCGCATACCCCAACCAAAGACCAGGAGGCAAGTCCGTGAGTTCCTGGGAGCTACAGGCTTCTGCCGCCTGTGGATCCCCAACTTCGCAGATATTGCCAAGCCGCTTCATCAGGCCACGAAGGGGGGGGAACAAGATCCCTTTCATTGGAAAAAAAAAAAACAAACAAACAGCAGCGTTCCAGAAATTAAAGACTCTGCTGATGGAAGCTCCTGCACTGGGCCTGCCAGATCACAGCAAGCCCTTCCAGCTGTTCGTGCATGAACATAATCAAACAGCAACAGGAGTATTGGTCCAGACCTTTGGCTCATGGCTGAGGCCTGTGGCCTACCTCTCCAAGCAACTCGACCCTGTGGCCTGCGGCCTACCCCCATGCCTGAAAGCAGTGGCTGCCACCGCAATGCTGATAGCAGAAGCAGACAAGCTGACCCTTGGACAAGTTCTTCATGTCAAGGTGCCCCACGCTGTCAAGGCTCTGCTGGATGTGAAAGGAGGTTACTGGTTCAGTAGCAGGCCGGATTTGAAATACGTACCCCTAGACAAATACGATCTACAGCTATTCACTAATGGAAGCAGCTACATGGATGATGGGAAGAAAGTCTCCGGCTATGCAGTAGTCTCAACAGAAGAAGTCATCGAAGCAAAGCCACTGCTAGGCCATACATCTGCACAATTGGCCGAAATAACAGCTTTAACCAGAGCCCTTGAAATCTCTGAAGGCAAAAGAGTAAATATTTACACAGATTCCAAGTACGCCTTCATGACAGTCCATGCACATGGTGCACTCTACAAAAAGAGAGGCCTACTTACGTCTTCAGGACAACAAATCAAATATGCAGCTGAAATCGCGGCCCTCCTGGAAGCGGTATGGAAACCAAGTACTGTCAGCATCATGCACTGCCGTGGTCACCAAAAAGGCCATGATGAAATTCCAGAAGGTAACAGACGCGCGGACCAGGCTGCAAAAGCAGCTGCAAAACCGCCACCGCCAACAGAAGATCAAGCTAAAGTACTGATCTGCAAGCAAGAACCTCAACCTTCCATGCCAAATTACGAGTTCTATATGAATTTGAAAAAGTTTGAACCCCACGGCGAGTTCATTGAAATAATTCTACACAAATAGCAAGATGATTATGAACTGTTAGAACTCAATCATGATTATATCCAATGGCTTTTCCCAACTCGGACACAAGGCCGAAATTTCTACTCTACTCCCCTAAATCCGCAAGAGACACGCCTAATGGTTAACACCTCAGAAGTTCAGCAAAGACTGCGCAGAGTCTACAAGATGATGCTGAAATTCTTCGGCGTAAAAATAGTGGGGGTGGAGAAAGACAAAGAAATAACTGAAGTTGAACGAGCAGAAAATTTCGCGTCACGTTTTGAAAATTTGACAATCAATCCTCACAATAATCTACGAATCACACGAATACTGCACAGTCTGGGAGAATTGGGAGCAGAAGAATATCAAGTCCCACTGGTGAGGTTCTTCCTCAAGGGGATCCTTATCAAGAACAGACTGCCAAGAATGAAGAAAAGTGCAATGAACTTTTTCATACCAGCAGTAAGAGATTCACAAGACAGACAAGATTTGTTATTTTGAGAACAGGCCCATCGGGCTATCCCCAATGGCATCATTACAAATAGACTTTACAGTGCTGCCACCCTGCAGAGGATACAAATATTTACTAGTGATGGTGTGCACTTTGACAGGATGGGTAGAAGCCTTCCCAACGAGAACTGGAAAAAAAAAACGACAGAAGTGGTAAAGAGCCTGATGAAAGAAATAATACCACGTTACGGACTTCCACTCGAGATAGGGTCGGACAATGGCCCTGCATTTATCCCGAACTGTTTGCAACAACTTGCCCGGCTACTGGGCATCACCTGGAAGCTACATACCGCCTACAGGCCCCAAAGTTCGGGAAAAGTTGAAAGAATGAACCGTACTCTAAAGACTTTGATGTCCAAACTGTGCCAAGAGACGTCATTGAGCTGGTTGGACTTGCTGCCGATAGTCCTTTTGCACATTAGGTACAGACCAACCCCCCAATTGAAGCTAAGTCCGTACGAACTTATGTTTGGACGGCCAACCCCTCTAATTAATGGACTAAGGGGGGACCTTCGGACATTGGAAGAAACTAAACTAAATGATCAGGTAGTAATGCTGGGTAGAAATTAAATACTTGGGTGGGGGATAATATACCGCATTTTCTGTATCCTTCACTGCATAAGTATTGTCCGGGTGACTCAGTATGGGTAAAAGAGTGGGAAAATGATCCACTAGGTCCAAAATGGAGAGGTCCTTATCTTGTCCTGTTATCAACCCCTACAGTAGTAAAGGTTGCCGAGGTGGTCCCGTGGATACATCACTCCAGAGTGAAAGCAGCTGCAGCCAGTCCTGAACCAGTATGAAAGGTCGTTACCAACGAGACCAACCCGCTGAGGCTGAAGCTGACAAAGACCACAGCCATGAGCACCTAAATGATCCTAACCCAGATAATACAGAGGATCAACAAGTGGGTGTTTTGATGGGCACAGGTCCTGACCACCCGCCAACGGGGGATACCCACAGGGTGCTTTTTAGGGGCCCGGCCCCCACCCTTGATCATCCAGAAATGTTTTTTTTTACTTTTGAAATTCCGGTAGGGAGGGATTGGGTTTATGTGACTGTGAAAAGAATTGCCCAAGGAATTCTGACATTCGGGGCATTTGTGGTGCTGATTTTATATCTTGCTAATTTGATTTATGGACTCTCGCGTGGAGCATGCTCTAATTGTACGGGCAATGTGGGGAAAGTGGATATTTCCCATATCTGGAATGGTACGCACCCGGTGATGGAGAACCGTACCATGTGGAGACAAAGACGAGAAGTCTCATCCGAGATATTGCCAAGAGGACACTTACTTGTGCAATTCAAATATGACTATGCTAAAAAGTCTGGGCAAACCGTATGCTGGGTGTGTAGTAGACTGCACCCAGAGACAATTCATATACCATTTGCCTCTGTTCCAATGAATTTGAGTATGTTTGTATCAGGGAATGTCACAATACATGCTGTCGATGTACCAAAGGAAAAGACAGAATCATTCAGTCCCGGGTACCCCATAATAGGACCAGTGTATCCACCAGAATGGTGTTTTCAACTAGGACCAGATAAAGAAACAAATAACGAGGGTGGGTTATGTAACTCAAGTCAGTTCAACTGGACATCATACATTTACATATTCAAAACAGGACAAAAGGCGAATTATTTATATATACGATGCAGGCAACTCACTAGAGACCAAGAGGCGGTGATTGGGAATGTGACCAATGGGAGGCAGGGTGCAGTGGATATGGTGAGACGGTTGAGACAACTTGCGATAGAGATATCAAAGGGAACACTACATTCATCACCATTTATAGTGAAAGGAGGGTACCAGGTGTGCTGTGAAAGAGTGTGTTACACATGGGTACCACCAACAATAACGGGAATGTGTTATTGGCTAAGCTGGTCCCAATCCAGAGACTAAGGGGAGAAGACACAAACACAAACACAGAACTACACCCTAGGTACCCACTGGTGTTTGAGAGACCAAAGAGAGAGTTGTTGCGAAGATGGATCGAATATGGACATGGTTGCCAGCATGGACTGGATGGGGAGGAGAGATGATGAGGAGATTGAATAGCTATATC